>OAMR01000480.1:37915-117023 GCA_900205405.1 Echinochloa crus-galli
TCGATGGGCCACATGTGGGCATGTGCCTTTCCTAGCCTAGCTAGGGTGGTGAGGCTGTTAAGCCAACTGATCGAATATTATTCCCCCTCCCTCTCCATGATTAATCGATCAGCTGCATGTTTCTCTCCATGATTACTAACTTCCCCATGTTAAATGATTCCGATATTTCTTCGACTTTTGCTAGAGCTCCTTCATTCCACATGTAAAATCCACCTACTCAAATAAATATGTACTTTTCCGTTGCCATATAAGATCTGCTAAGTTTCATTAATTGATTTGGGGAAGTAATTATCAATGAATATTATTTAATTTGCTTGGGGATATTTTTTCAAAATAAAATAAAGAGTACATTCTCATCTTATATGCCTAGCTATGGCTGCTACTCTGCTAGTAGGTACCCATCAGCTGAAATGCATTCTATGTTTAGTTATTTACCCTATAAAGATCTGCACACTGCAATACAGGAACTTTTTTTTTTGCTCGTGGTCATGTACCCCAATTTCAACTTTGGTGTATATATGCAAGGGAACCTGAACCTAATAAAGCTGACGGACACCAAAGATGAGATGTTATATGTTCCACCCAAACTAACCCTTCTCCTGCATGAAGCAGCAACAAACGTACATAACATGGGGAGATTCTCATGCCAACGCAAGGGTGGCCAAATTCTCACAAGTGATCTCCCACTGGCAACATGCAACCCAACTAATCATCCATAATTCATAAGATAGAGAGAGAGCTTTGTTTATTTATTGACGGTTAAATTAGGGCCGCCTATCCTGTTCGATCTGTCCTTAATTTGATACTGCTTCTGAATGATTGGTGAGAGAATAATTGCCAAAGAAGATGAGGTAGAAACAAGCAAGCAGGGAATGAAAAGTTCAGGGATTTCCTCTTGTTTAATTATCTTTGGGTTTTGACTTTTTAATCCAAGGATGATAGGACAGGAGTCATGGGTGGATGGAAGGGGAAGGCGGGAAGCTTTGTGCTGTGGAAAACTCCTCGAGTTGCGCTAAAGACAGTGATATCTCCTTGTTGAGACATCGTTTGTTTATTGCCCTCCTGTCGGTTAAACATGCACGGACTATTTATCCAGTAGTACAAGCTTAACACTCGAGTCAATTGCTTATGTACGTGAAAACTATATTCCTAGCATAACAGAGTGCTTGCTATGTACAGTGAAAACTTACATGAGCAGAGACGACATGACAACTCGACATATCATAGCCTTAAACATGCATGAAACTTATAAAACTTGAATCATTTCGCAACAAGTCGGTGCAAAATGATTGAGTGCTGCATGCATGGATATTACATGGAAGCAAAGAAGGTAGCTAATGATGAGAAAATGTCATCACAGGCTAGCATAGCCAACTTTGGGGATCTTTTTTTCCTGCCACTTTTTTTCTCTCCAACACAGAACTCATGTCTGCATGATTAAGTTTGGTTGGTGCCAACAGTTGCTTAAATAGCACCGCACGCCATTGCATGACCCTGATCAACTCCATCTTGAGTACGTTACCCTGCACCTCTAGCTAGCTACACATCATGCAAATTGAAGTCTGCATAGCTAGCTCAAAAGCAAACACCTTTGAATAGGGCATGCATTAGGCCCTATAAATTGGTTTGGTTTTGGTTCCCTATTCTCCCTAGCTGATCATCAAGTTTTTTCCTATTTGCAGCCCTTGTGATCAAGATGTGTTTCTAGCCGTTTTGGTGTGCTGTGGCACATTACTTTGGATAATGCCATTCTGATTTGTGCCACGTACATCAAAGTGGAGCAGGGTCTTGTAAATCATAATGTTACTTCTGTGCCTTCTCAATTGTCCAATGAGTTCTTGTTATTAATCAAATTGGCATTCCTCCACGGTGCACACTTCATATTTACCGTTCCGAATTCGACGTTACAAAGAGATGCATAAAGGTATGAATGTATAATTTGCAGAAGAATCAGGAGGTTAAGCCTAACTTATCCTGTTTTCTCTTTCTTTGTTTATTTCCCTTTTTCAAGAAAACTAGCAAATGAAGAAAAAAAAAGACCTACCCATGCAAGACACTCAAACTCCAGAATAGTGCAATTAAACAAGAACAAGTATATTGTGTCCTTGATTGTTCTTCTTCCTTTTCGCATTTCCCCGGAGATCAACATTCTTCTGCTTCTTGTTTGCCTATTGTTCTCTAGGTTCTTGCTTTTGGTTATGGATAGTATATTGGCACAGTTTTTAAGTTACTAGTCACTGAAAATATGAACCAGTTTCTATACTAGATTTTTTTTATTACATTTACATACATGTTTGTTAACTTCAAAATGCCTATAAACATAAGAAACATTTCAATATTCTCATAGAGTTGACATTCTAGGGCCTATATGCTATATACATAGCTCCAAAAGAACAAGATGGACAGGTTTTGTAGAGGACAAGCTAGGGCTTACAGTCATATACTAGACTTTACAGTAGATAAAGCTGGCGGATAGCTGGCTGATACTATCCCTAGTCACACTCGTTAGACAAGGACCATGAAATCAGCTTGATACTTGTTAGACAAGGAGTATATTGTTGTAGGGGTGTTCTGTTCTGTGAACTGTTTGTTTGCACTTTTGCCTTACTCAGTATATATGAACCACCAGACCTATGTTCGCTATTTTTTTTTACGTTACGATCAATTAATTACACTTAATCTGTTACTCTGGTGGCAGAAGGAAAGTTATATAGTTCAATTCTTGTGATGACAGTTCCATGTTTTCTTATTCGAAATAATTTCCAGTCTGTTATATGTTCTAATGCTTCCTTTCCTTGTGCATAATCATGCTACTGTTGCAATAACTTGATCAGATATGAACAAGTGCATATGGCAGCCTTGCAAGCCAACTTTACTAATCACTTGTGATTCTTTCTCTGGCTGCTTTAGCAGCCTTCTGAATGTGTCAACTCTGCTTTCTAATTAACCCATTTAATTACGCTGCTAGTGCCTATGTTGCGTTCCATATGATGCAGTTGTGGTGACATTCTACTGGGGACATGTGCCAAGCAATGTTCGAACAATCCCCTTGTCAGAAAACAGCAGTAACAGCAGCTGCTACTGCTCACTGTCACAGGAATGATTAGCATAAATTTTATTTTAACAAGGTCAACTTGGCCAGGCCTAACACATGCGCCACAGTACATATCCTTCACGACGCCGGGTAAACTTTCTTTATTTTTTATGCAGGACATGTGTCCAGATCTTAGCGATGGGTGTTTGCATCAGGACAACACCAAGAACATACCCTCTTGCATCCCTTTGGGTTAACTCTATTCTGCAATGGAAGCATCCTGTTCAACTGACAGATAAATGGCATATATAGGACTAGTACTTTTTGCTCAAGATTACAGTAACTGTACTTTCTGTGTACCGCAGTGAGTAGGAAATAGCTTCTACATGGCAATCTTGAGATCAGGATCAGTTGAAATGTTAGGCCAGCATCTACACAGAAACGAAGTAGTAGTAGATCTGTTTCATATAGTTTCACAACAGAAGCTTCCAAAGAAAAGGCCGTACGAACACCCAGTTTACAGCAGGCTGGTCTCTGATTAGTACTACTAGTAATCAGACCCTGAAAGCTAGTGCAGCTAATCTACTGTCTGCAATGACAGAGAATGTAAATTAGGCATGCAATTAATCTACTCTGATCTGATGGGGGCAGGCGCAAAGTAAAAGATTAAACAATGCCACATTGCTCAAAAGCAGGTTGGGAAAGCCATGACTTTAAAACACATTCCCTCCATGTTCCATGTTCTCATGTTTCCATCCTCTCTCTCGATCTCTCACCTCCAGCTCCAAAACCCAGCTCACATTCGTTCACTGTGTGAGGTGTCCATGAACTAAACAAAAAGCGTGGTGGCATGTTAAGAAATGCCAAGAAGATTCATTATCTTATTACATTCTCTTAACCAATCTTCTAGTGAGAATGATATAAAGCCTTTTCTGCCATCTTCATCTTCTAGCTTAGCTGCAGCCTCTGCTCCTCCTGCAGATGCTGTGTCAGTGAAATAGCTAGGCAAGCCAGACAGTGTCTCTGACATGGCGCAGCACTAGAAGCAGCAGAGGCACTGCAGCCAGGAATACTCCTAGGTGCTAGAACTAGAAGCAGCTGATTTCATTTCAGCTACCAAAAGTGCCTCCAGGAAAGTACTAGAACATTCTAATGGAAGCCAGAGCGCCAGTGCTGCAGGTCCTGCTAGTGACACTGTCCTTGGTCTTGGCCACCGGCGATGGCGCGGCCGCCGGCGGCGACGAACGGGCGGCGCTGCTCGCGCTCAAGGCCGGCTTCGTTGACTCGTTGGGCGCGCTCTCCGACTGGAAAGACACGTCGCATTGCCGCTGGAGCGGCGTCGGCTGCAACGCCGCCGGCCTCGTCGACCGGCTCGACCTCTCCGGGAAGAACCTGAGCGGCAAGGTCACCGAGGACGTGCTCCGGCTGCCGTCGCTCACCGTCCTCAACCTCTCCTCCAACGCCTTCGCCGTCGCGCTGCCCAAGTCCTTCGCGCCGCTGTCCAATCTCCAGGTGTTCGACGTGAGCCAGAACTCCTTCGAGGGCGCGTTCCCGGCGGGGCTCGGCTCCTGCACCGACCTCGTCACCGTCAACGCCTCCGGCAACAACTTCGCCGGCGTCCTCCCGGCTGACCTCGCCAATGCCACGTCCCTCGAGACCATCGACCTCAGGGGCAGCTTCTTCGGCGGCGACATCCCGGCGGCGTACCGGAGCCTCACCAAGCTCAAGTTCCTGGGCCTCTCCGGCAACAACATCACCGGCAAGATCCCGCCGGAGCTCGGCGAGCTCGAGTCCCTCGAGAGCCTCATCATCGGGTACAATGTGCTCGAGGGAGGCATCCCGCCGGAGCTCGGCAACCTCGCCAACCTCCAGTACCTCGACCTCGCCGTCGGCAACCTCGACGGGCCCATCCCGCCGGAGCTCGGCCGGCTTCCGGCGCTCACCGCGCTCTACCTGTACAAGAACAACCTCGAAGGCAAGATACCGCCGGAGCTCGGCAACATCTCCACGCTCGTCTTCCTCGACCTCTCCGACAACCTGCTGACGGGCCCGATCCCCGACGAGGTGGCGCAGCTGAGCCACCTCCGGCTGCTCAACCTCATGTGCAACCACCTCGACGGCACCGTGCCGGCGGCCATCGGCGACATGCCGAGCCTGGAGGTCCTGGAGCTCTGGAACAACTCCCTGACGGGGCAGCTCCCGGCGGCGCTCGGCAAGAGCTCGCCGCTGCAGTGGGTGGACGTGTCGTCCAACTCCTTCACCGGCGCCGTGCCGGCCGGGATCTGCGACGGCAAGGCGCTCGCCAAGCTCATCATGTTCAACAACGGCTTCACCGGCGGGATCCCGGCGGGGCTCGCGTCGTGCGCGTCGCTGGTGCGCGTGCGCATGCAGGGCAACCGGCTCACCGGCACCGTCCCCGTCGGGTTCGGCAAGCTCCCCTCGCTGCAGCGGCTCGAGCTCGCCGGCAACGACCTCTCCGGCGAGATCCCCGGCGACCTCGCGTCGTCGACGTCGCTGTCGTTCATCGACCTCTCCCACAACCATCTCCAGTACTCGCTGCCGTCGAGCCTCTTCACGATCCCGACGTTGCAGAGCTTCCTGGCGTCGGACAACTTCATCTCCGGCGACCTCCCCGACCAGTTCCAGGACTGCCCAGCGCTGGCGGCGCTGGACCTGTCCAACAACCGGCTCGCCGGCGCGATCCCGTCCAGCCTCGCGTCGTGCCAGAGGCTCGTCAAGCTGAACCTCAGGCATAACCGGCTCACCGGCGAGATACCGAGGGCGCTGGCCATGATGCCGGCGATGGCCATCCTCGACCTGTCGAGCAACTCCCTGACCGGCGGCATACCGCAGAACTTCGGGAGCTCGCCGGCGCTGGAGACCCTCAACCTCGCGTACAACAACCTCACCGGCCCGGTGCCGGGGAACGGCGTCCTGCGAACGATCAACCCCGACGAGCTCGCCGGCAACGCCGGGCTGTGCGGCGGCGTGCTCCCGCCGTGCTACGGCAGCCGCGACACGGGCGCCGAAGCGCGCCCCCGCGGCGGCGCGCGGCTGAGGCGCATCGCGGTGGGGTGGTTGGCGGGGATGCTCGCCGTCGTGGCGGCGTTCGCGGCGGTGGTCGGCGGGCGGTACGCGTACCGGCGGTGGTACGTGGACGGCGGCGAGGACAGCCTCGGCGGCGCCGGGGCGGGACCGTGGCCGTGGCGGCTGACGGCGTTCCAGCGTCTCGGGTTCACGAGCGCCGACGTGGTGGCGTGCGTCAAGGAGGCGAACGTGGTGGGGATGGGCGCCACCGGGGTGGTGTACCGGGCGGAGCTCCCCCGCGCGCGCGCCGTGATCGCCGTGAAGAAGCTCTGGCGCCCGGCGGCGGCGGCGGCGGCGGCGATGACGCTCCAACGAGTCCCTATCCGTCGTCGCCGGATCCTACGGCTACATCGCCCCAGGTACCTACCATTTCGCATCTTCAATTAATCTTGAGTCGCCGAGGCATAGAATTCGACCACTGATCGATCGATGCGATGTGAAAAAAAATGAAAAATGCAGAGTACGGGTACACGCTGAAGGTGGATCAGAAGAGTGACATCTACAGCTACGGAGTGGTGCTGATGGAGCTGATCACGGGGCGGCGGGCGGTGGAGGCGGCGTTCGGGGAGGGGCAGGACATCGTGGGGTGGGTGAGGGAGAAGATCCGGAGCAACACGGTGGAGGAGCACCTGGACGGCAGCGTCGGCGGCCGGTGCGCGCACGTCAGGGAGGAGATGCTGCTGGTGCTGCGCATCGCCGTGCTCTGCACCGCCAGGGCGCCGCGGGACAGGCCGTCCATGCGCGACGTCATCACCATGCTCGGCGAGGCCAAGCCGCGGCGGAAGAGCGGGAGCAGCGGCGCCGCCGGCGGCAAGGACGGCGGCGGTGGCGCGGTCGCCGCCGTGCCCGCCGCCGTCGTCGACAAGGACAAGCCGGTGTTCAGCACCACGCCGGACTCAGACTACGCATAGAGCGAGGCTCTGTTTTTTTGTTCTTTCAGTTTCTGTGCCTGTTAATGATTCGTTCATGATGATGTACGTAGATTTTGATGCGGGGTTACTTTTGTGCCTGTAACCAAAAAGATGTTTGCTGTGAAGATTAACTAGCCAACCATAATAGATCATGTAGATTACTATTGATGTAAGCAGGTGAATAATCTCGATATTTTTATTCAGGTATAAAGAAGAGAAAACAAAATCAAATCACTCAAAACGACCATGCTTGTTTTCTTCTCACTTATGTGATGAATTGATGCTTCGGACTCTCACCAAATTCTCTTAAAAAAAAGAAACTCTCACCAAATTGTGGACACTCTAAATTTGGCTTGCTGTAACTAGCGATTTACCCGCTTCTATTTCACCCCCTCAAAAATAGCCTGACACTTGTCAAGACGGCAGCTTCTGATGGGCTCTATATAAACCACGGCTAAATTGCCTGATTTTCATCAGGTAGTAATTTTGACAGCAAGAAGAAGAAGAAGAAGCAGATCACCGACCATGTCGAACATTGCGCAATCCTTCCAGGCAGGCAAGGCGCAAGCCGAGGGCGAGGTGAGGAACTGCATGTTCAATTTGATGGCTTGGAATTCATCAATGACCATGAGTTGATCCGTGTATGCAGTGCCAGGCGGAGCGCGCGGCTCAGTCCGTGAAGGACGCCGCCGGAGCTGCAGCCGACAGCGCGCAGCAGCAGCAGCACCGCGCCGCCGACACCGTTCAGCAGGTAATGTCGTCTGATCGCCGAGTAATTCCGTTGGCAATCGCGCGCCGGCCGATCAATCCTCTGATTCCCCATTCGTGCGGGTGCGCAGGCTGCCGATCAGGTGTCGAGCACGGCACAGAGCGCGGCGGCCGCCGTCAAGGACGCGGTGGCCGGCGGCCACTGATGGATCCATCTCATCTACTACGCCAATGTTTGATCACAGCTTCAGAATGCTAACTGTCCAAGGAAGGTTGGTTCCTGGCGAAGCATGGAACGATGATTTTTTTCCCCCTTTTCTTCCCATTTGTGTCGTTGTTTTGTAATTACCGTTTAATGTTTGATCAAGTATCCAACAACAATTTCCAAAAAAAAAGAGTATCCAACAACAATCTTATTATCATCGCTTGACATAAAAGGAACTATCCGCTTTGAGCACCTTGTTGTTCCTAGCTGTATCACACTAATTCCACTGAAGAATGTTGATGAAAGAAATTAGCAGTGTGGCTGTGCAATTTGCGACATTTTTATATGTTCACAGTAGCTTACCTTTGTTAAAAAAAATGTATGATTAACAATTCAAGAAAATTCGAGCACGTACGAGTTACTCCATGTGGGTAAGCAAAACTGTCCAAGATTCATGGATGTGAATTGTCTATTTCAGATATTTTTTGTAAACTCATTGTTGTATAACAATTAGTAGGATATAAAATGCAAACTTCTAGAATTAATTTAAGGCCCCATTGTTTACCTTGTAGATTATATAAGATGGATTATAAATTATGTCAACACCTAAGCAAAGCTTGATCCATGAATACAATGGCAAATTAATCGTTTATTAAATCTGCTTGCATAAAGTTATCCCTTAACCCACTACTTTTGTGTTGGTTTTCAACTTTTCATGGCAAGGGAGGAAAATCCTGTTTTCAGATTTATTTCAAATTATCATGTTCTTGCTTGTCTGTCAAAGAAGCGGGAGTGGTTACGAGGAGGTATTAATGGAGACAGATCTTTGCTCTTGGCAATGCAGTGGTTCTTGGATTCATTGCCACCGTTTCGTAAACAAGGAAATTTCTTCCCCGTTCCACAAGCTAACAAGCATCCAGCTAACTTTAAAAAAGTAATCCAATCAATATGACACTCTTTTCTTAACAGATAACAAATGACAGGTCAAGACGATAAGACACGTCCAACATCGATAGACTGCAAACGAGCGTAGGCACAGCAATTGCCCAGTAACGCATCATCAACGGCTTACCAAAATGACATCAAACAACGGACGGAACAAGAATTCAGATGTTCATCTCATATGAATTTAAAGTACGGCAAACCAGTGCTTTCATAGTATTACGACTAAATAGTTCAGGCAGAGTACATTCAACCAAAAAGTTTCCAACTTCTAGCTTCAGAGGTCCTCGATGGCAACATCCAGACTTAGTTGGCAGCAGCAGCACTCTTCTTGGGGGCAGCCTCAGTACCTGAAAATTGAGAGGTAAACGAGTAACTAAACTATCAGCACTCCATGTCCACCAAAAGAAACATGAGATTTCCTATGCTCAATTGCAAGGATCAACTTCTGAACAATTCAGGTACCTTCTCTGAAGTTGCTCTTGAAGCGGCGAGGCACGTGTCGCATGTACCTCATCCTTCCGGTTCCAGTGGTCTTGCGCCTGATAGCCTTCACACTCCAATTATCTGGAATGATGAACAGATTGTAAACATCAAGTTCATACAGGTTTGGAAACAAACTAGATGAACCAGAATGCTTAATCCAAAAACTAGGTGTTCCATTTAAATGATTTTCAGACAATGTACAATTATCACGAGAAATTTAGAAAAGCATCAGCTTTAATGCTTAGAAATCAACTAGTATGCAAATCTAAACCACTCAGATGAACACATGAAGCAACAACATGTAAAGGCACAAGTGTATAGTGACAAGAGAAACCAGCCAGGTCATTCCAGAACAGAGATTGCAAGTAGAATCCAAAGGGATGTTCAGGTATCATCATCATCAGAGACTTAAATACTTGGGAATCATAGGAGTATTGCTCCCATCATATTGTTGCAGTTTAATACTCATCATTTGATAGAAGGCAAAACTCAACAAAGCATCGCACAAAAAGTCAAACGACCTACATTTTGGAACAGAGGGAGTACTCATCATTTGATAGTGGAAGAAGGCAAAACACAAAGCATTGCACAGAAATACAGCAGAATGATATAGAAAAAGCAGCGCATGAGGATCAAATATACTAAATGCTAGAAATTTCCAAAAGAGTAACAGTGATGGGCAGAATCAAGTAATATGATTCTGGACATTACTTATCTTTCACACATTCATTAATGACATGGCACCTAAGGCAAGAAGGAAACTAATTCTGATCCAAAACAAACAACCCAAGAGGATAAATGAGGGATCATCAGAGACTTAAATACTTGGGAATCATAGGAGCATTGCTCCCATCATATTGTTGCAGTTTATTACTCCTCACTTGACCCTCAGAGAACGGATGCAGGTAACAAAGGTATCTAGATTCATTAGAAACTCATGCAACGATACATTGATGCATATAATATACTATGCAAAGCTACAAGATTTGCCGGAAAATTTTCCAAGAGTGAAACAAAGAATGTATTCAGAAACAGTTGGGTTGAAAATATGAAACCAAGTCGATAATCAAGATAAAAGCAGTAAAATGCTGCTCAGAACATGAAGCACCTTCTCATCAATGCAATTGCATCTCTGAAGTCTGACATGCGAATATATTTCATGATTCATCATAGCTTTTGGTTGGAAGTCAACAAAACCATGGAGGCAAACAGATACAGACAAGTAAATACAGTGAGGTTATTGGGCAAACAAGAAAGGCACAAACATAACATGATTCTACAGTGCCACAGAAAGGACATTTAGCACAGATGGATAATCAGAAACACGGACCAATGTTTTCTTCATCGTTTCCCGCACTTCGTCACATAGTAAAACATAAGCAAACGAGCAGGTCGCAAAACCAGGAAAAGATGTGCATACAACCATGCATCCCATCCCTAACTAGTAGTAACAAATTGCATCCTACAGGCTCAATACCACCACATCACACTGTTCGTCATCTCACAGCAATCCGCAAGCATATTTACCACGGAACAACATAACCAGTAGCGGAAATCATCGCGGCTCGCGGAGAGAAACACTAAACCTAGGCAGATCTAGCTGCAGGGGAACCGGATCGAGGAAGCGAGAGAGAGAAGAAAGCGTGACGGCGTATCTTACACTTGCGGATGCGGGCGGCGGGGTATCCGCAGGAGGAGCAGGTGCTCTTCTGGAGGTGGAAGCTCCGGCGGCCGCAGCGGATGCAGAGCGTGTGCGTCTTGTTCCGGCGCTTGCCGAAGCTGCCCGTACCCTTCCCCTGCAAAAATCGCGAGACGTTAGGCCGGGGAGGAGACACGGACGGAGGCGGGGAAGTCGGCGGCGGGGAGCACGTACCATTCCTTCGTTGCTCCGCTGGGGCTGGGCTAGGGTTTGCGGCGGAGGCGGTCGGGTTGGGGAGAGTGGCGGCGTGGGGGAGGACAGGAGTAAAACCCTAGCGCTTTATAGCGGCAGGCGGACGCGGAGCCAGTGGCTGGGCTTTTGGTCGTCGAATGGGCCTTCCTTCCTCTTGCGGGCCTTCCGGTGGATCATGGTATCACTACATGGGCTGGGCTATCGGTGGAGGATAGGGCCCAACAACACAAGCCGATACCGACACGGAAGCCCGTGCCATCTCCTATTCCGGCACGGAAGCTGGTGCGCATATATGGATATATGTATATATATAAATATAAAATATAATCATCATCGATCAATCTATCATCACATATCATACTTGCAGAGCAAAACACCGCATCGCATCGCCGCCATGGACATGGATCTGAAGATGAAGAAGAAGCTGGTGATGGAGGAGATGGCCATCGTGAGGGAGATCCTGCTGCGGCTGCCAGTTAAAGCCCTGGTTCGGTGCAAGTGCGTGTGCAAGACATGGGAAGCCATCATCAGCGACCCCGTCTTCATCCGCGACCACATCAGTCTTCATTCAAATCGATTTCATCGACGTTGATTAGTATTTTTTTTTCCCGATCCATGGGATGGGATGGCTCTTCTTTTCTGCACTGCAGTCCATGTATAATTAATTACTTTCTTGATTGAATCAAAATTCGTTGTTGCCTCTGAATAGAGTTTTGTGGAAACTAAATTGTCTTGTCTCTTAGGATTAGATCTATTCGTTTGGTTCTTCATTGAAGGTGTAATTTATCAGCAAAGGCAATATGACAAAGTGAAACTGAAAACACAGCGAAAATTGTTGTTAACAAGGAAACCATCTAACTCATCAAGGCCTTGTTTAGGTCCAGAATTCTTCCTAAAAACCAACTCCCAAATACACTATGCAAAAAAAAAAGATTCCCCGTCACATCAAAATATCATAACATGCATGGAGTACTAAATGTAGATAAAATCAAAAACTAATTATACAGTTTTGTTGTACCCTGCGAGACAAACATTTTGAGCCTAATTAATAAAGTTTTAGACAATTTTTCGCACAAACAAACGAAACGCTACGATTCCCGGGGGTGTCAGATCCCCAGGCGCAGGCCGGCGGCAGGCCGAATTCGGGCGTCACTTTCGGGAAGTGAACACGGCCCAAATGTCCATTCACGTTCAAATGCATAATTTGTTCACAACTCCCAAAATACATGCAGTAGTAATTCCCAGAAAATGCAGACGCGCTTGTGGCGCGGTGGTTGGGTGCGCCAGTTGGGGCGCCCCAGACCAGGGCTCGAACCCTGGGTCTGCACAAAGAAAATCCCCTCGCCGGCAAAACCAGGGTTCGGGGGTTTTTCTAGACCGGGAGAAGGTCTCTTCTTCTTAAAAAAGCCGTGGGGGCGGTCATACTCCCACCGGTCTAGTCTAGTAATTCCCAGAAAAAAGTTTAGAATAAAGCATAGTTTATTGATCCCCACTATGCAGAAATAGAGGTTGCAAGTATAACATTGGACAACCGAAAACCAGGTACTCCGTATTTCGTTTTCAAAAGCAGATAAATCACCAGATACTGATACTCCGTATTTCCTTTTCGAAAGCAGATAAGAAGGAATCGAATAGGGGGCTTCATATTGATATGGTCATATGGACCATGAATTATGTACACGATGTGAACCGCCTACATAATTTACAAAAAAAAAACAGTGTAACACAACCTGACTGCACCAGAACTTTTCTGCTGCAAAAAAAAAACAGTGTAACACAACCTGACTGCACCAGAACTTTTCTGCTGCAAAAAAAAAACAGTGTAACACAGTGTAACAAAACAGTGTAATAAAAAACCTCTCAAGAACTTTCTTCTGCTGTCCATTTCCTGCACCAGCGCTGTTCCCTCCTCTCTTCAGACTGCATGATCTCTTCTATTTGGCCACTGCATTTTACAGGACTTCTTTTTTAACAATCCTGAAAAGAATAGCTTCCATCTTCTCCCTATGTGACGCAAAAACATTTTTTGAGTAAACCTCCAACTAAGATATATGCCCGAGTCTGAACTTAAACGACAATATCAGCACAGCTCACTTCATCAAATCCAAGAACACCAAGCCGTTCCACAGGCTATGCAGCACCATTGGTGCCAATAGGTTGCGTGATCTCGCAACCAGAGGCATCACAATTTGCGCATTGAAGTGTGAGAATGCAAAAGCGGCAGCGCTAGCTACGATCGACCATGGAAGTGGCATGTACACTGTGTTAGGGATGCGAGAAGGAATCCTCGGAACACAATCTCTTCCCGTATATATAGGTGCACATACCGTGACTACCACCGCATATATAGGGTCATCGCCAGTGGGTAACGAGCCACAATGGACTGTTCTACACTGGACACCCCAAACGACTGGACCCGGTGGCATTGGAACCGGCCAGGTTGGATGTCACAGCAGGAAAAACAGGTATTAGTACCGATCAGGGAACCCCTGTTAGTACCGGTTCCCTGACCGGTACACTCTGTCCGGCACTAACGGGCCTGCCATTTAGTACCGGGCGCAGCAGCCGGTACTAAAACACCCCAAAACTCTACATTCAAATGCCATTCACCCTTCAAATTGAACTCAAACCAACCTGGAGGAAGGGAGAGAAATCTACCAAAGGCATTGGTGAAGGATTGCAATCCCAGCAAGGCCTTCATTTATGTCTGTATAAAGAGGCTATATAGTGCTTGGTCCTGTGTGTCAATGTTTCCTTGCTAAAGCCAACATGGTATGCCAAGAATGGCACTATCCAAGAACCCACGAACCAAATGCGGCAATCCATAAAACCATGACCTGCATTCATAAATTGCAAATGAGCCATTTTCTCTTAATAGCAGGATTCATGTGAACTGCTAAGATCCTAATGATCAATAAATGCTTCTGATTGAACTAACTACTTAAGACATGCTTACATGAGGAGTAGGTATCTGAGAGTGGTCCGGTGGTCAATGGATTTCCTGCTATGTTGGTGATGCTGTTATGCAGGAGCTTCGAGCGAAAGCTTACCCGACTAGTGTGTCGGTGTCAGCAACGGCGGCGTAATTTAAGCGTCGTTTCCTTCGGTGGAGGCGTTGTTTCTGTTGCTCTGTATAATGGTCAGCGGTTCTCTAGGTGAAAACCTAATCCCCACTTGTCGGGATGGGCGACAGTGGCATCTTAGGTGTCGTATCCTTCTTGGAGGTGTTGCTTTGGAGTTCTTCTGATCAGACATCCACGACATTGACAAAATTTGTGAGGGTTGACGAGCAATAACATCAAGTTTCTAAAGAGACAAGAGATGTGATTGATGCATAAATATATTACAAGATTAAAGCCAAGACGAGAAGAAGATTGAAGCTTAGTCTTTTAGTTTTTCTTTTCTTGTCTTAGAAGCTTTTTCTTGTAATTTTGAATCCCTCTTTAGAGGATTAGAGTTTAAGAACTCTTGTAAGTTGTAATTTTTGGTCTCAAGTATCCACTACGTGGATATAATAGGCCGTTTCTTTTTTGGTTGTGTATATCCATTCGTGGATATAGAGACCGGATCTTATCCATTATCTAAAAAAACTACTTAAGACAACGAGCAGCCAAGAATTCCCTATAGGTTAAACTAAGCCTCAATGGATGCCATCTACCATTCTTTCTGTTGTGTAGCTTTTTTCAGATATAGGATAAAATCCGGCATATTATATCCACCGTATGGATATATACATCCAAAGTTACAAAATGAGGCACTTTGGTCTGGCATTCATCATCTAGTCTGCTGCCTCGCTGGCCTCAGCGTAGCCATGGCCACTCCGACGACGGCCATGCCAGTGCCGCGTGCGTCTGCTGCATCGCATTGCCTGCCTCTCTCCCGGCTCCCGCACCCCCTCGATTGTGGGCTTGCCGCCCGGCACCGCACGTGGTCCACGACTCGACTCATCAGTTGACTCATGATCGCCCTCGGCCGGTCGTGTCTACCAGCTGACTCCGGCCTATGCGTCGTCGTTGACCGCGAGCGAAATCATCTGGCTGAGCCTCTGCCGCCAGCACGTCCCGTTCGATCCGGCAGAGTTTGATTCGCCGGCAGCGACGTGCCAATCCATGATGCAACAGCCCTCCCTATCTCCGGGTCCACGTTTCATGCAACCTTGGCCCTGTTTAAATGCAAAAAGCAACTCTTAATAAATTTACTATGCAAAAAGAAGATTCTCCATCACATCAAAATGTCAAAACATGCATAGAGTACTAAATGTAGATGAAATAAAAAACTAATTGCACAGTTTTGTTGTGCCTTGCGAGATGAACATTTTGAGCCTAATTAATCAATTTTTAGAATTTTTTTCACAAATACAAACGAAATGCTACAGTGACGCAATGATTACGAAATGTCATCTACTCCCAAATTCAACATCTAAACACCACCCTTGCATCACAGCGGCATGTAGCGACGGCTTCCTCCGCTTGCCCGGGTGTGTTTACCTCGGTCAAAAAGTCACATGAATCTGTATCATTTTTTTCATTTGTTTTTTTTTCATTTGTTTGTGGTAATCATTGTCCTATCATGACCTAATTAGGCTCAAAAGATTAGTCTCGTCGTGTACATTAAAACTATGTAATTAATTTTTTTATTTACTCACGATTAGTGCTCCATGTATGAAGAGAGATTTGATGTAATAGGTGAATAGTGAAGTTTGGAGAGAGAAATTTTGGAACTAAACACGATATAATGTAATGTATGTGCTTTGCTGGTGGCCAAAACCCGATGCACTGTTCTGACTTGGGTGGCAGGATCCATCATCTCCACTGAAGGTGCATCCATCCTCCTCTTTTGCTCTCCTTCTCCCTCCCATGCAGTGCCCGAGGGGGGGGGCAGTATTTACGATAAATTAACTACTTTTTAGTTGTTAAATAGAGTATGATTAGATTTTGCAGCAATAAAACTACAAGTAATTTAAGTGAAAGAATGATTAAATAGTATAAGAGTTAATATTTTTCCTTTCCAAAAACTTAGTGGTTATAGCTTATCTTTTTATTGTCCTTTTTCTTCTCTTGTAATCTAGTTTTTTTTGTTTGTTTGGTTCTCTGGTTTCAAAACTCGCACTTTAATCTTTCCTCTCAAATCATATAAATATTATATGTTTGCTGCACTAAAGTTCAGATAACCCACAATGGTTGATGTAGTTTTTTAAAACATCGTATAATGCAACAATTAAAGTTGGAATTTTATATAGTTACGCAATACTATCCACAATTATTTTTATACCTCTATGGAGTGATTTATTGAGCTTATATTCAAAATACACAACGGCAAACATTTATAATAATTTAAACACGACCATTTGTGACCATTAGCACAATTTATAATTTATTTGGCCCCCTCAACGTTAAATCCTGGCTCTGCTCCCATGTGGCTCCATTGGATGATGTATGAGATTAAAGCCTGATGTGCATCTTACAGAAAGGAAGAGGCAGGTGTCTCCGTGCAGAAGAAGAAAACAAAGCAACGCAGAGTGGGTGCGCGCACATTGGGATGCGAAGCTGCGTCAGCTTAGTGTCAGATGCGTATTTCCCACCCTTCCACATATACTACCGCGTGTACATTGGACATACATACTGTATGTACACACGGTAGATTTCTGCTGCCCCTCTCTGCTCTCTCTGCTCTCTTTTGTTCTCCCCTTCCTCTTCACCCTCTCACACGCATCCACTCCTCTCTTCTCTCCTGCTTCGTTCTACGCATTCGCGCCGCCGCACGCATGAAACACATAATGCGCCGACAGCAACCGCGCCGATGCGCACGGTAGCGGTTGAATCGGAACAAATAGATGGTGGTTTGGTTTGAACCACATGACCCTTATGCAGCTACCAAAGTTGCACCCACACTACCGAGTACCGACTGCCCACCTGAATTCATTCAAAAAGCCACAAACAATGTTACTGGCATCAGCAGTCCGGTTAAAAGAATCTAGAAGGAGATGACGTGTTAGTTACAGATGATTCGGGTTTGCAAGTTTCAAACACAACAGTATGTTAACAATACAGTGGCTCCAGTCATAAGCCTGGACTATCTCCCGAGCTTGTTTGACCTAGAAAACATATTTTCGCGTATTTATTACAGATCATTCGGGTTTCCATCCACACCAATATCCTTAAATATACAGTAGCAAAGTTTTAAGCTAAGCAAGTCCAGCCTGGAAAGAGGAGTATTCCAATACTTGACCCTGCCAAAGGTCCTGAAAAAGAAAAAAAAAACAAGTGTCGATCACTATGTCATAGAAGACATCAGGTTCTCATTTCACAATCATTCCGCAGCGCAGAATTTCATCGGTGTTATATTTGACAAGAAAATGCCTCTTACAACTTACATAGACATGACGCATAATATGAATGTGCACTACTATCATCGGGTTGTTAGTGTTCCCACTGGGTGAAGAACTGAGCGGTGGCTAATAGTCTACTCATCAAATTTAGCCTACTCTTGCTGCCCTCTATTTATACCCTAGCGCCCAAATTTTTAGTGTAGCCTCTGTAGACACTGTCTCCGGGTGGGAAATAGTTCAGCCTCATCAGTCGGCTGCTCATCAGTGGGTCGCCTCCTTTTCCCTCCCCCTCCCCCCATCCACCCCCAGTTGCCTGGTTACCCGAGGGCTGCCTCACACTTTTGCTTGGCAGCCTGCTGTCTCCCTACCCAATCCCAACTCTCTATGCAGCCACCAGCCAGCACCGCTGAAGCTTCCACGGCCCCAATGGATCTATTATGTGAAGCTGCATGGTGCTTTTCTATTCCTACTTGGTCCAAGGCAAAGCTAGCATCAAACTGAAGGCGGTGCAGAACCCAAGCAACACACAAAATTTCTCTTATATGGTGAACATAAGTCAGCTTTAACAAAATTTCTATACACCTGGTACCTGTGCACCATGGTAACATACGTAACTTGCTTCGCCCCTGTACTTGGCTACTTGTTGTAACTTGTGACAATGATGCTTGCTATACTTCTGCTACTTATTCTAGAATTCTCGTGATATCATGTGACATTGTGCTCCTACAGTTGGTCATAAAGACTTAACAGTAGATATGGTATTTGTAAAACTCTCACCAGTGATGAAGAGTGAAAATGCTAGATGCATTCTTCGACTGTGTGTTGTATACCTTTTGCTTTCAGCTGCAGAAGACATATAGAGAAAAACAAGACAGGGTTAGCTTATTGACAAGGTACACGCAAGGCACACTCTCGGGCTGCAGATATCATTCCAATACAGCAAAGCACTGATTATCCTACTATGGAGCATAAGGGGGGAAACCTAACCTAGAGGAGGAATTGGACTACGAGACCCACCAAAAAGGGAAAAGCATATGGGCCATATATTATTTGATGAGAGGATTAGCAAAGGTTGCACCTTTGTTGAATCCACAAGCTGCTGAAAATCCCCATCATAAACAATCTAAGATGGGGGTAGAGGGAACGGGTGACGATGAGAAGAGCTGTATGGAGAAACCACCTCAAGCAGTGAATCAAAATCAACCAGAGACCAACAGGGTGACTATGGAAATAAAGGTATGAATTGGAGGACCAGCTGGAACAGATTTATGAAAGAATCCAGTGGCAGAAAAGATGTGGTAAAAATGGTTGTTGCAAGGTGATTCAAACTTAGGGTGGTTCCATGGTGTTGCCAATGGTAGAAAGAAATGCAATCTTTGCTCTTAAAGATTGTGACAGAGATGAGCAGGAACTAAAGGAACACATTGATGGTAGGGAAGGGAAGGGTAAACACACAATTAGAGGATGGTCTTTGGAGAGGTACCCTAACTAGCAGATTGAACTACGCTCTAATATCCCTGATTCCCAAAACCAAAGAAGCTAACACTACTAGGCAATACCCACCCATTCCAAGATCTATACCAAAGTGATGACAATGCACAGTAACATCCAAACTGCGTTATACCAGTCAGATTCAAATTTTAGTGCATGTGGTTATACTACAAGAAATTTTCTATCGTGAGGACTGAGGGAAACATGTTGCAAAAGACAAACTTCTCAGAAAGATAGATTGGATGATAAAAAAAACACATAGGAGGCAATGTGGGAATTAATATTAATGAAAAACCTGGTATTTCAGAACCTACGTTGGTTTTGTAATAAAGCCAGTCTGTAAACTCTAAGCTGGTAAACTATGTTATACTACATGAAATTGCCTGAGCTGAGAGTGAGCAAACATAAGAATTCTGAAGTTTCAATGGAGTTTTATGCTTCAGTGTTGCAAAATAAATACTTCCTAGAAAATGGATTGGATGGATAAGTGGGCATTAATATTAAGGGATGCCTAAAATTAATTGGAAACCTGATAACTATTTGAAAACCTATGTTGTTTTCATAATGAAGCCAGTCTGTAAAGTCGTTAAAGCTAGTAACCTATGTTGCTTTGGTGATAAAAGCAGGGCCAAGGCCTTTGGTAAAATAAACACGCAAGGCATACAAAGAAATAATAGATAAAGCACCTTTTCAACAATCAAGCCTGTGGCCACCTGTATGTTATGAAGGTTCCCAGAAATTTCAGCTGCTTTTTGATCTTTCAAATCTTTAATCTACAAAAAAGGAAACAATTATAATGTCGATGACACAACAGCAAAAAATACAACAGCATACCAACCTCAACAAAAACTTGAGACGAATCCATAATGCTTGTTAGCACATCTCCCCCAGTAAGGACCCAAAGCTTGCCTTTTGGAAAATAAACAACTTGCTTCCTCTCCGAATTAACCTGCCAAGATGTTTTATTAGAAAACAATTAGAAACACCCAAAGGAAGCGTACACATAACAAACAGTTAACAATCAAACCTGCTCCACAAAATCTTGAACAAGTTTTTGGGCTTTGTTGATCTCTTGACGATCAGTACTGCTGATCAACATGTGTTGGTTCACTATATCCATGGCTGCATTTGTTGCCCTTTGCAATTTCTTTAATCTACTCTTTCTATAAGCAATAAGACGAGTGACCTGAAAATGATTTAACAGTTTATTAGTGAGGATTCTCCCAATCTAAAATAAATGAGTAAATTTCAAAACCCCAACTATTTTGACATGTGTATCAAAAAAATTACAACTACTTTGGCACTACATTCTAGAAAACTACAACTTCCTGACCACACGGTTCTGTCATAGAGGGCAAACCCATCAGCCTCAACAGCACCTGTTATTCCAATTTCCAAGTTGAATGATGATGAGGTTCTACCATTGCAAGCCCACCCATCAGCCTCAGTGGCACTCTATCATTTCAGTTTCCAAGCTGGATGCTGATGTGGATGTGGCTGTTGTCCACGATGGACGTGTGGGCATGTTAGGCCCAGGAAATGCCCATGGAAGGCACTAACCCCACCGTCAATGCAGGTTTTGTGCAAGGTATAAGATCAGACTCCCGTGGTCTTCTATTGTTTGTTGCCAGTAGAAATAGGGTCAAAATTTGTAGCACAGTGCGGTTATATGTGAACTCCAAGAAATTAATGGTTTTATCAATTTGGATGTACCGTGAATTCTCGTTCTGGGTACAATTTTGGGATCGAATGTTCGCGTTATTTTCTCAGGGAAAACAAGATTTGGACCCTCAAAGTGTACGTCTGTGTCAAGTAAAGGCATGGTTATTTGGGAATTGAGCTTGTGACTTTATATGCCACTTTGACTTGTTGGGAATGGTGGAGAAAGTTGGGTTACTGCACATTCACTACAAGATGAGAGGTGAGATTGGAACAGGAATGGCAAAGTTTTGTAGATTAAACACAGATTTTGACATAGTGGAAATGCTCAGACAGTATGATGCTGCTGTGTATGCATATAGAGTTCGAATTCAAGATTCACGGAGCTAAAGAAGGCAAATAAAAATGCTTTCAAATGGCTAAATCAGTTTACCAGCTAAGCTTTCAACACCCACAGCTAGAGGAACAATGAGGGGGTGGCTTGCTTGCTTGGCTTTTGTTAACTCAGGAGTAAAAGGAGCTAATACCTGACAAGCACCCAATGGTGGCTGGCTTGAGTGGTTTTTGTGACTGGACGTCATATGGTAGTTAGGGGAATTTTTTTGGTTGACATTGTCTAGAACCTGACGGTCGTTAGCTACTAATATTATAAATTAACTTATAATAAACTTTGTAATTCCCCGAACCATTTTTTTACTTGGTTTACTTTCAGGTGTAAACACGAAATTAATGCAACTAAGATGAACTTCTCAAGCCATTTCCTTGCGTGTGTTTGCAAGTACGGCAGCTACGGCAACTGGTGGAGTGCTGCAATCTCCTTGGGACAGCTGCAAACATAAACGTGCCTTTATCCATGTGGGCCTGTATAGCTGGCCCCCAACCATGGACAAACAAGGCTTTTCCAGCCCAATCCCAACATGTGGGTCAGGTACACATCAGCATCCAGCTTGGAAACAGGAATATGGTAGGTTCTAGTGAGGCTTGTCAGGTAGATCCACAGTGACAAGAATGGGTGTGGTCAGAAATTTATACTTTTCTGGAACATAATGTCGATGTTTTAGTTATATACACATGCCAAAATGGTCATAGGTTTTTGAAATTTGCCAAGATTAAATAGTAGCATGCCCAAGATTAAAGAACCGTACAGATATTAAGAAAACATACTATGTTAGGTTGTAGTTCTATCCTGATATATTGCGGCGGCTCGTCCCTCTTCTTAGTTTCTGCAGAGTAAATACCTTCTGTAAGGACTATGACTAGTGCACCAAATATTAAAAATGCACTAAGAAAATATTAACAGAGTAAATCCTTGTTTACGCACCTTTAAACCTTGGCATTTGTTTTGTCTTTGCATACTATATATATACAAAAAAAATATTAGGATCAGCTCAAAGAAATGTTATTGTGTAAAACAAGGTGTTCATGCCTTGATGTTCAAGTAACCATCTTCATCTTCATCTTCATCTTCATTATCTTGCTTCATTGAGAAGAGAAGAGAATGGCTGCTAACCGCCATCACAGACTCGTGGTGAAGGCCCACATCTGATAACTTTCTGAAACAAGTTTGAAACAAGAAAACTATAAAGCCCATAATAAGATAATGAAACATTAATGAGACAAAAAGAAAAAGAGTAAGAAATTCTTGCATTTCCATCTTCGGGCCATAAATTCTAACAAGTTCTCGGTGCGTTTTGCAAAATTCAAATCCATTGGGTGGCAAACTTAGGACTAATCCTTCCTGTCATGCAAACAAATGAAAAGAAGCGTGTGTTACACACACACACAAAAGGAGTGAACAGTTCAAATCTCAAGAATAGTCTTGAGCCTAAAATAAGTTTGATATACCTTCTCGCATATTGATTTCATGCAGGGCTCTTCTCCCAAAACACCAAACGAAGTTTCTATCTTCAGGACCTGCAAATGAAAGTAGGTTGCGTTTACCCCCAATGTTTGATTTGGGATACAAAAATGTTACATCCATTAGATACAGCAGTTTTTTTTTCTTTCACAAACTAGCAATGCAATGCATTAAATGGCTAATCCATCTAATTATAATACAGATTTGCTCATGAAAAAACGAATTTTTCATGTAAAAGAAGTAGCTTATTTATCTTTTAAAGTATCGAATCTATATCATGTGGTGCAGCACAACAAATGGCTGTTGGGGCATGTCAGTTTTATCTTTTGTTTGTCACAGTAAGTTAAGAAAAAGAATTTAACCTGTTCTCGATAGGTATGTTCTTCAATAGTGGCGCATGTCACCAATCGATATACAATAACATCATCTTCCTGCCCCATACGGTAGGCACGGTCCACGGCTTGGTTGTCGTCACTAGAAAAAAAAATTACTGTTTTGCACATTGTCAATGTGTCATATATTAATCAAGGTTAGTGAGCAAACCTGGGGTTTTCTGAAGGATCAACTATTATTACGCGAGTAGCCGCTGTGAGGTTTAAGCCTACTCCGCCCACTCTGGTTGTCATCAAAAATATGCAAGGTTTAGAATCCATGGACAATTCTAAATCCGAAGATTTAGAGTTAGATGACTCTGAGGATTCTGAATCAGGGGACTCCTGAGGCTTCGCTGCCATGCCTTGAAATGCCTGTGCAACAAAACACACAAAAGAAATGAATGTTTAACAAAAAAAAAGTACCTCAATGATTAAAGTGTTCCAATGTTATTTTGTATTGTTTAACTTGACTTCTAACATTTTGCCTTCTAAAGAAAATTTGTCACAGAGAAATTACAAAATGAAATATCTCACATAATGGTGCTGCATACAAAATTATGATGGTGCTCACCATGACTGGAAGTTTCACTGATACTCTACAAACCTTGCAACTACCACATAATTTTTTGTACTGTTCGGAAACTTCACTGTACTTAGGCCAAAATATCATTTGGGCAAAGATATTAATGCATAAAAATGAGATAATTAATGGAACAAATACCCTTGGAAATAGAATAATCAAAGAAAGCATGAGAGCAACTAAAGCACATTCAAATAGATAGTCTATGTAAGGAACGGAAGGAAGAGGCACCATTCTCATCTTATTTCTATCACGTCGTTTAGTTGATCCATCCATTCGAAGAATTCTCTCCTTGTCAATAATGTTTCCAAGTGCTTTCTGCATTTTTCAGTTCAAAATGTTAAACTATGATTCCAATACACCTTTGCTTAATGAAAAACTACTCGAAAAAAGTTCTCACGAAGGTTTACCATAAAATTCATACACAACCTGCCAGGAATAAGTAGCATAAATAGCTATTTAAATTACATGGGACATACCTCCAAAATTTTCAGCATATGTGGGGATTGGGAGAACACCAGAATCTTATGATTGTCTTTAATCAATTTTTCCTGCAAGGTAAGAAGTTTAGGAAAGCGTTTCTCTAAATAAACATTGTATTTAGAACTTATATGAATGTTGAACTTACCACAAGATACAAAATGAAGTTTAATTTGCTGGAAATGTTAGGGTCAACTTCACATAAATCATGTGGAGAGAGCATGTCGAAGAGCCTCTTTTTCATTTTTATTGCAACTGCATCATCCTTTTCATTGACTGGTTCTACTGATGAATAATTTTGCATCAACAAAGAAGGATGTCTGCATATATCCCTTGCGATCTGAATTGCAGAAATAAAGAAGGTGAAAATGCAAGCGCAAGTGCAAGCATCAGAATAAGTAACAAACTTGAGCTATCTACCTTTGATGCAATAAGGGCGTTCCCTTGTACCCTCAACAAATCACTTGTAACGAGAACCTCATAATACCTAGCCTGTACATAAAGTAGGTTTTCAACACAATGATCAAGAATTGTAATGACAACTTGGTAGTCTTGGAAAAACAAGAACAAAGGCCACTTTATATCCAGAAAAGTAACTTCATGAAGATCCTGACAAACATTTTGCAGCTACTCAAGTATAAAAATTGGAGGAGAAGGTGTACAATCAGACAGCTTAAAACTTGAATGCATAAAGTTTTTTCATGCTGCTGCCAGGCACAAGATGGCAGGTTAGTCACCTAGCACAATGAAAATGCAACTATACTTTGAGATGCTTACAGGGCACCACCTCGAAAACTAACATCCATTTTGACCTCAGGAGTCTAGTTAGAAGACATGAACAATGCATATGACAGTTGACAAGTCCTCAGGGCGAGATGGTTTTAGTGGCCTCTTCATGAAGAGTTGTTGGGATATTATAAAACAAGAGTTGTATAATATTTGCATTGACTTCTTCTAGTGACAAAGAACAACAACCCAATGGGAGTTAACGATTATATTCCAGATACTCTCTTTAGTTCTTCTTTTTAGGTAATTATATAGTAAGGGAGACTCTAATTCGGTGATCATATTAATTTAGAGAAAATCTGAGCTAAAGATAAGGCTGAAAAGACCGAAAACAGGAAGGACAACAAATTACAAAAAGATACAAAACTTTTGACAACATTGCTGGCAAATAGAAGTTAAGTCACCACCTCCATCATTCAAAAAAATATATATCATTTCATCAAAACTAGAATAATTCAAGGACATGTAGCCTGGACAGTTAATTGAATATTAACATTTGACATGGTTGAACACAGCATAATTATAGAGATGCTACAACAGCTCCGTTTCAGTGTTATCTGGGTCAGATGGATTAGGAAAATTCTTGATCCAGGACATCATCCGTTTTACTAAAATGGGGTATTGGCAAAAACATAAAGGTAAAATTAGTAACAATCATATCACCTGGCAAGGACTTGGCTGAAGCCAAATGGTGTATTCATATTTATTTGAGGTTAGCTTTCCCTCAGCCTTTAACAATTCTTTAGTTCTCCTTAGAACAAAAGGACTCGTAAGTTTTGCCAATTTCTGCGCAGAAAAAGAAGTAAGAAAATCCAGCACTTTTGGTATCATGGATAAAGAAAGGATTAGTATTAGAAAAAAATCCACTTTCGTACTATGTAAAAGAAAGGATTAGTCATTAGTATTGGAAGGTTCTTACATTTGAAATTTGAAGAGATTTTCTTTTTAAATCAGGCTTCGCATCCCTGTGCTTCCCCCGAACAATTGGCAGAATATAGTTTGCATAAAAAGTATCACGATCGCCAAGTAAGGATGGTTTACAAATATCCATTAAAGTATGGAATTCCTGCACCATTTATAGTAGGATTATATTGTATAAAAGTGAAACAGCAATTTCATTTCTGGGGGGTCAGGGGGGGTGGGGGTACCAAAAGATTGTTCTGAATTGGTGTTCCTGTGACAATTATTTTGTGATCGCATTTCATTAGCCTCAGAGATTTTGATATCTGTGCTTTACTATTTTTAGCACGGTGACCTTCATCCATGAAGATGTAGTCCCAGGACTGTGACTCCTCAATTTTACTGAGCATGCCATAGGTTGTACACAGCAAACCTCCTTCCTGCGAAGGGGATCCATATCTAATCTGAACAAACAGGTAGCTGTATACCAATAGCAACCTTAATAAAAATGAAAAACATTCATGTGAAGACTAACCACAGCAACTTGTTTTAGGTTCTTTTCAGTTTTCGCATCCGTGAACCTGAAACAGGAAATGTTTGACTAAAAGAACAACAAGAAACTAAATGATACTATGGAAACATCGTAAACAAACAAGTGCATTATAACTTACTTCTTAGTGTTTGTAATTCCCACACCTTTAATCTCCTCTCCCCAAGGATCAATAACTGATGAGGGGGCAACTATGAGAGCTCTCTTTATGATTCCAGAGTGCAGGAGTCCACATAAGAAAGTACACACCTGGGAAATAAATGTGTTAACACCTAAAATCTACAACATGACCATGTATACCAAATGTACAGCATTGTAACACATATATATACCTGTCTCGTTTTTCCCAAGCCCATGTCGTCTGCAAGTATGGCCCCACTGTATTTGCAATGCATGGACCAGAGAAAACCGATTCCTTCTCGCTGATGCTGGAAGAGGTCATCATAGACATGGTAAGGAAGTCGGAAGTCATCCATTTTACTGTTATTTACAGCCTTCAGAGTCATATCAGGAATGCACAGATTGTGCTGAATGTGTACGGATACTGCTCTGAGTGGGAATGCATGAAGCACATTCTCCTTTGTGATAGTCGCATTCTCAGGGGGGTCCTTCTTAAGGCCAATTAATGCAACAACATTACCACACCAGACAGTCTCAGCAGATACAAGGTTCTTGCCCTTGAATATTGCAGGGGATTGGAGGCTCTCTACGTAACAACCCCTCTTTCCTGGCACATGGTTAGAACCCATGACGCGGATTTTCATACCGCTTTTAACCTTCCCTGAGAAGACACGTCCGAAAGCAAATGATGCTCCCTTTTTAGGTGCTGCGATCATCTTCGAAATGTATAACAAGAGGGCCTTCAGGATCACAATTTCGGATAGCAGTTGCATATGAATCATTCAGTGGTCCTCTGTACAAGTTCTCCACCCGGTACTGTTGCGCTTTCATCGGAGACGGGAGGTGAGTTATCATCATCGCAATCACATTCGCACCAGCTGGCAGCCATGTTTTCATAACACACTTCAACAGATCCTCTCCCTCTAGCTCATGTTCATCTTCCTTTAGTACCAAACCACGATGGTTCAAAGCATCGTGCAATCCAGCTTTGTCATTGTTCATGCACATATCAATGACTTCCATGATAGGTTCATAACAGAACTTTACGAAACCTCTCTTGCAAGTGTTGGTACCAGTGTGACTGCTAGTCCATTCTTGTGTAGCTGAGTCATAGAATTTGTTGCCCCAGAGCCTCTCCATCATCAGAGCCTCATCAACACCAAAATCTTTGGCATAATACTCAGCAAAGGTTTTTAGGCTAAAACCCCAGCCACACAAATCACTGCAAAAGGAAACAGTTCCCTTCTCTGGGTGAACTTCGACAACTCCAAGAAGTTTATCCTTACATCTGGACATTATGCTATTGACTTTATAGAGCGCATTGAAGAGATTCCAATATGTTTTTTCACCATCTCCCTGCGAGTCAAGAAAGTATCTGTCGATCATATTGAGACAGACAACAGGCATAATCCTCTCCCTAAGAGCATGACAAATAAGGCTGTCTGGGTGCACCACAAAATCCTCAACACAATTAACCACAATAAGAGCACCATCAGCCATACAGAGAGCATGTATGGCTTCTGCAGGAACGTCAGTATGTCCGGGAAAATCAATGAGGTTGATCAGAAACCTTCCACCATCTCTCTGGCCCTTAGATTTGAATGAATGATATAGAGGGATGTTGACAGATTTGAGATCAACACAATCTACTACTTTTCGAAGAGAGCCTGCCTGAAACATGCGGACATCACTAGAACCTTCCTTTTCAGTCCCAGCAGCTGCCATAAGGGAATCTATAAGCAAAGCCTTGTCTTCAAAGAGTACAAAACATTAAAGTTAGTGCATCACAGATGCACATTTTGTTGGAGTGCAGAAAACTGAATATATCAAAAAAAAAAACATGAACAAGAGAGTGCTGCAGTAATTCACATATTGATTATCAAACTGTGATACCATGATGAAACAGCAACAAGCTGCAAGCATATAACTACCACTGTTAAGTATTGGCGTACCAAATGTAAACAGACGTTGTTAGGAAATACAAACATTTAATTAAGAAACAGGCTGATACTCTGATAGTAGAATAGAAGTTATGATCAAGCTATAAATAACAAAGCAATGAAGTCGCAAATGAAAAAAAAATAACTATGTATCAGCAGTGGATCAATGAAACAGGAGAGCAAGTTACAAATAACATTAGAGTTGGAAATGAGAAAATCCATACCATGGTCACGGGGAGCTATAATACATGCATTGCGAATATTGTCCTTACTGTCCAACACCCCATGAGCAACATTGCGAATATTATCCTTATTGTCCGAAACTCCAGGAGAAACAGCACCAGCATTTCGAACATTATCCTTACTCCCCATAACTCTGTGTCTAGTGTCCAGTGTAAACTTCACCATGTTGAAAACCTTGAAATAGCATAGCATGTTATACCAGTTAGAATCCAATAAAAAAAACTTGTGCGAAGAACCAAACGGTGCAGACCCTAACAGCAGAGAATCATTGAGCACCAAGCTGGCAAAATAAATGACACTATGGAAACATCACCAATTTAATGGATAAATCACCAAAAGAAGAGATTAACAGAATCCACCTCATAATTTGATAGAAGGTACATATTTCCCTCTAATAGCACCTTACCCTCAAACAAAACATCTAACAGCAACTCATCCTCCATAGGTAATATGGATGGACTAACCATGAGGCTGACAAAACAATCGCGGGGGAGACACGCTAGGTATGATATGGTCACATTTCACAATATATACATACACTAATCATGTACAAACAAAATATATGGGCTTCCCCCTTTGTTTTTTTTTAATCTATTACAACGATCAAGGACCAAAATCGATGTATCAGGACCCAAAATCGATGTATCAGGACGAAATCGGGACACGGTAAAAACGCCTAAGCAATGTGATAGGCACTAGATTTGCACCAATGAAATCGGGACACGGTAAAAACGCCTAATCAACAGTGCCATGATTTTCTAATCTACCTGGAACCAGGGACGAATTAAAGTTAAGGCCCAGGCCATGGAGGGAGGGGGAGCGAACGGGTGTGGTCGTACCTTGCTGTCGGCCGTAGAGTAGTGGAGCAGACGGGATAACCTAGCACCACGACGAGAACGTGAGGGGAAGCGACGAAACCTAGCACCCAGCTCTTGGGCGACGGCGATGAGATGGGAACGACGCGAAAACCTAGCGAGCGATCTCCGGCGCGCAAACCACCGATCGCCGGCGATGAGGATGCGGCCGGCGGGGAAGGCGGGGAAACCTAGCCGGCGACGAGGATGTGATGTCGGTGGGTGCGGGCGGGGGCAGAAAGGGGGAGAGAGCCAGGTGTCGAAGAAATCTGTTGCGGGCGGGACGCAACGGAAAGCAGCCGATCACACAGTTACTGCAACCGACCGACCTAGTAGTACTGTTACAGCTCAACCCCTCATTCCAACCCGATTCACAGTGAATATTTTACAGCGCAAAGCAATCCAAAAAAAAAACTACTAACCTCAATTCCATTTCTAAACTGTTTTAAGCCCTAGGTTTCAAAGCTTATGTTCAATCTGTTTGATTATTGTGCACTGGATTGTACAGTATCCTTAAACACACCTAGGTGTGTATATAGTCCCTCCGTTTCGAAAAGAATAAACTCTTATTTTTTAAGAAGTCAACCAATTTCAAGTTTGATCAAATGAATATAAAAAAATATAAATATATTTTTATTATACAAAATAAGTAACTTGAAATTAGTTGTCTTCTCAGAAAATGAGAACAGAGGGAGTATATGATTTTTGTCATAAGTATATTCATGAGTTTATTCCTTACAAGTCCTTATGAGTTTGTGGCGAGGTTTACAGAAATTCATTTTCATTCAGTCATATTGTATTATTTGAGTCCGAAAAGGACATGCTTTCCAATTGCTTCTACACGGTTCCTTTTCATGAGGTAATATATGCTATAGTGCCTTAGGCATTATAATATTTTTTCACTTCACACATTAGCTCAGTGCCTATCATTATTTCCCAAACAAGATATGTTAGGCTGCTACTATCTCCATCCAAAAAAAAAGCAACTTAGCATAGTGTTCGGTCCAATCCTCGTAACTTTGACCAAGTTTACAATAAAAATACTTATATTTATCGCATTTACTATGTATCATTAGATTCCTCGTGTAACATAGTTTTATTTTATACCTATTTGAAATTTATTATTTTATATAAATCTAATCAAAGTTACAGTGTTTTGACCTTGACTAAATGTAGAGTTGTATTTTTTTTCTAGAATGGAGATAGTATTAACTAGTGTAGGAATTTCTTGTTTCGTAACGTAGTGTTATGGTTGGCAGGTCAGGAAAAATTTCAACTCACATTTCAAGGATCACAACAGTAATCTGCTGTCGTTTATTCATCGATGGACGTGTTATGATTTATGTTACCTATGTGGAAAAGGCATGTTATGTCGTCTAATTACAATCTACATATGTTTTGCACGGCTTTTTTTTACTATTTTTATTTTAAACTAGTGGCGTGCCTGGCACGTGTTTAAAAGAAATTACATATACAAATAGTAACTTTTATTTACAATGTAGAATTGTCTTCAGTCCAAGCGGCTACAACATCCTGGGCTCCCTGAAAATAATAAGCTGAAGATTAGATTATTCCGTTGGTTGTCTTTTGAAAAGGAAAAATTGGCATTCCAGATAATTGAATAAGGAAAACAGATAATCAACACTTGATTAGAAAATTTACTGCCGCTCCTATAGCACATTTCTCGTCAAAAAAATGGCATTCTAGATTATTGAAAAAGGAAAATAGAAATCTCTAGCCACCTTTGATCAGTAAATTTATTGCTCGCTTACTATATTGCATTCTGCATTGGCACTTACAGTTTGACACAAAAAAAGGTGTTTTCTATGCGTAGAAAAACGAATAATAGAGAATGGGGTTAATGCCAGTAAACCCTTCACTTGAGCTGCTCTCCCTGTTTGATAATTATTTTAACATGAGAAAATAAATATATATGAGTTTGTACATTTATAAAATCACTCAAAGTTGTGCCTATGACAAATGGGCCCTGTCCTTAGCTACGAATTTCCAGAAAATCAAGATTAAATTCCCCGTTGCCGGGAGAGCACCAAAATACTTTTATCCATCCATGATGTTCAAATACGGATTATAGAGATATTTGGTCTCTAGAAGGATAAAGGTGCACGCTAGTTAAGCAACTCCAAGAGCCTAGCTATTTATCCTAGCTAAATTTAGAGTTTTTGAGGATTTAAAAAATAGATAGCTAGCTAAATAGCAGAGCAAACCAACAGACTCTCTAAATCTCCACTATCCATACTCAAATTACTTGGGCCTGTCGTCTTTTTCCTCCAAAACCTTTGGGCCGAGCGGCCTGGAGGCCCATGGCCCTTTGGTCATGCATATGACATATTCATCATAGCCTAACGAAGAAGATGACGAGCTCCAGGCCAACCCAACCCGCACGAAGAGTTCACTCATCCCACCCCAACCGGCCCGCCATCGGCCATGGACTGCTCGTCCCCGCAGGCGGCGGCCGTCAGGGCCGGCGTGAGCTAGCCACGCTCCCATGCTCGCCGGGCAGACGGCGACAGTTAGCAGTGAATATGGCCCTCACCAACCCACCAAAGTTCGTCACTACCACGAACCAGGCTGCCATGGCGGCATGCTCGCCGGCGTAGTCCACTCGTGGATGCAAAATTGAGATGGGGAATCGAGGTATTGTGTCCTTGCGGACCTGTGTGAGCGAGGAATTGAAACCAGACTCAATGCAAGAGTAAATCGATGTGTCAGAGTTGAGAAATTCCGATTGAGGATTGGTACCGGTTGCCATGACCTTTATCGAGAATTATCAATTCAATTTCTCAAGCCCCATAAATCTGCATGGATGTTCTTGTTCTGTTCTCTACCTCGATTTAATTCATCTTTCTCGAGCCCTGTTGTCGGGGTCCCGGCCGAAGCCGCTGGACAAGAAAACGGCGCGGCGCTGGCGGTGGTGGAGAACCTGCGGGCGCGGGTGCGGTCGTCGCTGTTGTCCGCGTTCACCCCCGCCGCCGCCCGCGCCCTGCTGCTCCGTGTGCTTCTTGCTCTCCAGCACGATGCGCGCTCCTGCGTCGGCTGTGAGCTCGCGGAGCAGCGCGTGCATCGGGAGCGCCAAGCGTGGCGCGGACGTGAAGCGCGGCAGCGGGCGGGAAAGAGGAGCGGAGGGCGCGGGAAGCGCGGGAGAAGGGGGATGGCGAGGGCGATGGCGTCGGCAAATTTCCCGAGCGAGCGCGACGGGATGGCGATCCCGTTAGCGAGCGGGGGAAGATGGCGACGGAAGTCCCCGCTCTATAAAATTACATCGACATCGGAAAGAGCGGGTCCTCCCGCTCTGTAAAATTATCGACATCGGAAAGAGCGGAAGGACCCGTTCGCCGTGACCATGAGTCATTCGCTCGGCAGTGCAAGACTGTAGCGAATCTCATGAACGTTCCCACCGTATTATCCAACACGCATATGTATTGCCGAGGAGAAATATTATCTCAAAGTTTTGAGACGCCGGAAGGCTGTCGAAATATTCATCTGGCGAGCATCGTCCAAGCATCATTTAGTGCCGTGACTACGGCCAATTCACTATTTACACCATGTCTAGTACCGACGAGGCTAGACTAAATTTTGGCTAAGTGCCGACGAGGCGAGGTCACTACTCCACCGACACGTCCCAAATAACGGGATCGGACACTACGTTGCCATGCTCGCCGGCGTAGTCCACTCGTGGATGCAAAATTGAGATGGGGAATCGAGGTATTGTGTCCTTGCGGACCTGTGTGAGCGAGGAATTGAAACCAGACTCAATGCAAGAGTAAATCGATGTGTCAGAGTTGAGAAATTCCGATTGAGGATTGGTACCGGTTGCCATGACCTTTATCGAGAATTATCAATTCAATTTCTCAAGCCCCATAAATCTGCATGGATGTTCTTGTTCTGTTCTCTACCTCGATTTAATTCATCTTTCTCGAGCCCTGTTGTCGGGGTCCCGGCCGAAGCCGCTGGACAAGAAAACGGCGCGGCGCTGGCGGTGGTGGAGAACCTGCGGGCGCGGGTGCGGTCGTCGCTGTTGTCCGCGTTCACCCCCGCCGCCGCCCGCGCCCTGCTGCTCCGTGTGCTTCTTGCTCTCCAGCACGATGCGCGCTCCTGCGTCGGCTGTGAGCTCGCGGAGCAGCGCGTGCATCGGGAGCGCCAAGCGTGGCGCGGACGTGAAGCGCGGCAGCGGGCGGGAAAGAGGAGCGGAGGGCGCGGGAAGCGCGGGAGAAGGGGGATGGCGAGGGCGATGGCGTCGGCAAATTTCCCGAGCGAGCGCGACGGGATGGCGATCCCGTTAGCGAGCGGGGGAAGATGGCGACGGAAGTCCCCGCTCTATAAAATTACATCGACATCGGAAAGAGCGGGTCCTCCCGCTCTGTAAAATTATCGACATCGGAAAGAGCGGAAGGACCCGTTCGCCGTGACCATGAGTCATTCGCTCGGCAGTGCAAGACTGTAGCGAATCTCATGAACGTTCCCACCGTATTATCCAACACGCATATGTATTGCCGAGGAGAAATATTATCTCAAAGTTTTGAGACGCCGGAAGGCTGTCGAAATATTCATCTGGCGAGCATCGTCCAAGCATCATTTAGTGCCGTGACTACGGCCAATTCACTATTTACACCATGTCTAGTACCGACGAGGCTAGACTAAATTTTGGCTAAGTGCCGACGAGGCGAGGTCACTACTCCACCGACACGTCCCAAATAACGGGATCGGACACTACGTTGCCGGGCACCGACGAGGCAAAGGAGACACACATGTCCACGCTTGATGAATCCGGGCTATATGACTGGGCACCGACAAGGCGAAAGTCATCCCTTCATCAACACACTATTCCGTTTACTACCGACGTGGCGATGACGCCATCGTGACCGGGTCTCGGCAAAACAAAGCCACCCACACTATTCCTACGCTCCATATCGCTATGGACGACGAGCAGATGAATATTCGATGACCATAAAAGCGCAGCTTAATCGGAGGTTTTCCGCAGGCTCGCTCTGCGGATGTAATTAACCGGACGCGCCCAACAGGCCCCGGGAATCGGCGAACTACGCAATCTCTAATTCAGATGTCTCCAAAAGCATCGACACAGAAGACAGACGAAGACAGGCTATCGCGAGCATATATTTTGTAATTTTGTAAAAGATCAAGATTAATGAAATATGTGTTCTCGCCTATGTGTGCATGTATCCCGTGTGCTACATTCATTTTTCCCTTGTCTTCATTTTGTTTTCACGAACACTCCCCAAATCCCTACAGAAGATGGGACATGGAAGGATAAGAGCAGTACAGGATTCAAAAGATGCATGTTTTGACAGCCAAGCACATCATAGTCTCTGCCCATTCTTTTTCGATACATTTATGACGATCCTAAATCGTGCATAGTTTGTCTATAATTTGCTTCCACAAAACAGTCAATAAGTTTAACTGAAACTTAAAAAAAAATGCATAGGAGACTAAGAAACAAACTGACCATGCAGTGAGATGGCAATCATGGGAGATGTCTCACCTTAAAGCCAACATCTGTTACTTCAGATCACCAAGACTGCAAAAAGGATTGATGTTCACACTCTTGACAAAAAAAAAGAGTGTCATTTAGGAGACTAAATTATTTACGAAAATGTCCTCTTCCACAGAAATTGAACAGTGCTTGACCTTCCAAACTACTCTCTTGAACTTTGCCTCCAGTGTTGAACTTGATGCTGTCAGCATACAATGTCCAATTATGAAAAGAAACACTAAACAAATTGGAAAATAAGAAGAGAAAGAAAAGCTCTAGAAATCACTACTATCTTGATTATGTGATTTACCCTAGCTCACCTCAAATAATATCATAGAGAAACCATGGCCTTACTATACGAATACAGTAAAGGCATCATTAAACAAAATAGAGCATGCATCATACTCAGCTTCTTATTCGAATTATAAAATCCGAATGAAGAATAAATCTTATAATTCTTCTCAATGCTAATTAGTCCTCCGATCAAGTATTCCATTTCTTTTATTTCGTATTCTAGGAGCAACTGAAAACATAAAAGCATGACTAATCTGATTTATTATTTGCACTACCTGTATGGTGGCCAAAGCCCTCTCCCCTTGAGTACTTAGATAGATCACCTGAAATAATGGTGGACATCTGCTACACACAAGTGAGAAATCATAAGATAAAGCATCGATTTCTCCACACCATTAGGAGAGACTAACTTGGTTATGAGAAAGAAGCATCAGTGCAACCGTGGGCACTTCCCCCTGCACAGTATGTTGGGAGAGGAGGGGGCAGTTGGTGCTCCATTTTCATATCTCACAATGGACAATGTGAAAAGAAAGGAAGCCTACAGACCAAAGCAGCAGTGCCTCTGTTCGTTGCAGAGTTTGACATATGCCCAATTCTTCAGCAAGCCCAATAGTCCCTCTAGATTTTCAACTATGATATAGCCAATATCAATCAGCAAAGAACATGTGTCTTTATAAAGAAAATAAAAGGAGTACAAGAGTGACATAAGGACAGTATCGCACTATCCTAGGAACCAGTTACTTCGCCACATAATCCTGTTGTTCATCAGGAAACCTCTCATTTGACACACAATAATTTAAGTGACCTCCCATTACTACTTGAATACCGATACGCATCCATGCACCACAAAAATCAAACGAATTCACAATTCTATATATCACACAAAAAAATGTTGGTCATGCTGCAAAAGTAAACATTTTGAAGGAGCTCGTATTAAGAAAAAAGATAGATAAAAAAATCTATAATAAAAAAGTGGATAATGGATCTTGCCTCAACAATTTGTCTTTACCAGATAATTTATACAGTCTGGCAACCAACTTTTTTGGCAAGTGCTCTGGTGGGAGGTCACTTTGCGACCTTGTCATGGATATTGATGCTCGCTCAACCTATAGATTTTGTTCGACATCCTTCACTCCTTCAGCTTGATATCATTTCATTTATGTCTTGCGATTCCATCTTCAAGTGTGCTGCCGCCAACTCTTCCAAGTGCTATCCAAATCTGATTGGGAAAGTTGCCAAATCGAATGTACATATAACTTACTTCTATCAAACAATATGTGTTTTAGTGGTCAAACAAAACTATGGTGAATATGCAACCCAACCATTGGAGCTTGATGTCACTTCATGACACTGTCCTGGTGATTCTTCCACGTTGCACTTTGCCACCAGTGTTGAACTTGACGCTGTCAGCATACAATGTCCAATTATGAAAAGAAATACTAAACAAATTAGAAAATAAGAAAAGAAAGAAGAGCTATAGAAATCACTATTATCTTGATTATGTGATTTACCCTAGCCTAAAGTGCTTTCTTTCTTTTCAATAACCTCAGTGTTGCTCTTCATATCCGATTGGAACAGGAGGACCAGGCATACCGTTAATCATCAGTTAGCACATCAAGCCACAAAACTTGTGGGGATTCTTGTGGCTGAAGCTCCTGAACAGCCTGGGAGTCGAGGTTCTCATGGGCAGACCTGGAGGACAGCAAAATTGATGGTTGACTGATAATTGGAATTTCATCGAACACCTCATAAGCAGCTATTTTTCAGCCAGAGCACTCGATTTATCAAGCGGCCAGGAAGGATACCTCGTCATGCCAATCCCTTTGGCACCCGACAGCATGGCTTGCATGACGCTGTCGATGTCGTCGCCATCATGGTCGCATTCGCCTCCACCAGCCACAAGGGAGAATTGCATCATCGATGTAGTCCTTGATGTAGCGGAGGCTGCGGCCGGAGGCGGTGTGGTCGGCGTAGAGGAGGGCGCGGTGGCCGAAGGGGGTCTCGAACTCGGCGTCGCGACCGATGAGCTGCGACCGCACCCACTCCACCTCCTCCGCCCGGGCGCTCCGCTTCGACCGCGTCCAGAGGAGGCTCACCAGGGTGCTGTTACTGCTCGGGTTCGTCTTCCCCAATGATGCGCCGCCGCCTTTCCTGTCGTCGTCATCGCCGTGCATCACCGCTTGAAGCGACGGCATGCGCTACCTGCTAGGGCGTGGATGGCGCGGCAGATATATGCGGGGAGGCAGATTGGGAGGAAGGGGCACTGATGAGTGGGGCCGGCGGGTAGGAATCCGAAAATCTCTTTGCGGTGAGAAAAAAAACATGCTTTGGTGCCTAATACAACGGAGCGAGATGACAAATCGGTCTCCCCCTCCCCTCCGGTTTCTGTAATTGTCGTTGATTATTACTGTGCTAGATCTGTCATGTGGGCCCGGTATGAGGGGTAAGGGGGTATATTTTTGGGTGAAAAGTGACTTCAAAAATTATTCTCTTTATAGTATAGATAGATTACTAGCCTTTTTCATAACATTTTACTACTTATCTTATTTATTTTATTGTAACCTTTAATTATACAACATACGAGGGCCTTGACAGGATGTTTGGTGCTTGTCTTGGTTATTAGGACTAGGCGTAAACAAACATTTTACTGCTTCGATCAGGATGTTTGGCAGCTAGGACTAGACTTTTTTCTAAGGTAGGAAAAAGTCTACTTCACACCCCCCCCTCCAAAAAACCTATGAAAATGGATTTTTTACCCCCTGAATTTTCAAAAACCTGTTGATTACCCCCTGAACTCCCATGATGAAACCCCACTGGCCTTATAAAAGCAAGAGGAGGGAGAAGAAGTAGTCTTGGGCCTTGTTTAGATGCCAAATACACCTCCCAAATTTACTATGCAAAAAGAAGATTCCCTGTCACATCAAAATGTCATAACATACATGGAGTACTAAATGTAGATGAAATCAAAAACTAATTGTACAGTTTTGTTGTACTCTACGAGACGAACATTTTAAGCATAATTAATCAATTTTTGGATAATTTTTCACAAATACAAACAAAATGCTACAGTAGCGCAATGATTACGAAGTGACATCTTACTCCCAAATTCAACACTCCAATTCTAACATCTAAACAACGCCTTGACATCCAAGCCGGCAGCCTGTCTGCAAACGAATCAAAAGGTCGGTAGTTTGCCGACCTAGAGGGGTAACCCCTAGCCCCTAGGGCAACTCGGTGGGTTCACACGGTATGATATCTTGCATTCTTGCACCAGCTTAATTTGCTGCTGGCCGCAATTCATTTTTGAACCATGTTTATGATCTTTGAGCGTTTTATGGCTGCTACCCTATTGTCCTTGAGAACGCCCTTACATTGCCATAGCTACCTCTTCGTACTTCTCTGTTTGAGTCAAAATTATCTGTTGCCTGCTATAGTTCTGTTGTGGATGTTCTCACCATCATATCGACTTGCTTAGATCATCTGACTTTCTCATATGACGACATGATACCCCCATTTTGCTGGAAGAATTTCTCCTTTTCTTTTGGCATTCAATCAGTAGTGCAAAAAATGCAGATAAGCAGAAGTATAGCACATGACGAAATAACTGACAGAACAAAAAGTATTCAAGTTATTGAAATCAAAAGTAACACTTTTCTTGGGGTGCCTAAAAACCTGATTAAGAACAGTAGTCTCTGTGAGGCAACTGCGAACAAGACAATACAAGAAAAGGATAAAGTGCTATTCTGCTACTTAGTTTACATCTAACCAATACCTTGAACAATCAAAATATAAATAAGTCTGTACACCTGCTTATTTTCATTACCAATAAAAGTGGCGATGTGAATGTGATGTTTATGGAGGATCTGCATGTAGAACCAATAATGCTTCTTCGAGTAACGCCTAATATATATGTCTGTCCTTTTATCTCTTCTTTTTCCATTGATTAGACAAAATGGTTGGCTGCCCTTTTGTACCGCGACGCAAAGAAATGTTACCCTTATAGTTACATGCATATAGTTTACCAGCTGTATTTTTCTGGTTAAACTAATATTTGTTTCTGGGCGCTAGATTTATCCTGATACGAACAACATCGTCTTTAAACAGTGTCAGAATGCAGATATCTTTACAAGTGAGCACAATTTATTTTGTCATTTGTATATGCATATGGCTACCGTACCCTTATGGCAATATGTCACTTACTTTCAGTTAGATGACTAAGTAGGGCTGGTATGCAGCTACTTGAACCTACCATAAACCTACTTAAAGAATTGTTTTTGTAAATCATAGAAATAATCAGCTACTGATTATCTGTGTGAAAGAGATCTATAGAAAAGTCAAGTCTGATAAGTTCTAGGTTGAAAATTTTATTGTTACAAGCTAGGGCAGGAAATTGCACAAGTTGGCTGGAGTATGAAAATTTTGAAATGAATACTTACAATACCTTATTGATCCATTTCATTTTACTTTGGCTACTAGCTAACCGAAAAGATCAAAACCTTCAAATGAAAGTTTCTTTGTTTTTTGAAAAGGAAATGGAAGTTTCTGTCAAATTTTAGGAACCTATCCAGGGCTGATTTCATGTTAAGGATGCCTTGATATATCTGCTACCTCAGGGTGCCTTACCCATGCTATCCTGATAACTCTACTGAAATCATTGGGGTGTAAGGAAATTACCTATAAACAGTTTTGTCAATTTATTATCCTTTTCTGGAGCTGCATCAGGACCGCAGGTTGAGATATTTGGATTTATGCTGTGAGTCCCAGATGGGCAGGAGCAATTGTAACCCCCAATTGTGTTGCCGCAAATTCCAAAGCACATATATATAAGTAAATACTGATCTGGTTTTTGGCATTCAGCGATATCTGCAAACATCAAATAATAGTACAATAGCTGAAGATCAGTGAGCAGGTACCTTGAGGTGTAAAGAACAATGCAAATTCTGCATAGCTGCTGACCTTGGTACCCATCTGCAAGCTAGGTAGGGGTTCCTTTCGAATCCATCAATGCAGTTGCAGAGATACCCTGTAGCATTAGGTGAGTTGACGCAGGCTGTTGTTACTAACGCAGGCAAATGATGCTGTGTGTTTAACCACTTCATCATAGGATTCTCTTCCAGCTACGGAGCTACCCAGACAAGCACAGCAGGAACCCGTCCTCTGAACGTCTCTGTTAACTTGTTACCCTCGAGGTAAGAAGGCTTAAACCTGAACCAATGCTGCTCTGCAACGAAGGCCTAGTAGCTGCATGGGTTGAAGTCAAGTACCACAGAACTGTGTACCTATGAAATATGAATCTATGATCGAAGGTCATGTTGAAGTAAGTGAGCACTGGCCACTATCATCCACGCTTTGCTTGTACGGGCAACATGTCTGCTCCAATGGATTTTCTTTTTTCTTTTTTGAATAATTTGCAATGGATTTTCTTTTGTGGCCATAGCCTGCAAGAGTCGTGATATTAGTTCCTTTCTCCTTTTGATCGTGGCACCTTGAAGAAAAATCGGTAAATCCAGCTTACTCAGACTGACTAGTTCTAATTCAGACATGCTCTTCTTCTATTTCAATGAAATGATCACAAGTAGCTGTTGTGTAAAGTTCAGCAAGCAAGCACCAAACAGGCCCGTGAACGCCGTGGGATGGCATCATCAATTGCTTCACCACATCACAAGCCTCTCTTGTGTTGCCAGAAAGGTTATCGAGGGGAAGCACGCGCGTCAATGTATCAAGCAAATTAAAAAAAAACCAATCGCAACAAGCAGCACAAACTCAGGGGACATTGGCGTTCAAAACAAGCAGATTAAAAAAAATACGACCATATTGTTCAAAATGGAAGTACAGTATACAAATAGCCGTTTGCGCTTAAGCTTAATGAAAAGAAGATACATGCAGACAGGCTAGCTGCTGCTTATTCTCATGGGGGCACGCCTCGAATCTGTGGCAGGCTGTTGGTGATCCGAATGAGGCTTTCAGTGTAGGGCTTGACGTCAAAGGTGTGGAGATTCTTCCACTTGCGTTCCTTGCGACCCTGGTACCTCATACTGTCCATCTCACACAATGTGGTAAGCTCGGAAGTCGCCAAGTCGTAGCAGTAGATAGTCTCTCCTTGCCACAAGATGATTCCTCCTCTGCTGCAAGGGGGGAGAGCCATCGGATGGAAAAGACCCGGCACCTGGATGGAGTAACGGCACTCCCATGGCGAGTCCAGGCCCTGCTCAACTACCGGTAATGTCCAGATGGTAAGCATTGTCTCATGGCAGGTGCTGGCCGTCAGGCATAGCTCCCGGCCGTGCAGCACGTCCAGCCAAAAGTCCTCGTCTAGAGCAGGGTCCAAGGTCTCCGGCAGCCTGGTGATGCCGAATTCCTCGTCTTCCAGTCTAAGGTGGAGGAGAGCCCTTGGAGGCTCCTCACCAAGGCGGCGCATTAGCCTATTATCAATGCGCCAAAACAGGTACCCATGAATGCTCTGGCCGGTCTGAGATCTATAGGCAGGGTAAGGAGGATCATTCATAATCTTCCTCCACTTATTATTGTTGTCACCTGCAATGGTAAACACTTCCATCCCAATGCTTGTGCGATCCATTGACCGGTAGAATGCCTGGACTACCTTGCACTTGCTGGTGCGCGGATCTAGGCCGAAACCGACACAGTAGCAAGCTCGCCGTCCACCAAGCCACCGTCCACCAAGTCGGTCCAGATTATTCCGTTCACTGCATGGCAGCGTGATTGCATCTCTGGTGGCCGGGTTGAAGACATAGAGCCCTGTGTCGGTGGGAGCAAGCACCAAGCCGGCACAGTGCGAGAAGTAGTGTAACTGGTTGAATTGGTAGCCAAAGTTGTCCTCGTGGAGGAAGGTGGCCGCCTCCGCCTGATTGGAGAAACCTTGCCGCCACTGATAGAAGCGGATGTGATTGGAGAAGGTGGTTGGCCAGCGATCAGCTTCCTCCTCCTCGCGGAGGACATAATCCAGGATGAGGGGGCTGATGACGAAAGTTGGGTCCCGCTCCCACTTGGTGGCAGAGTGGCGAAGGTGAGCTTGGGTGAACTTGGGATCAGAGATGATGGCCCGCCAGGCCTTGCAGACGGACTGGCAACGCCCGATGGCCTTGACAGGCAGCCGCAACAGGATCTCTAAAACAATCTCTTCCATCAGCTCGGGAGCAAGCCTTGGCGTGCTCCTCTTCCTCTTCGTGCTGCCCATCCTCTTCTGCGAAAGAAAAAAAAAAGAGACTTAACACCGCGAGATTGGTGTGGCATTCTGCGCATACATAGAGATTTATACAAGTATCGGCAACAGTCAACATTCCGAGCAAATCACGGCTTCGGAATCCTGTCCGACTCGGAGCAGAATACCAGAAGGTCCGTCCGACTCGGAGCAGAATATCAGGAGGTAGAACTTTGTTTAACGATTTATTTATTTTTGGCTAACAACAATGATATAACACGTAAACTAAAGAGAGGCAACAGAAAATAAAGAACCAAACGGAGATTCTAAAAAAAAATTCAATCTTTGACGCTCTACAGCCAACCAGCCGTGGGAAGAATGAAATGGCTTACATCGCTAGAGGGCCCCCTTTCCGCCAGAGTGATGCATCGCTCCATCCCTTCTTCTCCGGTGTCAGATGTCGCCGAGATCCCGCGGAGGCGTCGCGGGCGAAGCCGCGCTCCGCCGAGCGGAACAAGCGCAGCCATCGGAGCGCCTGCCAGATCCCGCGACCTCGGTCGGGCTCGTCCCGGCCGGAGTCCACGATGCGCTCCCGCCGCGTGGAGGAGCACCGGGGTAGACAGAGGGGCGACGCGCTCTACCTGTCGGCCACCGCCTCCGTGCACTCCTCCGGTAGCTGTATCCACCGCCGGCGGACTGGGACGGATTCACCGGACCTGGCCGGCCGGCCGCTCGTACCGGATCTAGCCAGTGTTCCTGGCCAGCCTGCGGCGCCTCAATCTTAGATCAAGCGCGCGTGCGAACCCCCAATGATAGATCTGGCCATGGCCAGTGCTCCTGGCAAGCGCACGGCTGCCTTGCCGTGACGGCGGCGGAGGGTTGGGTGGGGGAGAACGAACGGTGAGGGCGAAGGAGGGGCGTTTTGTTTTGTGTCTGCCGTTCTGCCTCCTCTAGACTCTCTACTCTCACCCCCAAATCTACTCGGACCCGGAGGTAAAAAAAAATACTGCAAAATTTCACCTCGCATCACAAGAGTAAAATATAACGCACGTACACTTACCCCATATATACACGTATGCAAATCTGGAGATTTCCGAAGTCACCATTGACATACCATTAGCACCTCGTTGTCGATAGAAACGACGCTTACCACTTAACGTATAGCGCCAGAAAATCCTTGGGCCTCACATCACAAGAGTAAAATATAACGCACGCACACTCACCCCTATAAATACACGTATGCAGACCCTACCTCTATGAACATCTTCGAAGAACTGGGCATCCGGCAGATCACACACCATTGACACTCTTTGTCGACAGGAACGCCGCTTACCACTTAACGCATAGCGCCGGAAAATCCTTGAGAAAATCCTAGAAAAAGATGCGAGCACCAGGATTTAAACTCTAGTGGATAGCGTCCTACTGGACCGCCCTACCATTGAAACACATATCTATATCTACTAAGTCACTAAATGTGTGGGCTTCTACTTCTTCGTGAGCTGAAAGCCCGTTTCCTCTGTGGTGCCGGGCAGGTTTATACTTTGGAAAGTGGCCCAGTTGAAAGGAGGCCCAATATATCGATCTAGACCCGTTAAGGAAGTTTGGCCCGGGAACCCATCTCGCCGATTGAATAAGATTATGTGGCCGATCATGCAGTTCCCAGAAGGAAAAAAAAAAAGTTTACGGGAAGTGTCTAACGCACAGTTTATTCATCCCCACTCTACAGAAAATGGCGACTGCAAGTACCAGATTGGAAAACCGAAAACAGTGTGCTAAGATTGCAATGTATTGCAGCAGTGTGCTGATTAGGATGCGACACAAAGTGCAGTGCCATCAGGCTACCAGCATATATGATATGATATATATAATTCAAGATGAACGCGCCACACAGAGATTCACTGGGCAAGCACAATTTTTTAAATTGTTCGTTCATCATGTGGTTCAAAATGAAAGTACAACATACATACAAACAGCCTTTTGCACTTAATGATAAAGAAGATACATGCAACAGTCACAAGCTACTTTATAATTTATATATTCTCATGGCGCGCGTGCCTGCCCTCAAAGAGTCAAAGCTATGGCAGGCTGTTAGTGATCCCAATGAGGCTTTCAGTGTAGGGCTTGACGTTGACGGTGAAGAGATTCTTCCACCTGCGTACCCTGCGACCCTGGTACCTCATACTGCCCATCTCACACAATGTGGTCAGCTCAGAACTTGCCACGTCGTAGTGGTAGATAGTGTTTGCCTGCCACAGGATGATCCCGCTGCTGCAAGGAGGAAGAGCCATCGGATGGCAATTATCATTGTCTCATCTCTGTTGCAAGCTGTCAGGCATAGCTCCCGGCCGTGCAGCACGTCCAGCACAAAGGAATCATCTAGAGCAGGCTCCAACGAATCTGGCAGCCCTGTGATGCCGAATTCCTCATTGTCCAGGCTAAGATGGAGGATAGCACGTGGAGCAGGCTGCTCATAAAGGCAGCGGATTAGCTTATTATCAATACGCCAAAACATGTACCCGTTGATGCTCACGGCAGTCTGAGATCTCTGAGGAGGGTAAGGAGGATCATCTACAATCTCCCTCCAGTTGGAACCAGCTCCACTTGCAATGGTAAACACTTCCATCCGCATGTTTGTGTGATCCACTGACTGGTAGAATGCCTGGACTACCTTGTACTTGCCGGTGCGCAGATCTAGGCCAAAACCAGTACAATAGCAGGCAGCTCGTCGTCGTCGTCCACCTATCCGCAGATTGCTGCTCCGGTCACTGTGTGGCAGCGTGATGCTATCCCTGGTGGCCGGGTTGAAGACATAGAGCCTGGCGTTGGTGGGAGCAAACACCAAACCGTCACAGTGCGAGAAGTAGTGCACTTGGCTGAACTCGCTACCAAAGTCCATGGCATGGAGGAACGTCGCCGCCTGATTGGGGGCACCTAGCCGCCACTGATAGAAGCGGATGTGATTGGAGAAGGTGCTCGGCCAGCGCTTCTCCTCAGGGATGACATGGTCCAACAGGGTGTGGGGGCTGATGAAGAAACATGGGTCATGTTCCCACCTGGTAGCGAAGTTGCGCTCGGATGAAGATGGGATCAGAGATGATGGCTCGCCAGGCCTTGGACACGGACTTGAAACGCACAAGGGACTTGACAGGCAGCCGTACCAGGATCTCTAAAACAATCTCTTCCATCAGCTCGGGAGCAAGCAGCCTTGGTGTGCTCATCTTCCTCTTCATGCCCATCTTCTGCCAAAGAGAAAAGATTTTAGGACGCGAGATTGGTAGGGCATTCTGCGCATATATAGAGATTTATGTAAGTATCGGCAACAGTCATGAAGTGGGACATTCCGAGCAAAACACGGCTTCGGAATCCTGTCCGACTCGGAGCAGAAGAATATCAGGCAACAGAAAAGAAAGAACCAAACGGAGATTAAAAAAAAATCAATCTTTGACGCTCTACAGCCAGCCGTGGGAAGAATGAAGTTATTAGAGAGTGCAAACGAAAACGAAGGAAGTGGCTTACATCGCTAAAGGGCCCCTTTCCGCCAGAGTGATGCATCGCTCGATCCGTTCTTCTCCGGTGTCAGATGTCGCCGAGATCCCGCGAAGACGTCGCGAGCGCTCCGCCGAGCGGAACAAGCAGCGCAGCCATCGGAGCGCCTGCTAGCGCGCACCAGATCCCACGACCTCGGGCTCGTCCCAATCAGTGTTCCTGGCAAGCGCACGGCTGACCATCACCGGAGTGCTTGCCGCGACGGCGGCGGAGGGCGGGGGAGAATGGGGGGAGGGCGAGGGAAGGGCCGGGCAGCGAGGTTTATACGTACTTTGTAAAGTGGCCCAGTTGAAAGCAGGCCGAATATCTATCTAAGCCCGTTAAGAAAGTTGGCCCGATAGGAACAGAGGAGTTCAATTGTGAGGCCCATCCACTTTACACAACATGCTATGACATACTGTTGCCTGCAGTTTGCTTCATTGGCAACCGCCGGTGCAGGGCATCAAGCGTATCTGCTCTTGTTCGAACTCCGAAGAACAGGGCAGCCTACATAAGAGCAACTCCAGGGGCCTCTATATGGACCTCTACTCTAAAATTTGAAGGCTTGAAGCAAAAACACTACTCCAGCAGGACCTTCAAATGGACCTCCATTTTACATAGCCCTCCAAATCTCCCCTCCAAGCCTCCATTTCTAGAGGCCCTCCAATTCCCCCCTTCAATAGTAGGCTCCCTCCAAGCATGAGGTTGACAGGTGGGTCCATGGAGAAATAGATGCCCGAATACATATGCCCACTGGAGTTGAGTGTTTATTTTAGACCTCTATTTTTTAGAGATGGACCTGCAAATGAGTTTTGAAGGCCTCACTGGAGTTGCTCTAAGCTGGATCGACCAATTCGTCTTCCAGGTGCCATGCATGATGATGAAAGGTTCACTGCTGAAAGATCACACGAAGGTGCAAATCGCCATTAGGAGCATCAGCAGCCAGATGCCAATGCCCAGAAATCTTGTACGTGCTCACAACGTCAGGAGAGGAGACAAGACGAGCAGGTGAAGCGGTTCCGGCAACAATGGATGGGATGCCAAGGAATTCGACACGATGGGAAGAGAACAAGCCACGTTTGCGTTGTAGTGACTAGGAAATTACCTGTCCTGAAGCAGAGTGAGTGCCCAGCGGGCAAGCAGTACAGATTGGCGTCAACGTCGGCGAGAGGTACGCGGAGTGTCATCGACGACGACTCCCGGTCCCGGCAGGCATGGCCGTCGCCATGACAAGACCAGATGCTGCTGCTGCTGCCGTGTCTTCGGCGCAGCGTAGGAGAAACGGCAGAGCTTGACTCACTCACTGTTGACTCCCGGTCGGGTCTTCGACGAACAAGTCCTCTCTGCCCGCTGCTTTTGCTGGTGCTTGTGGCCGTTTCCAAGTGTACATGCCGCGAGTTTCTTGAGTTTGTGCTCTGCTTGTTTTGTTTGCGACTGACTTTTTTTTTCCATCTACATCTGATTTTTTTTTTGATACTTAAAGGATTTTATTCATGGTAATCAAAGACAAGTTACAGATATGAGGCTAAAAATGCCCCATTGTACATCTTGAAGAGCTAGCTTCACTGGACACTCATGTCCCAAATGATCAATATGAAAACAAGAGTATAGGCATGTTTGCACTGTATGCTCTTGAAATGCCCTTCTCGCTAGTCTATGTGCAGTAGTGTTTGCAGTTCTAGGAATTTTATTACAAGAGTAGTTTGTGTGATCATTGTTTTGTATGAAGGATGCGATGAGATGTCTTGTTCTCCAATCTGATGCTTCTTGAATTGGGTCTTCTTCCTGTAGGTTTGTAGCCAAGAGCTGGTTATCAGTGAAATAATTCACTTGTTGAAGCTGCAGTGCTTGTGTCACTTTGGAAGCCAATGTCAGTGCTTCTGCTTCAGCAAATAGTGGATCTAGTGCATCACCGGTAGCTGCTTGAATGAGAATGCCCTTCTGAAGAATATTGGATGTGTCATGGATAAACACGCCTAGGCCGGCCCTTCTTGCTTGGTACCTGTTAGCTGCAGGTGCTATTGCAGCATCTGTATAACATCTTGGACCCTGTAGAATCTGTGAAGGAATTGTTTGGTGTGCTGTGGTTGGGTGTGTTGTGGTTGTGTGGAGGTGTGTGCTGTGTAGTTGTTGTGAGGGGGTGTGGTGATTGTTATGCAATTCTTGTAACATCAATGTGTGTGAGGTAGAAACATCAGCCTTAGCTGCATGAAGGACCTGTTGTACTGACCATCTACATCTGATTTTGAATAATCTCTTCCGGCAACACAATACTTTACACAACAGGCCGGCTACTGCCTACTGGTGCCTGCTTTTTGTTTCATTTGCATCTAGTGCAAAGCATCAAGCCCATCTGCACATGCAGCCAAACAAGTGAGACTAAATAAGATGGATCGACCAATTCTTCTTCTAGGTCCTATTCACACGATGCTTCGCCAAGGGACACTGCTGAACAATCATCAATAAAGGAAACAAATAAAGGAGCAAACGTCTCCACGTGTTGGCACGACATCGCAACCGAAAACGACTAAACGAGAAAGGAAATAATTTCAGAACTCTTGCAGGATATATATGACCACAAAAGAAAACTGGAAAAAAAAGAAGTGGTCCTCTAGGATCTATTTTAGATGGGCCAAGTATATTACAGCATTGGTTTCCCTTTGTTAATGAAAGACGTACAACATCGTGGGAAACGAATCTTGCGGGTGCTATCCTCCAAGATGAAACTGCCTCACCATTTCTTCCCGTAGTCTTCAGATTGCAACCCCACATTTGGGTCATCAAACAGCAAACACGCCTGATAAAGTCTCTTCTGACCGAGTGTATGCTCTCTGAGTCTCTGACCAGTCGCAATACAATCCTAGTAGGATAGGCAAGAATAAGGTTTGGATCATGATATAAGCATAGCACCTCATTTCCCAGAATCAAACCTGGATCACAAGACAAAACACATGACGCAGAGACACAGAGAGATGGTTCTAGTGTTGAGGTGCCTGACCATAGGAGCCACTCTTCTGCTAGCAACCATCAAGAGCAGCACAGCGTCCAGGACGGCAAAGCTTGGCTGCAGAGAAACTTGCGGCAACCTCACCATTCCCTACCCCTTCGGCATCGGCCCAGGTTGCTACTACACCCAAGGATTCGATGTTTCATGCGAGAATAATAACCGCACTTTCATGCACAACTCAACCAGCCGAATGGAGATCTACAACATCAGCCTGAGTGGAGGGCAGGTACGAGTCAACACCTTGATTGCCTCCAAGTGCTACTACAAGAACGGCACCACCACAGATGGATGGGCCTCGACGGGCACTGGTCAGTTTTTCACAATATCCAGCAAGGCCAACAAGTTAACGGCCATTGGATGCTACACTCTTGCATACTTGGGAGGCTACAACTACAATATGCACAGAACAGGAACTGGGTGCTTATCAATGTGCCTGGACCAGCAGAGCGTGGATCAGAGCGGCCAGTGCTCTGGCATGGGCTGTTGCCAGACATCAATTGCGCCAAACCTCACTTCCTTCAATATAACCTTCGATGAGAGGTACAACAATTCCAACGTGCTTGGCTTCAACCCATGCAGCTACGCCTTTGTCGCTGAGCAGGATTGGTTCAGGTTTGAGGCTTCTTACCTCGAGGATAACAAGTTAACAGAGAAGCTCGAGGATGCAGTTCCTGCTGTGTTTGACTGGGTTGCTGGACACCAATCCTGTGACGAAGCAGTTAAGAACAGATCATCATATGCCTGCATCAGCAAGAACAGCCTGTGTGTTAACTCACCAAATGCTACAGGGTACCTCTGCAACTGCACCGATGGCTTCGAAGGGAACCCCTACCTGGAAGATGGGTGCCAAGGTCATGAGCTCTCCAGAATTAACTTTCCTCTTTACACCTCAAGTTGCCTGTTCACTGATCTTCCGTTAATTGTGTACTCTTGTTTGGTGTTTGCAGATATTAATGAATGCCAAAATCCAGATCAGTATCCATGCCATGGAATTTGCAGTAATACAATAGGGAATTACAGTTGTTCATGCGCACCTGGGACTCACAGCATAGATCCAAAGATCTCAACCTGCAGTCCAGATGCAACTTCAGAAAATGGTAAATTAACAAAAATGTTTATAGGTAATTTCTTATACTCCAAAGACTTCAGTAGAGTTATCAGAATAGCATAGAGAAGTCATTCTGATGTAGCGGTAGCAGATATACTCAGCCACCACTGACATGAAATCAGCCCTCAATAGACTCTATAAGACTTAACAGAAACTTACATTCATTTGAATTTTGATGGTTTCCCTTTGCTAGTAGGCAATCTCGCACACACAAATCCAACATCTGATTAATCACAACTAGGTTCAACTCCTACAGAGTTATGTAATTGAAAGTAGATGATTGTCATGGGCTCGGCTGGGCCGACTGGGTCTATTGGGCCAGGCCCATTAGGGTTAGGTTAGGATTTAGTAAGCCTCTCTATATAAAGAGGGGAGATGTACCAACAGAGAAAAGGAATGAGAATATCAGTCTATTAGGGTTAGCCCCTTCTATCCCTGCCCTTGTGGTCCGGCTGCCGCCTATCGGCGAGGTCGGGCTGCTAGGGTTCAGGATCAATCGGATCTCTGCACGCCAAGAACATTATTCGTGCATCAAAACCAGACTAGCTGCAACCCGTAACTGGGTACAAGCCACGTGACATTTCAGTCCTGTCCTCAAAACATACTATTCTGTCATTTCGCATGTGTGGACCCAGCCACCTCCAAATCTACTTGGCATGCCATATGAGACTAGGGTCAAACTTGAGCCCAAATGGAAGGTTTAAGTAGCAGCCAGCCCGACATTGAGCGATGAGTTTGAACATCAGAGGAAACTTGAGGGATGAAAATGGCTATTCTACTCTTCATTGTGTTGATGAATAACCAGGAAACTCTTTATGAACACAACATATGGTGTGATTAACTTTCAGATACATTTTCTACTATGAATATCTTTCAGTAATCTACCTCGAAAATCCACGATACAACATGCACATACAGAGTCTGCTCAAGCTCCAATGTCAATTTTCAAAGATGACATTGCACCTTAAGCCCTGAACTAATACCAGGATTATAAGGGTAAGTTTAAACGTGTGCGGTGACCAGGATGTGTGGGCTGCTAAGCTGCTGTGTCACCCCGACTTCAGCCCATGTGCCAACAATTATAGGGCTGCTATTTCCGTGGGACCCAGGGGCAATGTCCATGGAATGCATGCTGCTTTTGGGCCTCCACCGATCATGCTCCAGTAGATTACGATTTTTTTTCCCTGTCCAACAAAACTGAGCCGAGATGTAAAAGGCTCGGTTTTTTTTAAGTTCTAGTTTACGTTGAGTCTAATCGTTCTCAGGCTGCAGCTCGAGGACGAGCTGCTCAAAAAAGAGCGGAGTAGTGTCATGGGCTCGGCTGGGCCGACTGGGTCTATTGGGCCAGGCCCATCAGGGTTAGGTTAGAATTTAGTAAGCCTCTCTATATAAAGAGGGGAGATGTATCAACAGAGAAAAGGAATGAGAATATCAGTCTATTAGGGTTAGCCCCTTCTATCCCTGCCCTTGTGGTCCGGCTGCCGCCTATCGGCGAGGTCGGGCTGCTAGGGTTTAGGGCCAATCAGATCTGCACGTGACAATGATAGATCGTGCGGACATCATAGAAGGTGCTCACTCGTAAATATATGCATAAACCTAGCTTATCCATATTGCCCATGTTGACTTGAGTAGCCATGAACAACATCACAAGAATGTAACAGCCATACACATAAACAAACGGCAAAGGGAAAAGGATGTGCTCACTCCTAAAGATATGCATATGCTGACACTCGCTCAAAGACTATGCGGCTCAAATCAGGATAGATCAAATGCACAGAACCATAAGTCCTATTCTTAACACGTTACAAAACGCAGATGGTAAATTAAACACTTGAAAATATAAGGGAGTATCAAAGCATCAAGACACAAAAGTGCATCCAACCATTTTGTCTAATCGATGCATAAAAGTAACCACAGTTCCTGCATAGGCAATACTTGGAAGCTTACAAGCAGATCTTCCCTAACTAATCCTCACATCATCCACTTTATTTGTAATGAATAAGAAACAGATGTAAAACCTATTATGTTCTGATTGTTGAAGGTGTTATAGGTAAATTCAAAGTAGCAGACTAGCAGTTAACCTGTTCTTCTATAGGAAACTGCTTGATCCTGTTTGCAATTATGCCTTAGAATGAGTATTGTTCTTAATCAAGTATTAGGTGCCCTGAAAAACATGTTTTAGATTTCAAATAACTGAAACAATGTTTACCTTGGCAGGTATTTCATCATGTGCTGTACTTCTGCTTACCTGTGTTTTTGCACTAGTGATTGAATGCCAGAAGAAAAGGCTGGTGAAAGAAAAGGAGAGATTCTTCCAACAAAATGGGGGTCTGCTGTTATATGAGCAAATCAGATCTAAGCAAGTTGACACAGTGAGAATATTCACAACAGAAGAACTAGAGCAGGCAACAAACAATTTTGATTCAAGCAGAGAGGTAGGGAGAGGTAGCTATGGCATTGTTTACAAGGGAATTCTCAAAGACAACAGAGTAGTAGCCATAAAACGCTCAAAGATCATGAACATGGTTCAGAAAGATGATTTTGTGCAAGAGATGATTATACTTTCGCAGATCAACCATAGAAATGTAGTCAAGCTTCTCGGCTGTTGCTTAGAAGTTGAAGTTCCCGTGTTAGTCTATGAATTCATGCCAAACGGCACTCTATTCGATCTGATACATGTCACGTACCGAAGCCCATCCATTTCTTTGGACGCTCGTCTCAGGATTGCCCAGGAATCTGCAGAAGCACTGGCATATCTGCACTCATCAGCATCCCCTCCCATAGTTCATGGAGACGTAAAATCTCCAAACATTCTCCTAGCTGACAACTACATAGCAAAAGTCACTGATTTTGGAGCATCAAGAATGCTTCCGAAGGATGAATTGCAATTTATGACAATGGTGCAGGGAACTCTGGGTTATCTAGACCCTGAATACTTACAAGAGCGTCAACTATCAGAGAAGAGTGATGTTTATAGTTTCGGAGTTGTGCTTCTAGAACTAATTACAAGGAAGACAGCGATTTATTCTGATGATACTGAAGAAAAGAAAAGCCTAGCATCATCGTTTCTTCTGGCACTGAAAGAGAGCAGACTTCAATCTATCTTGGACAGAAATATATTGGGTGTCGGAATGGAGCTGCTCCAAGAAGTTGCTCAACTTGCAAGATGCTGCTTGAGTATGAAGGGGGAAGAACGGCCACTAATGTCAGAAGTGGCTGAAAGGTTGAGATTTATACGGAGAACCTGGCGAGAACAGTTGACTGAGAATGCTAGTGAAGAAACTGAATGTTTGCTTGAAAACCCATCTAACTATGACCCTTCTAGTACTGGACGGCATGGAAGTTTGATGGCACTAGATTTAGAAATTGGTAGATGATAGAATGTACAAGTACCAGAATTATAGATCGGAACATAATGAATTCATATTTCCTGACATAAATACCCTGTAATATGTAACATTTGCTTTTGGCACCAAGCTTCTCAATGTGGATGGCAAACTTGTCAGATTTTAATGGTACTCCATAATGAACTAGCCATACAGCATTATACTAGTGACGTCAATAAACCCAAACTATGCACACTCTACCTTGGAACAAGCTTTGAGAAATAGAAGCTAGCTCATAAATTGATACATAGGTATTAATAACACTATAAATGATTTTATGTATGATCAACGCAAGGCAGGAACAAGAGGACAGTGTATACCGATAGAAAATTTAACAACAAATAAAGATAGATCAGTAAATCAAACTGTCAGTACCTTGTCATGAGAACAAGAAAAGTGAAACACCTGTGTGTCAAAGAATTATCCTTGTAATATCTACTGACTGACGAGAAACTAGTAATTAACTATACAAATAAATGAAATGCTAGGGTGTTTTGAGACCTGGTAATATCACACTTAGCCAAATAGAACCTGCATTTGGCCATAAAGTAACTTACCAAGCATATTGCAAAATCATAAAAGGTGAAAGCAAGGTCCCTCAACTCGCTGTTACTTTATCAGGTGAGTCAACAAGTTAACTTGTTCATTTATCTATTTCGACTAGAAGAGAGCAGAAGCAACAGATAATTTGTTGTACTGATATGAAACATGCCATGTATTTGTTGTACGGATATGAACATGCCATATAAGTATATAACACACTTTGGGGTAAATTCACAAAGAAATGAGACTAGATATACCAGTGAATCAGAAGAGTCAGAATGGAGAAGTGGTGGACCTTGTTCTACCTAACAAAAGCTTACAGACAGGACTATCAGGGAATCCGGAATCCGTAAAGCTACAAATCTATCTTAGAAGCGCATACCATGGACATAAAGGCTCAATGCAAGTTGTGTATTGTTATGCAGTAGCAAAGCACCATAAAGTAATAGAACATCTCCTTTCAAGGGGTCAAGGTATCAGAAGTATCCAATAGTGGTACAGCTCATTTCTGAATGAAAAAGTAAAACATGTGGACATTGTTAGACGAGATAACAGGCCTTTCTGCCACAGAAATACTAAATCATAACACATCCTTCTGTGAGTAAACAACAACAGAAGATTGAAGGTCTCTGTCAACCTTGAAATGGGAGTGGAAAAATCTCCTGACCTGCCAAGTATAAAATTGTTAATGAGTTTGAGTACTACTATTATGAAACAAGAAATCCTATCATTATTGCCATGTGCACACCCCAGCCTCCGTATCACATAGGTGGCATATTTTTTTGCCATCTTGTTTCAAAAGACAAGGTGTATTTATAGTTTTTAATGAAATCATCTCTCAACCCCCCCCCCCCCTTCTCTCCTTCTGTTGATATTAATAAGAAAACAACACATCATGGCAAGCAATATTCTCATTTGTCTCTATCGTTTCCATATGCTCCTTATATTCGTCCCAACAAAATACACCATATACAAAGAAGCAGAGTAGTATATGACACCATCTTGCAAAGGAGTGATACTCATGTATCTCAATAGAAGAAATTGTAAACTGTAATTGAAATAAACTACTAACTGTTTGAAATGCACGGACTTTTCTTGAACATGCAGGAGAGTTGGAGCTGTTAAGTGGTAAATGCAAAAAAAAGGAAAACAACTGTCGCAAGTGCACGAATGACATTTTATTGCATTTAACATTTTGATTTTGAGACTAAGGCCCTGTTTGGTTTCTCCTGACTTTTTTTAGGTGACTTCTAGGGACTAAACTTAAGTCAATTGTCCTGTTTGGTTGTAGGGACTTAAAGTGACTAAATGTAACTAGTAGGCCTGAATAAAGACCATACTACCCTTCAAGCCTTGCCCCTCCCTCTCACGCCTGTCTCTTATACACATCTCCCATCACCGTCACACGCCTTTTAGTCACCCTGTTTGGCATTTTTGGGACTAAAAGGACTAAAGTTTAGGTGACTAAAAAAAGTCAGGGGTATCCAAACAGGGCTTAAATTTGTTTGCTTTGGCCCAAAGATGCTTAGCAGTGTGTGATTGTAGAAAGGAATACAAGGAATGTAATCAGGTATACAAGTCAAGTGTATGTGCAGGCTATACATATCTAATAGTGATTCATATTATATATACAATCTTCCCAGCTGATCTCAAATGATAGGAAGCCACAAAATTGCTAGGCCAGTTTCTGGGACACTATTATTCTGCTAAGGAGAAAGACTGCAATTGCAGTGTCCACTCAAATGTTATTATTAGTCCAACCTGGCCCCCGGCGCAAAAGAAAAATAGCAGGGCAATCAAAAGCATGTTTCTGGAAATTCCTAGAGTAGTGCTCTTCCTACACTAGATATTGCTTGGAACATAATTCTGGACACTGGAGAACAGTAGCTAATGTGTGTCTATTGAACCATGAAGTGAAAAAACACATGATGTCAACGGCACCATGGCATACCTCAAGAAAGGAATTGCGCAGAAGCAAGTGGAGAATATGTCTTTCTTCGGATTCAAATAATACAATGTGACTGAATGAAGATAAATTTCTGAAAACCTCACCCACAAACCCAGATGGGCTTGTAAGGAAACGATCCGACTCATCCAAGGTCCCTTTTTTATCACTGAGTGCATTGAAATAAGTCAGCGGTGATACATGTGCAGGCACAAGTATAGTGATATGAGAGAAGAACAAAGAAAATAACCACCTAGGAGTGCAGTCCAAAAAGCGCATAGGTAGGTTGTAATGTAAGGTAGAGTAGTAAGGTGTTGAATGACAAGGCATGAGAAAGAGGACATTCTTCACTCTTCCGTCATGGGCTTCTTTTGACAAATAATACATAACGTCCTCCGTTCCTCTCTGACAATGAGTGTTGCATATGAGCTTAAATGGAAGTAACGGAGAAGCAACAAAAATAATCCATAAAGCAACAGTAAGGACAATACTGACTAGAGAAAACTTACTTGATGGAATAAGGACATATATAAGGCCATGGGAACATTTGTTATGATGAGAAGAATAACAGAAAGTTTCAACCTTGAAAGGCATCTTTTCCCATGCAGATTTTTGCCCTTGAATTGTGACATTGCAGCTAAGCAGTATCCCGAGAACATCAATGCTAAAGGTAGCACCGGAAGAACAAATCTGCAGTAGTAAATCTATTTGTATTATATCATGTGTATAGTGAGAAGAGGTTACTTGGTTACATGCTGTACACTTGCAGGACGAGGTGACGAGGTGAATACCTGAATTCTTTGTGTCCAAGTATGCTGTAAACCCCTAATACCCAAGCGATTAGACCTGAAATCCTCCATTCCCGAGACTTTACAATTCCACACATTGCAAACGGTAAGAATGTCCAGATCATGGATGGAAAACCCTGTGTAAAGTACCAGTGGAAGACATGTGTTCCATAGTAGTCTCCTCCTGAAGAGAAGAGGTTGAATTTCAAAAAATTAAGTGGCACTATGACCTGCGAACCATACATCCACCAATCAAGAAGTGTTGTTACTGCAAGGACAATGGCCCTGCAGAAAGATTAAACAAATAGTTTAGATATAATATTCATCGGTCGAAAAAGAGCAAAAATGACATCAGAACAGATGAGCAACACCATGGAAAGAACAAACACAGAGGGGAAAAAACAGAATGGAACAGGGAAGAGGAACTTAACATAGCTAGCTTCTAAAATATCAGCATTGTGTCTATGTCCAGTGCAAGAAATCAAGAAACAATAAAGATAAGACAGCATAGCGAAATCCACAAAACCTAAACAATAAAGGATTGAAAGTTCGACATGAATTTGAACAATAACTTACCCTACTGGAATGACCTCAAGAAAGACAAAATGACATTTGGATTTCATCTGAATAAAATCCAAAAAACCAACATAAAGCCATGTTACAGCACTTGTTGGCCGAATGGCACAGGACAAGGCTGCTATCAGAAGAGCCATTTTTCTTGATGGGGGACTTTGTTTAATGACAGCCTGCTGCTTTGAAACAACTGAGGTTCCCTTGGAAGACTCTATTGCAGTAAACCAATAATAGAGTCCAGCCACAGTCAAAACCGTCTCCAAGCTGTTTGATAGGGTCCGTGTGATACAGAAAAACATGAACCAGTTAGCCAACTGGGAAAATAACTGAAAACAGTTTGTTAAGGTTGACATCCAATAGGTCACTTGAGTAATATACTCATGAAGGAATTCGTATATACTCATGAAGGAAATCTCGTATATACATAGACATGTTTAAGGATACAGTCCACTGGGCAACCTGATCATTGAAAATAAGTTTGGAAAGTTTATACAAGTATAGATCTCCAAAAGCTGCAAACACAGATTGCAGGAGACGTGGAGCCATCACCTACATGAAAACAAAATAAACAGATGAGGAAATGCTCCCTCTCAGAATGTGAAAAGGATGAAGCTGATGGGGAGGTAATGACCAAAGTTATGGTAGACATGGTTCTCATGGCGATTTGTTGTTCATATTAAGTTTGTAACTTGGCATTTTCGAAATGAGATTAAACTACGAGTCTGGATGTTCCTGAAGAAGCTGGTATCGCAAACTAACAGGATAGTTCAAAGCTCAGTTCCAAGTCATATGTCAGCTAAAAGTTTCTTAGTTCTTTTTTTTTCAAAAAGTGATAATCCATATTAGAAATTCTGTTCCCATCACTACTGTATTGTAAACTACCAGTGCAATCCAAGCACCACGAGCTCCTAACAAAACACACAAACTTGTCAGGAATTGGTTAAACTATTACCATAAACCATGGAGTATCCAGGTGGAGTAGCGCCAGAATCTTGTAGAGAGCAGCAAAGATCAACGGGTGGAGGTAACTTCGCAGACCCCGCTCCCACTCCCAAGTAAGGTGACCATACCTGCAACCAACCGCGAAAAATCAAAATGCATTAGACATTTCCATTAGAAATAAGGTCTCACGCTCTCCTCTTCGCAAGGAAACCATCGCACCCCCCGTCAGTTGAGCCGCGGCAAACGGATCGCGCACTCTGACAAACAAACACCAGCGAAGCAAAGGAGCAGCGGGGAGGCGAGGCGAGGCGAGGGTACCCGAAGGCGATGCGGTGCGCGACCTCGAGGCACTGCCAGTGCTCGTCGGGGTTGAAGTAGGTGCGGACCAGCAGCGCGTTGGCCGCGCGGAACGCCAGCGCGAGCGCCAGCACCCTCCGATCCGATCCCGGCGCCGCCCACGGCCGGATCCGCCCCGCCTTCCCCGGCGAAGGCGGCGAGTCGGCGTCGCCGGGCGGCGATCCGGCGGCGCGAGGTCGTCTGCGTTGGCTCATCGCGCCGCGCGCTTCCTGTTTCCGTTTCTCCCTCGCTGCCGGCGAGGCGACGCCGCGGAACAGAGGCCAGAGGGAGGGAGCGAGGGGGGATGGGAATCCAAGCTGCCAACGAGCCGAGCTTGAGCGAGCCCAGCCAGGTGCCCAGGCTCCAACGAGCTTGCTTCGCCTTGGCCCTTGGAAGCCGAGGTCGGCTCGGTTGAAGCTCGTTCTCGGCTCGGGCCGAGCCTCTGTTCCGTTGTGATCGATCGATTCAGCCGGCAAGTGTGGGTTTTTTTTTTGAATAGAAGCAAGTGTGGGGTTTTTTTTTTTGAATAGAAGCAAGTGTGGGTTAATGGGCTGAGTTACATTGGATGGGGTGGTTATGTGGGTTATTACACATATTATAGCCATCAAACTACAATAATAAACCCGTGCTAAAAAACTACAACAATAAACCCGAAATCAAACCTCAAAAAAATGTGAATAGCAAAAAAATTACACGATCGAGCTGTGTATTGAGGCCACTTCTACATGTTATAACCTCAAAAAAATGACTTTTTATCTTTAAATCCTAACGAAAGTTTCGAATGTATCAATTTAATTAGATAAATAGGCCACTTATTGAAGGCTATCAAAAAACAACTAATTATAGTATATGAATAGTCACAAACTACTTTATTATAATATGTAAAAGTATCAAAAAAGAAATAGTTGTTATAAAAAACTTACGGGTCAAAGAAGAGTCGATCAAAAAACAACTAATTATAGTATTTTTTTAGATTAACTAATTATAGTATATAAATAGTCACAAACTTACTTATTATAATATGTAAAAGTATAAAAAAAGAAATAGTTGTTATAGAAAGCTTGCAAGTCAAATAAGAGTCAAGAAAGAAACAACAAGGATGCCATATATAGATGAGAGACCTAGAATGTTAGCTAGTAGCACAATAGACTAATCTTATTGTATTTCCTCTTTTCTAAATAAATATTATGTTTATTCTTTTTTCCTCTGGCCTTGTTTTCCTAGACCTTGCCCCATGTTTCGTCTATTGTCAGCTCTATCTAGTCCTCATTCAATTGCTCAACCATCAAGCATCATTTCTCTTTTCTCATTATATAATCTACTTGATGTATATGGACACATGCGTAGGTTTGTTAATAAACCAAGTTACATTGAAACAAAATCAAATATTTTGGAGATGAAACCGGAGCAATACAAACCATGAGGTAAACGTGAAGTGTAAATTTATTTATTTTTGTAAAAAGATATTTCGGTGTGTATCCTGACTATCAACACAATCTAAATATCATGTTTCCACAACCAATAATGATTGATTCTTTTTCATGAGTAATTTCAGCTAATCTTATGTTTAAGGACACAATGATCAATAAAAGTAAGATAATAAGATAACTAGTTCAAACAATCGATTTGTCACATATGTCTTACACATATTAGAAGAAAATATTATTGGCTGTCAAAATTCAAATAAGGAGCACAGTGAAATCAAGGGCCACGCTATTCAAGGGCCACGCTATGCAACGAGTCTAAGACGTTACTCAATCGATTTTAGTAAATATTTTATTCTTTCCTATTCTTTTACAACTTTATCATTATAACTTTTTTTTTGAGCGAACACCTTTCATTAGACAAGCGGAGGTACAGAGTTACAAATTCCTGCTGGCGGAAATAAGAGCCAGACTTGCCTACCAACTTCAAAATAAATTGAACTTTTGGCTAAACTATGCGCGTCGCAATTCGACGACCGCCCTTCATGAACTATGATACACGACTCGAAGACGCTAGCTCGGTCCTTGATCTCTTTAACAATCTGACCATACGATCCTCGTCCTTCACCTCGTATACTTTTAACCACTGACTCGCAGTCTGATGCTAGCTTGAAATGCTGCAGCATGAGGTCACTCGCTAGCGCTAGACCTTCACGACATGCCACGGCCTCCATAGTTTCTGGGTCAGTGCATCCTTCCACCACCAATGCCGATGCCCCGAGGAACTGGCCGCCGCCATCGCGCACAATGGCTGCCGCCGATGCCCTGTTCATGTTTTTGATATAGCAGCATCCACATTCATCTTCATCAAGCCAGCTGGCGGGGGAATCCACCGTGTTGTCTTCGGAACTTTTACCTTGTTCGCAATCTGCTCCATGTTGGTTATGCCAAGATCCGCGATATACCTGTCGACGAAGAGATGCGTAGTCATAGGGCTCTGGAAAGAGTCCTCGTGGATCGCCTTCCGTCTCACATACCAGATGGACCACAAGGTGATCGCCACCCTGATGAAGTCGTCGCTTGACAGAGTCTCCAGTGCTGACATAAGCCAATCATATGCACTTGTGTCTTGGATGCAACACAAATGTTCAACCACTTCTTCGCTCTCTAGTGCCCAGATGCACTTGGCTAGATTGCACTCGATCAATGAGTGTTTCCATGAATCCCTTGCTCCACAAATATCGCACTTATCATGCGTCGACATATTGCGATGGTGTAGGATGTCCGCTGACGGAATAGAAGCACGTGCCAGACGCCACAGGAACACTTTGATTTTCGACGGGACTCTGACTTTCCATATGGCCAACCATTCCTTCTCAACAGCTGTAATATCAGACCTGCCCGCTATGTCCTCCAGATAAGCCGTAGCTCTTTCTTTATTGATCACAAGCATCCGATAGGCAGACCTGACTGAGAAAATCCCACTGCGTTCGTGGTGCCAAGCTCAGACATCATCCTGGCGCCTCGTACACAGCGGTATATTGAGTATCGCCTCCACATCTGCTGGCAGAAGATGAGCCTGCAGTTTTTGCCGATCCCAAGTGGCCGAGGTTGCGTCGATTAGTTCACTCACCAACATCGGCGCTCCCGGCAACACCTGTCGCACAGGGCGTAAGCGCCCTTCTCTGGGGATCCAATTCGTGTCCCATATATTTGTTGATTCACCCGTTCCAATTCTTCGGATTAGTCCCCGTTCAAGCACAGCGGCGGCGGCGATCCATGGGGGTGTACCTCTGCTGATTTTCGACGTGCCTCTTTGGTATAATGGCCCAAATTGATGTGGGCCGGAGTTTTGTGGGCCTGTCCATTTATATAGCAGAATATTTATTTAGGACCAAAAAGATCTCCTTCCCGACCCATTACCTATGGTCCCACATATTAATGACCAAGTCATAACGCTCCTAGAGAATTCAAATCGGGCCCACTACTTTAATTGATGCCAGCTGACGCTATATAAAATCCTACCACTGCTAACCCTAGCCAGTCACCAACCCACCCCAAACCATCAAGCGCTCTTCTTGGCGGCGGCGGCGGCGGCGAGTGCAGTGGCAACGACGACGGGATCCACGGGTGTCCCTCCGCTGATTTTCGACGCGCCTCTCGGGTAAAACTACTTTGTCTTCGGCCTCTTTGTTCCCATTTCTGACGGATCTCATTCATTGAAGCCATTACATCAAATTTTTTTTATTTTTATTGTAATTTTTATGGTTTTAAATGATGCTAGCTCACGGTCTATAAGTTCCTACCACCCCTAACCCTAGCCAGTCACCAACCCGCCCAAACCACCGAGCGCTCTTCTGGCGGCGGCGGTGGCTGCAGTGACGGCGGCGACGGGATCCACGGGGTGCCCCTCTGCTGATATTCGATGCGCCTTTCCGGTACAGCTCCTCTGTCTTCGGTATTTTTTTTCCATTTCCGACGGATCTCTTCGTTGCAGCCATTACATCGTATTTCCTTATTTTTATCGCTACCCATCGCGAGCGCGCCGCCAGGTTAGTGGTCTGGGGTTAGGGGCCAGGGGGTTGCCGGGGTCGGTGAGCTCCGCCGGTCGTAGAAAAGGTGCCCCGGGGCGGCGGCGACGGAAGCCGGGCGGCGAGGGCGCCGCCGGCGGGGCGGTGGGGGACCCCTGGTGGGGTGGTGCAGGCGGCAGGGGTGGGGACGAGGAAGAGCAGACAGCGGGGGATGTCGACGGGTTAGCGTGGTGGCGGTCGGCGGGCGGCGGCGGAGGCGGCGGGGCGTCGCCGGAGCCGCGGGCGGAGGAGGCAGCGGGGCGGAGGATGCCGACGGGTTAGCCTGGTGGCGGTCGGCGGGCGGCAGTAGCCGCCGGAGCCGGGTGGCGGCGGCTGCCGGTGGGGGAGAAGACGATGCGGCCGTAGCGGAAGGAAGGAGAGACGAGGTCGCGCGGTCGACTTAACGCGCGATGGGTCGCGCTTTAGCGCGGTCCAATTTTTATGGTATAGCCGATAACTAGTGGTAATATTGATCGTATACTGTTGAATCCTTGCGTAGTAAGATTTAATAATTGAATTTCTATTTGGTGATTTTCTCGTAGTCTACTTGGCGGCGGCGATCTACTGCCTCTCTCTACTTACTTTCGACGCGTCTGTCAGGTATAGCTCCTCCACATCATTTTTTTCTGGCGGATCTCGTTTGCCGGAACCACTATTTTCGACTCTCTTATTTTTTTATCATATTATTTTTGACAGTAAAATTGATTGTATATCGTTGAAGTGGATGGCGCCTCGGATGAAAACATGAATTCTTGTGTGGTAAGATTCAATAAATGTCTGTTTTGGGGTGTGAGTGAAAAAATATACATCTTTTCATTATTATACTACGGAGTACTTCATTCATTCATTACTTTATTTTTTTTGACACGCACTCATTGTTGCTCGGGCAGCGCTGGGGAGCAGTGAAGCGGAGAGTCGGCGGTAGGCGAAGGAGTGAGCGTGACCCAAGGAGAGGGAGGAATAAAGAAGGCGACGGAGGGCAGGACACGAAAGGAGGAGGGCCCCCTCCCCCGCCCACCGCCCCCGTCCCTCTCCCTCCACCTCGCCGCGTCTCCGGAGCTCTCAAAACCCCACTCGCACTGCGTCGGCTACTCAACCCCGCCTCGCCGATCGCGCCCAACCCTAGCATCGCGGCCTCCTCCGCCGCAATCCGGCCGCGCCGCGGCATTCCCCGCCGGGCTTGCTCCCCGAAGGTACGATTTCAGCCACACCCGCCCGCTCGTCTTCCCCCACCCGCCCGTGTCTCGCTTCAGCGCTTCTTACCTTTTGCGGAATTTTGATCGTATTCTCGAGGAATGCTTAGCATTTAGGGTTTTGTCCGTTGGTCGTAAGAGCAACTTCGCTGTGCTCCTCTCTGTTGGTTACCAGTTTGCTGTCTCGCTTCCGGGCTTCTTACCTTTTGCGGAATTTTGATCGTATTCTCGAGGAATGCTTACCATTTAGGGTTTTGTCCGTTGGTCGTAACAGCAACTTCGCTGTGCTCCTCTCTGTTGGTTACTAGTTTGCGGGTTTTTTTTATTTTTTTTTGTGGGGGTGGGGTTTCGGTGCGTGTGTGGTTCCCACATTTTTTTCCCCTGTGAATTTGTGATTGACGAAAAGTTTGTTTGAATGATGCTATTACTAGAGAGGGGCAATGGTGAACACTCCAGCAGGATCATTGATTGATGCACCATCTGTAAGCACCACAGCGAGCGGAAATGGCGACCGGAGTGTGATCAACACCCCACACTCGAGGTCACGCCAACTGTCAAGCTTTCCGACTGCAAGGAGGTCAAGTCGGAATACAACCAATCCTTACAGGGGACATCCTCCTCCCATGAGGTTGGGCAGTGAGGCGTCGGGGCCTTATGAGAAGAAGCGAAAGGCACCAGAGAAGGAAGCGCCCTGTGGAATTTCGAAAGCAGCCGATATCAGTGATTCAGCTCCTCTGACGCCGAGAGATCCAAACAGAACCTATAGCTCCAAGGATGGTGCGAAAGGGCGATTGACTGAGCAAGCCATGGTTGGGAATGCTTGGAGTTCACAAAAGAGGCGAAAATGTATGCGGACAGGCAACTACTTATCACTATTCAAGTCGTCCAGCAAGGGGGAAGCTGCAGGTATTTGATGTCCTCGCCATTCATAATTTATCCACTTATTAGGTTACATGGTGCCATCATGAATTCATGAGGGACATGCTGTTTTTGTGGTTTATATAGAGTTAAGCAATCTTACGGGGTAGACACGATTCAAAATTTATGGGGTAGACACAATTCAAAACTTATGGGGGTAGACACAATTCAAAAGTAGAGTAGATACTTATGGGGTAGACACAATCCAGAATTTACAGAAATTGCCAAATTGATGCATGGAAGGAAAAAATATGGAAGTTTTACCAAAAACTGTATGTGGTGTGAATAGATGTAATTATGCAAACTGGCATTTATGTGCAAACATCCACACTGGATTCAGTAGGAAAGGAAAAACACGATAACCACTCTGGGCTGTTTAGGATGCCTCAGTCTCATGCAAATACGTTAGCATATCTGATTTGTGTCTTATTTTGCAGCTGTTGTTGTTAGATCGGAGCAATCATCTATTCCCACAAAAACAAACAAGGTATTATTCTTAATCTTATCTACAATTAATGTTTTCAGCTCCACCCCTTTCAGATATGCAATATGGCCTAACTGTTTTGATGTTTGGGTACTTGTTAGTTTGTTAAGATGATACCTTCACTGTTTAAGATGATTAATCTTGATAGTATCCACCGAAATTTTAGTAACCGAAACTATTCTGCTAATTCTAACTTGATGTGTTTGTGCGCATTTTACTGCACCGTATGGTCCCCTGCGGCCTGTGCAGTTTCTTTTTGCCTAGCGTGCTGTCTCATCTATTATATCATCCATATGTCTTCTGTCCCAAATAGTCCAATGAATAGTTGTGTATGACCCACAGGAATCCCACATCTGTTCTAGTTCTTGGATTACAGGTGTAATCCAGAGCCATGTTAGACACTGAACTTGGATTTTCATTAGATCCTGATACTAAGTCATTGCTTTCAGTACTGAAATACACAATATTCTCTTTGCAGGTTAAGGAAAGTCCATTTCAGAAACTTCAGAGATTGCCAGATGGGTGCCATCCTGATTTTGACAATGATCATTTGTGTTCTGTGAATAAGCTCCGTGAGTTTTGGCACAAGTCTCAGGGTGCTGTCTTTGTTGATGATAAGGTAGGAACTATGCAAGTAATTTAGCAGCATTACAGTCTTGCACCCATAAACAACACCTTCTACTTCCACATTTTCTGGTCTGTTGGTTTCTATTAGTATTGGTATCGTTAAATGTTCAATGGCATTCTTCTATGCAAATATAATGTTGTATTTTTGCATGCAAATCTTTGCAGTTATATTTAAATTTTTTAGCTCTTTCCCCTCCGTACAAATGAAAGAAAATTTATTTGACTCATGTATAATGCAGGAGCATATAATGAAGACCATCTTATTCATATTGTCAGTTTTACATGATGCCTGCAAACCTTTTCTGCTTCTCACAACTGCTTCTCTACCCTTATGGGAGGCTGAGTTCAGTCGCTTTGCGCCATGTATCAACGTTGTTGTGTATGACGGGGACAAAGATGTGCACAAACTAGTTCAAAATCTGGAGTTGCATGAAAATGGACGACACACAATGTTATATGTTCTCCTAGCTCATCCTGATGCTATCTTAGAGGTAATTTGTAATGACCTTCTCAGCCCTATTAATGTTCCTTATTGGTTACGGCGCATAAATGACTCCTTTACACCTTGATGTTGCCATTATTACACCGAGCAAATTCTTAACCATATTTCTGCCTGTTTGCCATGACACAGAACATTAAAAATATAGAGTGCATTGGTTGGGAGGCAGTTATCGTTGACTATTGTCAAAGCTCAGTTATGAATCACCTCAAACAACTCAAGCAACTTCCAACAGATTTTAGGATGGTGCTTTTGAGCTCTCCACTGAAGGTGCCTTTCATCAGCTCTAAACTATAGCTTTGCTTGTATGCACCGACAAATATATCCATGTCAAATCTTTCTATTTTGTAGGATAATCTTCTCGAGTACAAGAATCTGCTAGCTTTCCTTAACTCGAGAAGATTATCCTACAAAATAGCAACGACTGACAACATTGGAGCTCTTCGTGACATTGTTATGTGTCTTTGGAAGGTTTGCTCTCAGAAAATCCATTTGTTTACAATCTGCGCGTGTGTGGTACATTTTCTGTGAACTTATTGACACTTCTAGTGGCTCTGATCTCTGCTTTGTTTTATGTTACAGTGCTGCAATCACCCTTGCCTGGTTGGCCTACAACATTCGCTTGTCAACGCTCGTAATGTACCTGAATCCACAGATGATAGCGTGCATGAGAGTGGGAAATTACTGCTGCTTGAAAAAATGCTTAAAGAGATCAGGAACAAGAGGTTAAGAGTCATTGTTCTTTTTCAAGTGAGTAACGCCTGGCTTTTCCTTCATTTACTTATGCCCTAGATTCTTAGTTTTAGCAGCCATTAAATTTGTCCTCTTGCAAGCTTGATTGCTCAAATATCTGGCTCTCCTAAGTATTCTATGTTATACTCATTTATTGATTTACCATCTTAAAAAGTTTCAAGCTATATGTTGGTTAACTCCAATGCTAGTCAGCAAAAGCATTATGTAGGAATTGGATAATTCTAACTATAATGAACTTGAAGAATTTATCAGTAGACTGTAACTGTGCTAGTCTCTGTTATGGGCATTGGCTTTGGGTTTTACATTTTTCTTGGTAACAAAGTCATGAGTACTGCATAAAATCTCAGAGGCTGTAATGCGAGCCCTCTGCAGTCAGCATGCATCAAGGGCGTGCCTTAGTTTATGAGTTCAGCATGATTTGAACTTTCCCTTTTTGTACTGTGGCAGTCTGATGGAGCTGTTGGAGACGGAATGGGTAACATCTTAGAAGAACTCATACGCCACAGATTTGGCCCCGAGTCATACGAACGTGTTCAAAACCGTTCGGCATTTTCAACGAAACAAGAAGCAATGAATATGTTCAATGACACAAGCAAAGGGCGATTTGTTTTTCTGATTGATAGTCGCGCATGCCACTCCAGCATAAAGCTGTCATCTGTTGATACCATTATCATTTATGGTAGTGACCTGAATCCACTTAATGACCTGAAAGCTCTTCGAAAGATCAAGATAGAGTCACAACTGAAGTATGTTCGTGTTTTCCGCTTATATGCTCCTTTCACAGTGGAGGAAAAGGGTCTTGTGCTTTCAAAGCAAAGCATGATTGTTGATAGCAACGGCCAAGATATATTGTCTAGTACAAGCCATTGCTTGCTAAGCTGGGGCGCATCATTCCTCGTCAGCAGAGTTGACGAGCTTCAGCAACATAACTGTGCTAGTAAAGTTATGATGGATAAAGTAATCTCGGAATTCTTAACAGAACTGTCGACAGATATTGAAGATAGCCGCAAAATGAATAGTGCAATCATATCAAAAGCTTGTATGAGTGGTGAGTTTTATTCAAGAAATATTACTCTGGTAGGTGAGAGAGAGGGAGTGTCTTCACTGGATGGAGATCCACCTATATTCTGGTTGAATTTGCTGGAAAAGAAATCCCGTTGTCAGCGCTATAAACGAACCGAAGCTCCCACTGAAGAAACCAACGAAGCCAGAAGGAAGCTTAGCAAAACAGGTGAAATTGCAGGCTCATCCTGTACTGATCTTCATCTACTTCCTGAGACAGGTAAAATGATTAGAAATAGTAGTATTTTCTGTTCTGTAGATGTACATATTACATTGTTCTAATACAGTTCATTCTGAAGGGTTGGAAAACCTGAGCACACCCAAAAGTCTTCATGCTGAACTTAAGCACGGGTTATCAAAGCTAATTCAGGTTTTAAAACTACCGGTATGTATTATGTATGCTCTTCTGTATTTTTTCTTTTGCTGTAAAGTAGAAACATGGATTGTGTCTGCTTTTCGAAGTTGCTCTTCTGCTCCTTTTAGGACTTTCTGTGATATGCCTGATGGTTATATGTTCTTGATGCATGTATGAAACAGTGATGTACTACTGTTTGTTATGCTTTAACATGGAAAAAGATTGCTGCTTGAGTTTTTTCCTTCCTTTCTCTGCACTTCTTGTCACATTTAGTGTCATACTAATCTCATTATTTGTAGAAATGTCTGTTCCATTGGTTTTGGACTACTTTTGTTCTTCCTAGATTTAATTGTCATCTCACATGAATCACAACTGCAGGATGATGTATGCTTTCAGGCCAAGCAGTTCCTTGAGTATCTTTTAAAGAATCATCTAGTAGTGCGGGAGCCACAGGGCATACTGCATGCGTTCAACATAGCCTTGGTAAGATAGGTGCCCACGAGTTTTACATAGTTTAAATTACACTGGTTTTATCTAATATGATAAGTTTTCTAATACTTGCTTCAGTGTTGGTGTGCTGCTTCTGTTCTGAATTACGGCATGTTGGATCATAGAGAATCACTTGCCCTTGCTACAGAATGCTTGAACTATGAATGCAGCGAAGAGCTCTCTGTTTTTTTCTATGAAAAATTAGGGATACTGAAAGAAAAGTTTGGACATAAACAAAGTCAGAGCAGGAACAAAATACAAAATGATAGTTCTTCACCACACGGGAGCTCATCTACTAACTTGAGAAGTGACCACATTTTCCCGAAGCAGGCAAGGGATCTTCATGCTAACCTCACAAATGGCACTCAAGAGAGCCCTTCTGCTCCTGAGCAGATGGTTTCAGATGGGCAAGAGTTGGTATCTGCTCCAGAAGCTGACAGAGAATTGCATTTGTCAAGTGAAGACCCCCCTGGTAGGCCCGCAGCAAAAAGAATAGATTTGTTTAACGTTGCTTTTTCCTTAAGAGAGAAGAATATCACTGAGAAACAACAACTTGAGATATCAAATTTAAGAAAACAAAGAGATAGTCAAGTGATGAAACTGCAGAAGGTATGCCATGCAGTTGTTCAACACATTCGGATAAGTGACATCGATGAAGAGATCAGAAATGACCAAATAGAGCTAGTGATTCAGTGGTTCACTATGCTCAGGCATGCATTTTTGGTGCACATGAGGCTCCAGCTTGCTAAACTTGACGCACTGCAATCGAAAACATGGGTTGAAGAGAAACTGATGAAGGAAAAACTCAAACAGGTAGTATTATCAGGCCAATTAGATCAATTCCTTGATCTCTGTGATACTCTACCAGATTCCGATTTCGTCGTTGAGGAATTCATCCATTTTAAGAAACAAAATGGTCTTAATCATGTTGACAACATTTTGGCATTGGGCTGTGACCAGCTTTTGGATGACAGATTGATGGAAATTACTCTTGTACGAAGTTCAGTTCCATCAGAGGCTTTTTCTATACCTGCAGTGAGAAATGAGCCTACAGAAGATCATATGAGCTCTGGCGTGGGAGCAGCATCAGAATCTGTAGATCTTCCAGATGACAATGTTCACTGCGGTTCTGATGGAATTGACTTACAAAGAGCGTGTTCTGCAAGCACTATTCCTGCAAGTCATGATTCAAACGATCAGGTATTACTAAGTTTTTCTTTTGCTATGTATCACACAATAATACTTTTGATTGCTAAGTTTTTATTGGAAGTTGTTTGTGTTTGAAGCCTATCAAATTTGTTATATTATCTTTCTACACAAAAGAATCTTGAGCGCTTATCTTTGTTTAAGTATAAGTGAATTATCCGCCTTTGCTATCTGTTTGTGCATGACTTAATAATCTTGTCTGTTGAAAATCACATAAAACCCGTGCCATTTCATGCCACCATTTTACTGTTGATACTTCACTAGCATTTAATGCTTTTGTTTTGTGTGTTTTCTTGAACACTCGGCTTATTATTTGTGTTGATTGTCACTGTTTATGTTTTAGTGATGCCTTTCTACTTTTAATCGTTAATACCCTCCTTATATTTAGGAATCTTCGACTGGTGAGGCCAGGAGTACTGAACATGCCAGGAGAGAAATTATTGCTAATCCAAGTATGTTGCCAGGAAGCGCAACTTCTAATGTTATGGGAATTAATGCAGATAACGATGATGGTACTGTTGCAGCAGATCCAGAGCACTTAGAATCACCTATCTTGGTTTCTCCCCAAAACCTCATGACCTTGCAGCATCCACCTGCAGAAGCAGAACCAACTGATGCATTGCTTGCAATGGATGCTCAGGATATGCAAACATCATGCCCGACATTAGATGCTCAAAGTCGAAGGACGCGACCTGATGATTCGAGGGAAATGAACCTTGCAGCTGGAATGTTTCAGGAAGGGACAACTTCTGACTGTTTAGGTGATTCCAGTACGATAGTTAAAGATAAAAATGTAGACGCTGTTGCTGCAGATCCATTGAGTTTAGAAAATCATTCTTATACTGCTCCACACAACCTAGCTGTCTTACCAGATGCTTTGGAAGTTGAAACTCACACTGATCAGTCAAGTATACCTGCACAACATAGTACAAGTGTACCTGCCCGACAGAAGTTTGCAATTTCAGGACATCCACCAGCAGAAGCAGAATCACCAGGTAATCTGGACAAGGAGGCTGCCTATAGTTTGCAGCCTGATATCCAATCATCATGCTCAATATTGGATGCTGACAGCTCTCAAACAATGCGTCAGCTGGAAACTACACATCACCATTTGGTTGATGGCAGGATGGGGTTTGATGTAGTTAATAATGGCACTGTTTCCGCACATCGAATCTGCTCAGAATCATCAATTTCTGCGCAAGTATGTTACCAGGAAGCGCAACTTCTATTGTTATGGGAATCAATGCAGATAATGATGATGGTACTGTTGCAGCAGATCCAGACCACTTAGAATCACCTATCTTGGTTTCTCCCCAAAACCTCATGACCTTGCAGCATCCACCTGCAGAAGCAGAACCAACTGATGCATTGCTTGCAATGGATGCTCAGGATATGCAAACATCATGCCCGACATTAGATGCTCAAAGTCGAAGGACGCGACCTGATGATTCGAGGGAAATGAACCTTGCAGCTGGAATGTTTCAGGAAGGGACAACTTCTGACTGTTTAGGTGATTCCAGTACGATAGTTAAAGATAAAAATGTAGACTCTGTCGCTGCAGATCCATTGAATTTAGAAAATCATTCTTATATTGCTCCACACAACCTAGCTGTCTTACCAGATGCTTTGGAAGTTGAAACTCACACTGATCAGTCAAGTATACCTGCACAACATAGTACAAGTGTACCTGCCCGACAGAAGTTTGCAATTTCAGGACATCCACCAGCAGAAGCAGAATCACCAGGTAATCTGGACAAGGAGGCTGCCTATAGTTTGCAGCCTGATATCCAATCATCATGCTCAATATTGGATGCTGACAGCTCTCAGACAACGTGTCGGCTGGGAACTACACGTCACCATTTGGTTGATGACAGGATGGGGTTTGATGTAGTTAATAATGGCACTGTTTCCGCACATCGAATCTGCTCAGAATCATCAATTTCTGCTGCCCCACAAATCCCAGCTATGTTTCCATTTTCTTCAGAGGTTGGAACTCCTGCTAATCTATCAAGTACATCTTCCTTGCAAAGCAGTGATGCACCTTCAAGGCATCCACCTGCAGTGGCAGAATCCCCAGGTATGTTGGACACACAGGACACACAGGTGGAACAGGATTTGCATCCTGACATGCGACCATCCACCTCATTGTTGGGTGTACCACTTGGAAGGATGTTCCTGGATGAGGCGAGTCAAACAAGCTGTCAACCAGATGGAGCAACTGATTTGTCAGAGGAAGGTGAAACTGAACATCTAACTCGTGCTACATGCAATCTGGCCACCTTACCATTGTCCAGGGAAGCTGAAACTGAGAATAGTGAAGCAAGTATGCCTGCTCAGGAAATCAGAAGTCCCCATGCACAACATAGTTTAGCAACTTCGCACCTTCTAGTTGATCTGCAGCCACCAACCTCGATTCTCTCTGAGGAAGCAGGAAGGGCTGATATGTTGTGCGCTGCAACAGATCGGGATTTGCAACATGGAATGCAACCGTCAATCACAACACAGGATGTTCGACTTGAAAGAATTGATCTGTCTGGTATGCTTGTGACACAAAGCACAGCCGTCCAGGAGAGGGAAAATTTAGAACCTTCACGGGGACATGCAGAACAAGCAGATACTTTGGGTATGCTGTCAGCTCCAGATTCGCGCCTGGAAGTACAACCACCGTCTCTAATGCAGGATCAACCTGCAGAAAGGGAAGGGGCAGGTACATCGGTTGCCATTGTGGCTCAGAATTTGCAGCCTGAAACACAATCATCAACCTCAGTTTTCCAGCCTGAGAGAACACACCCTGATGAAATGGTTCAAATAGATCTTCAGCCAAACATGGCATTGGGTCCTGAGCAGCTCACCCAACTCTTTACAGAGGCATCCGCAGCGTCTCATAATTTGTCATCTAGTTCTGAACCGATGAGAAATGAGTTGGAAAGACTGAAATACGTGAAGGGTGTGCTTAGTAATGAGTATGAAAAGAAGGTTTGCATCTTTACTTCTATATGTGTTCTTTTTCCCTTTTAGATTGCATATATATATATATATGTGTGCTAATCTTGAGACTTTTCATGTCTTCCTTCTCTGCATGGACAGAAATCACTACTTCAAACACTGCGCAACCAGGAAGTGGAGAAGATAATGAACAAATATGAGTTGTTACTTCAACAGGAAAATTACAAGCATCATCAATGGACCACAGGGCTTAATGATTTCTACAGGAAACTCTTTATGCAGCAGTCTTTAGCTGAGAATTTTCGGGAGAGGTTTATGAAATCAACTCCAGCTCAAGGTACCCAATACCAGTGTAACTTGGTCTTCCTAAATGATGTTTTAGGGTTGTAATTAGTCCTTCAGTGCAAAACCCTCGGACCAAGTTTCTGTTTTGGTGTTTTAGCTCTTTGTGAGGTCTATATCCAATGCAGCTCTTCCAGTCTACATGCTTTTGAGTTGACCTGCATCCTGTTTATACTTTTTTTTGTGGTGGACTGATGGCCTGTGTCGTAGATTGCGAGTTCTGTTCTAGCTAGTACCATACCTTACCCATTTCTTGTGCAGTAATGCTACATGCTATGCCTTCATGGGCTAGTTGTATTACTTACAACCATCTGCAAATTTGGATCTGATATTGTTGTCGACTTTAATGTTTCTCATTCCTAGGAACATGTGAGTAATGGTTTGCTTCTTCCTTGTGTTCTACAGAGAGATCTGCGAGCCCCGGAATTCGGCAGGCACCTCAGCCTTTTCCGCAAGCACAAGCAACTCAGACTACATCATCATTACCTGTTGCCTCACCATTAGCCACTCGACCACCAGGGTTGGCCTCATTGTATTCAGCAGGACCTTGCGTCCAACCTTCACAGGTGGTTCGTGCATCAGCATCTGGTGCTATTGAACAGCAATCGGTCTTACCTGGAAATCTTTATAGAGCAGCACCATCACCTGTTGGTTCAATGCCTCTGCGAAATGGAAGCTTCGTAGCTGCTGGAACACAAGGACGCGCATCTGTTCCTCTTCTCCAGCAGCTCCGGATGCCGGCACTATCTGCTATGGCTGGCGGAGATCAGCAGCAACTTGGCAATATCAATCCAGGGATTACATTGTCCAGACAGTATGCCCCTGGTTTGTTGGGAAACTTTGCATCTTCCAGTGCACTGCCACCGGCAGGTGTCCCATTATCCTCTGTGGCAACAAGTTCAGTTCAGCAGGAGATGCCATCAGCAGCAAACTCACTTCCATCTCTCCCAGCGTCCTTGCTGCTACGAGGTTCGTCTCCAGAGCTAATGGCGAATTTTGTGCAGTCTCCTCGCACAATCCCAGTTACCATGGCAGCCCAGCAAGCATCGAGCCTGATCCCAGGTTTGCACCACGTGCCAGGCGGTCCACTGAATGGCGGGGCAGCAGGAGTTTGGCACGCTGGAGGTCACCTATTAGGTACCAGTCAGGCTGCACCTGAACTCAGTCGAGAGGCGCTGCTGCTCTTCCAACGACAGTGGCCCCACGCCGTGCCACATCAAAGCTCAGTCCAGCAAACGGTTGCATCAGTATCGAACTTACATCCAGGTCTCGCGGCGGCCTCAGCTAGTCGATATCTCATGGTTTCCCAGCAAGCATTGAGTCAGAATCCAGCTGCTTTTGGCAATGTGATGGCAGGTCCACAGAACGCAGCAGGAGGAGTTTGGCACGGTGGAGCTCTCCCAGCAGTTGCCAATCAGCCTTCACCTGGTCTGGCTTCGTGGTCGGCTGGCAGGATTGGCGGGCAGACTAGTGGCCCTGCTATTACTGGGGCAGGCCAGGGAGGCGCGAGGCAAGAAGTGGTGTGCCTATCTGACGACGATTCGTAGCAGCAGTAGCATTGCATGTCTGATGTGTGGGTTAGTGTGTGAGGCATTGGTATGGATTAGAGGAAGGTGATATCTGACGGGACCCTGATGACCCTTTAACAGCATCCGTGGTAGCAGAGGGATGGCGCTGGTGAGGGTAGTGAGTGCATCACCAGGCATTTTGGGGGCAGCAGAGCATCGCAGATGTAAGTACTAGAGAAGAGAACATCATAGATAGTGTTGTACATTGGTGGATGTTTGTGTCTGATTGTTTGGTGCGAGACTGGAACGCCGGTTAATTGGCGTGTTACTGTTGGGAAGTTAGTATGTTATCTGGCGTGTCATTGTCTGAGTGTGAGAATTCGTTGATGTTTGCGTTGAATATGTTTGTTGCGTGCTGCATTGGGCTTGGATCGGATCTCGTGGTGACCTGCAGCATTGTAGAGTACTGGTATTTTGCAAGGCGGATCTGTGCAGTGCAGTGCAGGATGAGAGTATGGCATGTTTGTGGAGGCCACATGCCGGGTGTACATGGCGATGGATGTTAGGGAAGCGATCCGATCGAAAGGCCACAAGTCGTCGGGTCTGGGCATGGAATGGCAAGTCGTCAGGGGGGTTTTGAATTGTGTGACGCTGCAACTAATGTCTTGAGCGTACTGTACGTGTTGGGTGAGACAGACGAGACTGGGGTGCGCGATGCAAAGCAGCAGCAGCAGCTGTACTAGCATAGGTAGACGACTTTTTTGTGTGATGGATGGATAGATGGGTGTTTCTTCACTCTGACGCTATATATGCATGTGTCTGAGAATAAGGCAATTGAGAGGGTGAATTTGGGAGTATGATGTCACTCTGCAATCATTGCACAACTGTAGCATTTCGTTTATATTTGTGAAAAATTATTCAAAAATTAATTAATTAGGCTCAAAATGTTCGTCTTGCGGAGCACAACAAAATTGTGTAATTAGTTTTTGATTTCATCTACATTTAGTACTCCATGCATGTTATGACATTTTGATGTGACGAGGAATCTTCTTTTTCATAGTAAATTTGAAATTTAGGATCTAAACAAGGCCTAAAAACATGTTGGTTTGGATTTGGATAGGGCAACAAGAAAAATTGGTACGGGTACGGGGGGAAGTAGGGGGGCCGTGTCCCGGCTCCGGCTCCGGCTGGTACAAGATGAGTAACAAACTAGTGCTACTTGGGCCCTGTTTAGCTCCTTTCAACTTCTCAAATTCTCTCTCCAAACTTCGCTATTCACCTATCACATCAAATCTCTCTCCTCATGTATGGAATACTAAACGTGGATAAATAAAAAAACTAGTTGCATGGTTTTGATGTACACGACGAGACGAATCTTTTGAGTCTAGTTATGTCATGGTAGGACAATGTTTATCACATACAAACGAAAAGTGCTACAGTATCCGATGCGATCTTTTCACTCCACTTTTCACCTTTTCACCTCAACTAAACACCCCCTTGGTGAGACGCTGAAAATGAGGTGTCTCTGTCACACAGGCAAGCTGCGTACGCACGCAGCGGGGGCGGTGGCGGTGCGTGTGTGATTGTGATTTGGGCCGTGTTTAGTTCCCAAATCTGGGGTGCAAATTTGGGACTTTAATGTCTCTTCGTAATCATTGCGCCACTGTAGCATTTCGTTTGTATGTGCAAAAAATTGTGCAAAAATTGATTAATTAGGCTCAAAATGTTCGTCTCGCAGAGTACAACAAAACCGTGCAATTAGTTTTTGATTTAATCTATATTTAGTACTTCATGCATGTTATGACATTTTGATGTGATGGGGAATCTTCTTTTTGCATAGTGAATTTGGGAGTAACATTTTGGCCGTGTTTAGTTCCCAAATTTGGGGGTGCAAATTTGGGACTTTGATGTCTCTTCGTAATCATTGCGCCACTGTAGCATTTCGTTTGTATGTACAAAAATTGTTTAAAAATTGATTAATTAGGCTCAAAATGTTCGTCTCGCAGAGTACAACAAAACCGTGCAATTAGTTTTTGATTTCATCTACATTTAATACTCCATACATGTTATGACATTTTGATGTGACGGAAAATCTTCTTTTTGCATAGTGAATTTGGGAGTAACTTTTTATCTAAACAAGGCCTTTGATCTAAACAAGGCCTTAAAGGGCGTCGGGTCGGGTCGGACGTACTACTGTACGCGGCGGCGGTGTGGGTAATTCCTCCCTCCCTCCCTTGTCATTCATTCATTTATTTATGGGACACACACAGACAGAGGCCCCGTTTAGATCCAGAATTTCTACTCCCAAATTTACTATACAAAAAGAAGATTCCCATCACATCAAAATGTTATAACACGCATGGAGTACTAAATATAGATAAAATCAAAAACTAATTACACAGTTTTGTTGTACTATGCGAGACGAACATTTTGAGCCTAATTAATTAATTTTTAGACAATTTTTCGCATATACAAACGAAATGCTACAGTGACGCAATGATTACGATGTGACATCATACTCCCAAATTCAGCCACCCAACACCAGCATCTAAACACGGCCAGAGAGGTGCGGTGCACGGGAAGGCTCCCTCACGGTCACGCTCCTCTCACCTCTCCCGTTATTACTTATACTTGCAGGATTGAATGATTGATCCTTCCTGACTCCTCCCTCTCGGTGTCTGTCCACAGTGCTGCATTCAAGGCCCTCCGCTCCCACGCAGACTCTCTCTCTCTCTCACGCTCCAGGTCCAGGAAAGAACAAGGGAGGGAGGGAGGGCCCCAGCGCAATCTTTCTTGCTCTCTCTGAGTTGAGACACACTACTCTCATCTCTTCTCTCGGCAACCAAGGAAAAGGGCCGGCGTCAGGGAGGGAGACGAGACGAGCAATCTCTCTCTAATCCAAAAGGAAGGAGGTCCCATGGAGGAGACGGAGCCTCGCCACCGCCCCCGTGGAAGACGACCATCTTGCTCCACTCCCTCACCCTGAGCTGAGGTACGCACATCTCCCCCTCCCCTTCTTCTCCCCTCTCATTACTCATGTTCAATTCTAGGAAGAAGAAAGCAACCAAGCTCTGCCCGCAACAGCAACAGAGACCCACCTCACCCCCATTGCTCATGTTCAATTCTGATGATTCCTCTTCCCCCCTTCTGGAGCAACTCTGCAAATTTGCTCAGTACAATACAATACAGTACATTGCTGCTCCTCTCGTTTCCTGAACCTCCAACAACAAAATTGCGTATGCTCAGCCTCCCTCCCTCCTCCTCCTCCTCCTCAGCACTTCTTGTCGGTCAGCAAGTGCTCGTGTATCCGTTTTGGGAACATTCAGCGCTCCTGGACTCTCTCTGCCTCTCAGCTAGTGCAGACAAGCTGTCTGAATTTCGCACCATGCAATGCAATGCCACTCTCTTCCTGTAGCTTTCACCACTGATCTGGTTGGTAGCTCTTGCACATCGCAGGACCCACTCCACCCCATTTTACACTACAAGCCATCACTCATGTCTGCCTCACCTCCCCCAACTCATCATCAACCAAACCAAAATCATGCATGAGGAGGTCCGGCCATCGCTCCCAATTTCCCCTTCCCAATACACTGACACCATCATATCATATCATACTGCTGCTTGCTGGATGATGCTTCCAGATTCCATCTCGCCCGCGTATTTAGAAACCGACGGCTGGATTGGGTGGGTGATTCAGCTAAGCACGGCGGAGATGCCTTTTCGGCGTTTTGTTTCTCGCGTCTCTGACAGAATGATGCCCCTCTGCCTTGGCCTCTTCACTTTTGTTAGATAATGGATAATGAATTACCCGGCCTTGATCAAAACGGCTACGGCCAAACAAAAATAAAAAAATTACATCTCATCATGGGGTCAAGTAGTCCTACACGACCACCAAGATCGCTATAACACGTTTACCAGACCAAGAACTGAAAACACAGGACAGCAACCACCATTGATGTTTCTTCGAAGGCAACAGCACGAAGACTTGGTGCATATAATGCCAACCAACCTCCGAACTGTTACGCCATCCAATACCTCCTTCGCCCAGCGCTGAATACCAAACATAGTGTCCACACGGCCTTGGCAACCAAGAACTTCGACGACGCGCCTGCACTGCCGCCGCCGGCCTGGAGAAACCAGGCTAGGTTTTCACCCAGTTATTGATCAACCACGGGCGCAACAGGGGACGG
>OAMR01000480.1:117102-186770 GCA_900205405.1 Echinochloa crus-galli
GCGAGCTACGGCCCGAGATCCGCCCTGGCTGCCTCCCGAGATCCACCGCCCAGATCCGGAGCGAAGCAGCGAGGATGGCGCAAAAACGCCCCGCCGCCACCTTCCTCGAGGCCGCGCGGGCTTCCGGTGGCCTTCTCCGGTGGCGACGAGGTGTGGAACGGAGGGGAGAGGGGCGGCGGCGGGTGGCTTTTCCGCCGCCCGAGCGGAGGCGGACGCGGGGGCTGCTCGCTTTTTCTGTTCCGGAAGTAGCGTTTTCTCAAGGCGGGGGCCTCTTCCCTTACTTCCCTCCCTGCTGCAGATCGAACAGAATCATTCGTTCGTTCGCCCTCTGCAGCGCCAACTAGTTTAATCCCTTCGAGGACATGAGATGGGGTAACTTTTCCTTTTTTTTTCAAACCTTGAGATTGACTCCTTCACCAGGAGCTTAACCATCCTCCTTTCTTTAGTGCCAAAGAGGACAGCTAGACAATTTTTTTCTTCATCTTTTTACCTCTCCAATGCGGCCACTCACTCGCAGGTCAGGTGACTGCGTTTGCTTTCACATGTTTCACCGCCCAAGATTGACTAGGAATCTAGGATCAGCACATGGATGGTCTACTCAGTCCCATCGATGCACTTCATTCACCCATGGTCCATGGATGATGAGTGTCTGTCTCTCTCCCCCTCGTTTCAGAAACATGCACATTTCATCTGCCTCTTCAGCGACAATCATCTTGCTCCTTTCTGAAAGATAAAAAAGCAATAGGAATATTAGTTTGAGTACTCTAATGCCGGTAGTTAGGAAAAGGGATCCAAAGGTGTTCTCCGTTTCTATTTCAGCTCACCAAATTCTAGTGACACTAGAGGATGGAAAGAGATAGCTGGGCCAGGGCCAGCCACGCTTCATGCCGTCCTGCCTCCACTTCCACCTAAGCTGAAATATACATGGCGCAGCGGATCTTCAATTCTGCTGTTGATTTTAAAGATTATCCCCAAAATAAATTCATGTTGCCTGTATGTGTCAGGTAGCACGTCCCTTTTTTCCAGTGTAAAAGGGTTCCCCCGTTTGAAAGAAAATACAAACTTTTGTCAGGTAGCAGCACATGCCAACGATTTTGTTGTTACATTATCATTTTCTTGCAGCATTGCTCATCTTCACCTACCGTGCTTAACCGTCACGGCCCCAGATAAACAAAGTGTTAGATTAGTAGGAGCTTTATATTAATATTCTTTGCAATGACACGTGGCCGCAAACGCAGCTTAACATTTAGTTGCATCTGAAGATAGCGCTCTTCATTGTCCTCAAATATAAATATGCTTGACAGTTTACATTCGTGTAAAGCATTGCGTTCTGGGAAAGGAGGGGAATTTCAGGCACAGAGATCAGATCATGGAGGCCCAACTCCTTGGTCAATCTATTATAACCCAATAATTTATCGAAGTACTGGATCCATGAGGAATCCTGTGTTATGATATCTCTAAGATATCTTGCAACTAATTTAGCATTCAACGATTCTTTGGATGGATCGCACCACCAAAAGAATTTTAAATTACGAGCAATGATCAAGACACTACAAGATAACAGCATATTTTAAGCCCCAGGCTGCATTGGTAGTTGCAGAGGGCACATCCATAGGTGTGCATTTAGGGATGGGATGCAACTATCAAATTAACCAAGACATTGAAATGGACAATTGATTACTGCAAGGAACCTCTCCCTTGTTCTTGGCCGACAAAATCCAGTGGCTGAATGAGTTTACATCTACGATTGTGATTATTAGTCCAAATCGTTATTGCTTGTGGATTTCTACTAGTAGTTACTACCAGCCCATAAGGTTTCCTAGTTCTGCTCAGTTCTGATTAATTCTTTTTTGGACATTTAGTAAGATGGCATGTTAGTGTTGGAAAGCAAAAGACAAGTTGAACCTCGGGAATAATCTGTGCCCATCATTCAAAACTTGTTGTGAACAATCTACCATTTTCTTGCACAGGCTGGTTTCCAGACAGCTTGAGATCTACAATCACCTCCAGGTTTGGCATCTGTCATACCCGACATTACAGGCCAGATGTCTAAGTTATAATCCAGTGTTTAATGCCCCTATTAGAACATGGCACCTAAGTGCAGCCAGTCTCGTTTTAGCCTTTTAGGCCTACAACTGTATACATAGTGCAGTAGGTTGAGATGTCTCCTATCTTGAAAGCTGCTGCACTGATTGTGCTAATATATTTCTTTGAAAGCAAACATATATTTGTCAAACTATCGTCCATAGCTTCTGCCACTTCATCAGAATTTCCTGCATTGAATATAAGCTGCCCCTCTTTGTCTATCAGTTCTTAGAACATCATCTCTCTCCGCCTTTCATCCTTCCTGCCTCTTTGGTTCTACCTTAATACCAGGATGCTTATTGTTTTTGTCAGAGACAATTTAAATTAGGTCTTTCCTTGCGCTTTCAGCTGTTTTTGGAAACCTTGTGTTGCATTTTTACAATAATTATGGATTTGATTGGCATCAACATAGTCAATTCCAAGCAGAAGATTCTGCATTCATTTTCCTTGCAGCTGTCACTTGTTAATCATGATTGATCATCCAATAGGACTTGTTGCTTTGCTAACAATAAGTTGCACATACTTGTGCAGTTGCGGTAATATATTACTTTATCGCAAGTAATGATCTTCCAAGTTATTATAAATTCCTACTTATTTTATTTTCTGTTCTGCCTATTCTCCTAGACATGTACTCGTCAGTCAACCATGTACTCGTTTGATTTCAAAACCTGATGCGACTTGTTCATTGTGCTCTGCATGTATTCGGCTGCTGTTTTCCATTCCTTTTTGGTCAGCAAGCAATGGTTTCAAAACATTTCTATACTTATTTTTCCATCATTATTTTTTCAGAGCGTTCACTGGATGGGACAAATTTGATGTTTTCCCCTTTCTCTACTTGGGGGCTAGCTGATGGATCTCCACATGAAACTTCTCCTGGTCTTCGTCAGCTGTGTTTTTCTGGTGCAAGCAGCATCATGTGGTAAGTTGTAGACTTGTACTTTTTCCCCCCATAGCTGTTGGGACAAATGCTTGCAAAATGAACTTAGAATTTGAATGGCTGACGAAAGAAGACAATATCTGATACACTAGTTGTTATACAGATGGCACCACGGGTGAAACTGAAACAACAAATTGGACGTGTGTATGTGCAGCTCATCCGCTAGGTGAATCTAACTCTAACAGCAGCCCATTGTCCAATTGCTCTTCGTCCTGCCATTGCCAACAAGGTAAGGCCAGTCAATCTTATATCCTCTCAACATTTGACCATGTTAGTGTACCAAAAATATGGTACCTGAATTGGGGATTGCTGCAGATGAGAATGGTGGCACGGGGTCATGGAACTGCACATGTGCTTCTGACAAGACCCTTCAGAAAGATGAACATGCTGTGTTACACGACAGGGGTTGCTTCACATCCTGTAACTGCACATCTGGTATGCAAAATTTTCTTGCTTAACGATTCAGAATTTCAGATACAAAACTGAATGTTCAAGTGAAATTCGGGTTACTGAATGTGGTCTGCTTTAATATCTTCAGGAAGTTCAGAGGAAGGGAAACGACATGTCTCCAGTAAAACAGTCATAATTACGCTCCTAGTGTGTGTGATCCTCACCACTACTGCTTTCCTTGTCACCACTGTATACTACTTCCGACGCAAGGACGCGCTCTCTCCTCGCTCGCAGATATACTCCTTTGATAAATACACTAGCTGGAGCAGCAGATCAAACCTTGTCAGCCAGAGATCATCTCCCCTTCCCCAACTGAAACCGAAGCCGAGGCTCAGTGTTCTCAAAGGCAAGCCTAACATATTTATCTTCCCTGCCTGAAATTTGGAAGTTCTAATTAACTGAATTGCCTGAAAATTGACACTCTGTTTTCTTCTCCTGGCTGCAGAGTTTCTGTGTAGCTGCCCTATCATTTTTAGGGGTGAAAGTGGCACGTTCCCGGGTGTTATCATCCGGTTTTCGTACACAGAGTTGGAGGAAGCAACTGGGAGATTCTCAGACGAGCATCTTATCGGAATCGGCGGATCAAGCAAGGTATACCGAGGCCAGCTTACCGATGGCAGAGTTGTTGCCGTGAAGAAGCTTAGGCCCCTAGGAGGTGCAGACGAAGACTACGAGTTCCTGTCAGAGGTATGCAAGCAATCTTATTCTTTGCATGGACCGACCATTGCATTGCAATTTCCTCACTCAGTCATTTCTCATGCGTGATGAATGAATAAACAAAACAGATCGAGCTGCTGTCGAGGCTGAACCACTGCCACGTGGTGCCATTGCTGGGTTACTGCTCGGAGATCCAGGGCCGGCAGCTGGAGAGGCTGCTGGTGTTCGAGTGCATGTCCAACGGCAACCTGAGGGACTGCCTGGACCTGAAGCAAGGCAGGAAGCCCATGGACTGGCCGACCCGGGTGAGCATCGCCCTCGGCGCCGCCAGGGGCCTGGAGTACCTGCACGAGGCGGCGGCGCCGCGCATCCTGCACCGCGACATCAAGTCCACCAACATCCTCCTGGACGAAAAGTTCAGGGCCAAGATCACCGACCTCGGCATGGCCAAGTGCCTGATGAACGACGGCGTGACGAGCTGCTCGAGCTCGCCGGCGCGGATGCTGGGCACGTTCGGCTACTTCGCGCCGGAGTACGCCATCGTGGGCAAGGCGTCGCTCAAGTCGGACGTGTTCAGCTTCGGCGTGGTGGTGCTGGAGCTCGTCACCGGCCGGCCGCCCATCCACAGGTCGTCGCCGTCGTCCGCCAGGCCCGACGAGAGCCTCGTCATGTGGGCGACGCCGCGGCTGCGGGACAGCCGGCTGGTGGTGGCGGAGCTGCCGGACCCGGCGCTGCGGGGCAAGTTCCCGGCGGAGGAGATGCAGATCATGGCGCACCTGGCCAGGGAGTGCCTGCAGTGGGACCCCGAGGCCAGGCCCACCATGAGCGAGGTCGTCCAGATGCTCTCCACCATCGCCCCCTCCGTCCACAAGCGACGGAACCTCCCCGCCGCCGCCGCATTCAACCTCACGGTCAGTCTCAGTCAGTCAGTCACTGCTCTCGAATCTCCCTCCATCAGAATCGTAATGAATTGTTCAATTGCAGCCGTCGCCGGCGCTCGTCGGGAGATGCGACCCGGAGCCCGCCGACATCGAGAGGCCGCCGCAGGAGTGCTCGACGGCGGCCGCGGCCGTCCAGTGGCAACAGCCGCCACCGGGGCGCGCGTCGTGGCCCGGCGACAGGAACAAGGGCGAGCTGGGGAACGGGGCGGCGCGGCTGATGAGCCCCCACGGCCACGGGCGGCCGGGCGAGGAGGAGGAGGCGGTGGACCTGACGGAGCCCCGGATGGAGGCGTTCACGCAGCCGGCCGTCTTCAGATAAGATGATTGATTAGTGCAGCGGCCGGCGGTGCCATTTTCTACTGTAGCTAGCAATAATGAATGAATGCCTCCACGAATCCGCAATGCATCCATGAATTGTACAGTACACAGGCAAACGCATTTTCTAGATTGAGAAGAAAGTAAAAGAATGTTACTGAGGCCATCTTCTACACTGTTCATCGCCGCGCCAAAATGTCTGGGACCGGGCTATCGCGCGACGGGTCGCGTGTTAGGAGAGCGCGCGACCCGTCGTCTTCTCCCCCGCCGGCAAGCCCGTCTTGCTCCGGCGGCTCCCGCCGCCTCCACCACCGCCCGCCGCCGCGGCCAACACTAACCCGTCGGCGCCGCTTCCTCCGTCCCTTCCTCCGCCCCCGTCGCCCCAGGCTCCGGCGGCGCCCGCCACCACGGCCACGCTAACCCGTCGGTCGTGAGCTTCTTCATCACCTCCTCCGCCCCCGCCGCCCCGCGCGCGTTAGACTTAACCAAATGTCTGTCATGTTGTTGTCTTGTGTTCATCCACGACAATAGGAAGGCCCAAGGCCCAATAGGCTACCAGCCCAACTTGTAACCCTTACTTAATTTCACTTCCACCGCCCAGCCCAAGAGCCCAGCACCTCCGCCCGCCGGCTCCCAGCGCCGCCGTCCGCCCGGCTCCAGCGCCGTCGTCTGCCCGAGTGCGCGACTCCCCGTACGCCGTCCGCCCGGCTCCAGGCCACCTCCATGACGGGCAAGACCGACACCTCCAAGAAGGCTGTGAAGGATGAGGACGGGTAGGATAGGATCTATATATCTCCGCGCCTTTGTGGCGGATCGATGGTTCCTCTTTTCCTTGTGATGGCTGTTGGTTAAGCTTTTGTGCGGTTACGGTTTGTTGTTGCAGGCTCCGGGCCCGCGGCGGCGCCGGCAAACGCAAGAAGGGCGCCGCCGCCAGCGGCAAGCCCAAGCGCCCGCTCTCCGATGAGGCCAGCGGCAAGCCCAAGCGCCCGCCCTCCGCCTTCGTCGTCTTCTTGTGAGTTCTCGCTGCCTCCGCGAGTCATTTTACTCAGATCTCTAGATCTACTCTGTTTTTTTATTGCTATGAATATGTGGTTTCTCTCCCATTATTGAGCGTGCTGTGGCGTTTGTTTGCTTTTTAGGACTGAATTCAGGCAGGAGTACAATGCGCAGTACCCTGACGAAAAGAGTGATTTGGCCGTGAGTCACCTTGCACGCTGTTGTCCTATGTATTTCTTTTCTATGCGTTTGCAGATATCTTATTTTTCGTGTTGCATTGTTGGATCAGGTGACCAAGGCAGCGGCGGCGAAGTGGAGTGATATGTCAGAGCAAGTGAGTAGATCTCTGGAATACTCGGATCGACTTTGTGTTCTAGATTTAGATTCCTATGTATCTGATGATTGTGTGTGCCCTTAATAGTTGCTTTTAGCTCGACATGGGTGATTATGCACAATGTCGTGGTTTATTTGGTTGGATAGATCTAGTGTTACCTTTCGTAACAAGAAAAGAAAACGGAGTAGAGTTATGACTGGAGTTGAATTAAATGCCCAAATTGAATTGTCAAAGTAATGGATACCATATCTCTCAAAGCACACACTCTTTTTTTCAGTGACTAATGTGTATGTTGTTCTGCAACAATCAATCATTAGGAGAAACAACCATTTGTCGACCAAGCCGATCAGAAGAAGAAGGAGTACTTTGATGAGCACGAGGTACAGAAAATTAATCTATTTTCTGGATGACTTGTCTTCATTGCCAACGATATTTGCCTATTTAGTTATTATTCTGTTTGATTTTCTCTCTGCAAGCCCAAGCCCCCGCCCTCCGCCTTCTTCCTCTTTGTGTGAGTTCTCGCTGCCTCCGCGAGTCATTTTACTCGGATCTCTAGATCTATTCTGTTTTTTTTATTGCTAACAATCTGTGGATTCCCTCCCATTATTGAGCGTGCTGTGGCGTCTGTTTGCTTTTTAGGACTGAATATAGGCAGGAGTACAAAGCACAGCGCCCTATCAAGAGCGAGTTGGCCGTGAGTCACCTTACACGCTGTTGTCCTATGTATTTTTTTTTCTGTGCGTTTGCAAATGTCCTATGTATTTCATGTTGCATTGTTGGATCAGGTGATCGAGGAAGCGACGGAGAAGTGGCGTCATATGTCAGAGCAAGTGAGTAGATCTCTCGAATACCCAGATCAACTTTGTGTTCTAGATTTAGATTTATAGTTGATTTATATGTATCTGATGATTGTGCCTGCCCTTAATAGTTATTTTTAGCTCGACATGGGTGATTATGCACAATGTTGTGGTTTATTTGGTTGGATAGATCTAGCGTTACCTTTCGTAACAAGAAAAGAACGGAGTAGAGGTCCAGTTATGACTGGAGTTGAATTAAATGCCCATATTGAATTGTCAAAGTAATAGATAACATATCTCTCAAAGCACACAGCTCTTTTTTCAGTGACTAATGTGTATGTTGTTCTGCAACAATCAATCATTAGGAGAAACAACCATATGTAGACCAAGCCAATCAGAATTAGCAGGACTTTGAGGTGGACGAGGAGGATGACGAGGTACAGAAGATTAATCTATTTTCTCGATGACTTGTCTTCATTGCCAACGATATTTTCCTATTTAGTTATTATTCTGTTTGGTTTACTCTCTGCAGGAGAACGATGATGATGAGTAAATAATGTCTCCGCGGTCATGAGATAGCAAATCGAGTGTTTAACGGTCCCCAATTAGCTTGGTTTGCTATCTTTAATGTTAAGTTGTTTGAAACATGTGTTCATTAAGAGGATCTGTTAGTTTCGTGAGGTTGTTAGTTTAGTGCATTAGCAAAGAAAAAGCCGAATGCTGCTAGCTGTTCTGTTGCTTTTCTTTTGCTAACCACTTGTGCCACAACTTTCTGTACCTGTCTCATTTGACTAATTTAGTGACTAGTCAGTTATTGTTTTAATGTTTGATTTTGGTTTTATATATTTCTTTCTTTGTTGCATTGTGTGCCCTATGGAAGTTGAGGTGATCTGTTGCGTATGACTGCTTGTGGCTTGTTTCATTTCAGTGAGTTTGTTTGCGACTATGTTAATTTGTATGATGTTCAACTGTATCATTTTAAACTGCTGAAAGTTTGTTGTCGTTTATGAGATAATCGGATTCACTTGTTTCTTCATGTACTGCTGGAAGTGAATGTATAGGCCGCCACACTCGTTTGCCGCGTATTGCCAGTGTACATTTTGCTTGCAGTGCGGATGGCCTCCATTTTTTTTGCGTCTACTATGCTGTTTTTAGTAAATCCTTGCATTGGAAATGGTATCAGTTATCGGATTGTTGATCAACTGAGATAGGGTAACATTACTGAGGTAGGGAAATATTATGGACGGCAGGAAATTCTTAACACAGCATATATTGTTTACAATATTGGTGTTACAGAAACTAATATAGTACGCTTCAATGGAGGCAGTGAAGTTCTGGGTTGTCGAAAGCTGTGGTTTCGACCAAAAGATATGTAGGTAGGGGTACAACTAACTATATGTAGGTAGGGGTACAACTAACCTTTGATCATTTGCTAGTTTTTAGCTTCTTCCTCTCCTGTTTCTCATGCTTCTTGTCATTGTTGTCATTGTTCTAGGAAAAGTTTGCAAAAAAGGTTACATATTATATTCTGTCTTGTTTGATTTTTTTTTCTTAGGGAAAAAGGGGTACCTGTGTTTCAGTATGCTTCTCTGAGGTATCCCAAGCATTGTAATTATTTGGAATAGTATTAGATGCAGGGGAAGTAGGATATGAGTGGGAAACAGTAACAATATACTTACTTAGACTGTTGGTCTACGCCCATGTCTTGTATATCTGTGAATTGAGGAGTGTATGATAATGATCCCTGCAACAAGTCTATAATTTGTACTAATAGCTGTAATTAAACATGGAGTAAACAATAAATTTTCTTTTGGTATACCTGCTTGATCTTCTTCTTTGATGATATTGTTACCAGTGGTGGAAGATCATCAGTAGATACATTGTCTACGATATTTGGTAATGCTGCTTGTTTTCCATGTCTCTCTTTGATCATCACTGCCTCAAAAGAAGGCTCCATGTTTTTGATACTTTTTTTAAATAGCACTTTGACTACGAAAGTGAATTTATGGGTAATCCATTGTGATATCTCAGGTGGAATAGAGCTTGGATCATACTGTTTCCTTAGGGTCTCTGCACTTTTTCCAATGAGTTGTACCCCCCTTTTTTTTCAAAAAACATGAACTGAAGTCTGTAAGTGTCATCAGCTCCTATAAAACAAACTTTGTACCTGAAGCTTATAGAAAATACAGTTAAAGAATTGGTAAAGGCTAATAAATGAATGTAAGTTAAAGGTTAGGCATGGAGGAATTTTCTTACTGCCAATCATATTGCTTGCATGAGCAGCCATCTATCTTTGTGCATTGATATCCATCATCACCTGGTATCATTCTGGAATTGCACACTCTACAAGCTCGGTAGTACCATTGCTCTTTTTCTGCTATAGATATCAGTGTGACCGTACACTGAAATTTTTTATCCTAAACATGTATAATTAATAGATAGGAGTATAACGAGTCACGGCCAATGTAAAGGGAGACTTAAGCAACTGTTATTAGTATATATCAATTAATTGGCTTTTACCTTGTCAGTCAAAGGATCTATCTATTTCAGGTCAAACAGAGTCTTTTCTTCAACACCTTGGTCCATGTGGTCTTCACTTTGCTGTTGCAGTTTTTTAATTGGTGTCACCTGAGATGGCAATCTATTGGCGAGTTATAATTGGTGAAACAGGAGTATAGGGTGAAGATATAGGTGTTTGTATTTAAATTCAAAATTGAAATTATACCCTCTTTGAAATGTCCTCATTGCTGTAATATCATTTTCATTAATATACCACCGACATGCTGAAGTGCCACTGAGAAATCTGTAGTCTTGTCGATATATTTTCATGAGCGTGCCCACAAATATTGCTATGACATGATGTTCCTGACCAATATCAAAGACGTCCTCAGCTTCAAATTGAAGAGCCCTTTGTCCTGAGAGTGATAAATCAATTGTGTCACCCCTCCGAGTAATTAAAAGAAATAAAGTATTATGGGTCTGGGCTGTGGCCTCTTCCTCCCCATCTCCTAGTAGACCAAGCTCGAACCGGCCATGGCGGCTGCCTCTTCCTCCTATATCCCCAAATTTCTCTCCTTCAAACCTTTAATGGAGACTAGATCCGAGCACTACGCTGCTGAAGAAGGTGCTGAAGGATGGTGTTGGACCAACTCGCCCTGGTGGAAAGAGAAGCCATCTTGGTATTCTGTTGTTTTCCTTGAGCAAGAAATTCCTATCTTTCATGTATGCTCATCTTAGCTCATATGAGAAATTGGTTTTGCAAAATCAGGTTGAGAGGTGGTGCTTGGAGCATCTGGTTCGATGGCAAAAACTTTCATCACTTCTGATGCTGTTGTGGTTGACATCAAGGTGCCTGAATAAGTACTGTAGCAAACCCGGTGGGAGCAAACCACTTGCTGCAACTTATTGATAAGTGGTATTGGATGATCAATAACTTAGTGAACTTATTTTGATTAGTTAGTCTGCAAAGTGGTAGTATTAAACTGTCAGCTTTAAGGTTTTCAAAATGCGACATCTCCCTTTGTTTGTCTCTGCCTGATAGTGTGCTCACCATTTATAGGAGGGCAACGACAGCTACATTCTCAAGCTCAAGGAAGCCACATGGATTCCCCATCTGTTTCGCATAAGTGTCGCGCAGCATGAGTACATGAATGCAGAGGATCACCGTGAGGACTGAGGCGCCGGTCGACTACGCAGCAGAATCAAGAACTTGCTCGAGGAGATCGTGAAGTTTACTTCTTTGCTACACCATACAACTATTCATGTGAATTGAGGAGGCAGACTTTTGAGATGTATAGTAACTTTATGTTTGTCAGAATAGAACATACGGTCTCACTATTTTTAACAAAACATCCCTTCATCGCACAACTTAATAACTACACTATCTCGTTCACTAATGTCCATCCACCCTTGTCAAACGTCTAAACTAATCCAGGTCGAGACAGCTAGTACTTGGTGCCCCGTCTTGCTGGCTTCATACAGCAGGAGATACTTTGTGAAAGTGCTCAAAGTGTACCTCTATACCTGATACATACTGCTTCATGCTCTAAAGATGCCAAGCAAGCAAAATCTGTTACCATCTTCATCCATTTTCTAGCACTGAATGTTGCCCAAGCCGAGAAGCTAAATTTGACGCCTCAGGGTCAGTCATCAGTGCTCTCGAATCTCCATCAGAACCTCCTAGTCCTGACTGACAGGCACTGCAATCTTAACGAATTGTTCAATTCTGTGTGCAGCCGGCGCACGTCGGGAGATGCGACCCGGAGCGCGCCGACATCGACGGCGGCCGCGTCCGTCCAGTGGCAACAGACACGGTGCTTTAGTGGGCTGGCATCGGCCAGGATCCTAGGTCTGCCCACAACGTGGTGGGCTTTAACTGCTCCATTCTTACTGGGCCCAAACAAAGCAGAGCCCACCACACACCGCTCACTCCTCTCCACCATTCCGTAACAGCTCAGCTCGGCTAAACCCTCGTCTCCTCCCCGCGCCGCATCTCCCCAAACCTCCCCGCATCAGCCATGGCGCGCCGCCACCTCCCCCACCACCTCCCGCTCCTCTCCCGCAAGCCACGCGCGCCCGCCCCTCTCGCCCGCCGCGCGCTATGCACCTCCCCCACCCTCGACGCCCCCTCCGCCGAGGCGCCGGCGGAGGGCGCGACGGCTCCTTCCCCGCCGCCGGCGGCGCCGGTGGTCAACCCGCCCCGCCGCGAGGAGCCCATCCACGAGACGATCCTGCACATGATCCGGCGCCGGCAGTGGACCACGCGCCTCGAGAACTCCATCCGCCTGCTCTCGCCCACCCTCGACGCGCCGCTGGTCCACGGCGTCATCTCCGGCGCCGCGGGGGCGGGGCGCGCCGACCTCGCGCTCCAGTTCTTCCGCTTCGCCTACCGCCGCGCCGGGTTCCGCCCCGGCCGCGACACCTTCGCGCTCCTCATCCCGGCGCTCGCCTCCCGCCGCATGCTCAACCACGCGCGCTGCCTCGTCCTCGACACCATGCCGTCCTTCTCCGTCGCACCCGACGAGGCCACCCTTGCCGCGCTCATCGCCGCCTACGGGAAGGCCGCCATCCCGCAGGAGGCCGTCAAGCTGTTCCGGATGATGCCCGACCTCGGCATCCCGCGCACCGCGCTCTCCTACAACGCCGTCCTCAAGGCCATCCTCTGCCGCGGCCGCGAGGCCATGGCCAGGCGGATCTACAACGCCATGATCGCCGAGGGCGTCGCGCCGGGCCTGTCCACCTACAACACACTGATCTGGGGGTTCGGTCTCTGCAAGAAGATGGAGGCCGCCGTCAGGGTGTTTGGGGACATGAAGGGTCATGGGGTCACGCCTGATGCCACCACTTATAACATCCTGCTCAATGCTTGGGTGCGGGCGGGTGATCTGGAGAGTGCACGCAAGGTGTTCGATGAAATGACTGGGGAGGGGATCGAACGCAACTCCGTCTCTTACAATGTCATGATCAAGGGGTATGTGGAAGCCAAAAAGGTTGAGGAGGCTGTGGCGTTGTTCACGGAGATGGGTGAGAAGGGTTTGAGGTTGAGTGAGAAGACATTTGCTGCGTTGTTGCCAGGGCTTTGCGAGGATCAGGGGAGGGTGGCAGAGGCCCGGAAGGCAGTGGACGACATGGCAGAGCGTCGGCTGACACCAAAGGACAAGTCGGTGTTTCTGAGGCTTGTGACGACGCTGTGCAGCGCTGGGGACTTGGATGGGGCGTTGGAGGTGCACCGGAAGAGCGGGCAGTTTAAGCATGTTCTTGTGGATCCAAGACAGTACGGAGTGTTGATGGAAGGTCTTTGTGCAGGCGGAAAGTGTGACAAGGCTGTCGAGGTGCTAGATGAGCTTATGGAGAAGGGCACACTGCTGAGCCCAAAGAGTCCTGTGCTTGAAGCACCAGCTTATAACCCGGTGATCGAGTATCTGTGCAACGATGGCAGCACCACCAAGGCTGAGACATTCTTCAGGCAGCTGATGAAGAAAGGTGTGGATGACAAGGCTGCATTCAATAGTCTTATCCGCGGCCATGCTAAAGAAGGTGTGCCGGAGGCAGCGCAGGAGATTCTCGCCATTATGACACGCCGAGATGTCCCAACTGACCCTGAATCACATGCGCTGCTAGTTGATAGCTTCCTGAAGAAGAATGAGCCAGCTGATGCAAAGACAGCATTGGACAGCATGATGCAACATGGTCACCTGCCGAGCCCAGCTCTTTTCAAGTCTGTCATGGAGGCGCTCTTCGATGATGGTCGGGTTCAGACTGCAAGCAGGGTCCTGAAGAGTATGATTGAGAAGGGGGTTACTGAGAACATGGACATGGCACATAAGATACTGGAAGCTCTCTTCAGGAGGGGCCATGTGGAGGAGGCAATCGGTCGTGTCAATCTGATGGTGGAAAATGGCTGTACGCCTGATCTAGATAAGTTATTGGTTGGCCTTTGTGAGAATGACAGGGTGATGGAGGCGCAGAAGCTGGCTGATTTCGCGTTGGACAGGGACTTTGATGTTAGCTTTTCAACCTATGACAGAGTTCTGGAGGCCCTGTACACTGAGGAGAAGACATTGCCTGCTTACTCCATGCTTTGCAAGATCAAAAACAAAGGAGGTGTTATTGACCAGAAAGGTTGTGATGCTTTGATGGACAGCTTAAAATCTGAAGGGTACTCAAAGCAAGCAGATATTTTGTCTAGGATCTTGGCGGAGAATGCACCATCAACGTCCAAGAGGGGCAAGAGGGTTGCCATGGGTGCTTAGGCAAGGTCTGCCACCTTGTGCAAACTATCCATTTTTTCTTTTTGACTTGAAGAAAGATGTGATGTCTTTCATTTCATCAATGCTTCTTGAGCTGTTTGTCGAGTGGGGTTTTTCATCCTATGTGACTAGAAGCAGGTACATTTACTTTCTGTTTGGAGAATCCCTGATTTGTTTGTCTTGGAGAAGAAACATGCGCAATAATAGCAAAGATGTATCTCATGTTATGAATTTTGTTGCAAAATTTAGCATTTATTACATTATATACCGTAGTGCTGCTGGTTTTTTAGTCGCTGTACCAGAAAACAGTCTCTAAAACCTTAGTTTCGGCATGGGCCTAAAGTTTAGTGTATCTGCATCTCCTTTGTTCTCTTGCATGGTTGCTGAACATGTGACCTGTTAATTTGAACCTATTCATCATTTTGCTGTTCAATTGTTTATCTTTGATTCTTGATTTTCCACCTAACTTCAAAGTGCAAAATTTGTAAAGATTGCACTTCCAGTCGTACTGTTTCAGCCTTTTTTTTTTTTGCTATTTCAGGTTTTGGGCTCTTACTGAATCTTTGGTTCTGAGCCTAGTCATACTGGTTCTGTTGCCTAATTGCTGAATTACTGAATCTTTGGTTTAGTGAATCAAGACATATACATTTAGTATGACTAGGCTCAGAACCAAAGATTCAGTAAGAGCTCAAAACCTGAAATAGCCAAAAAAAAACTAGGCTGAAACAGTACGACTGGAAGTGCAATCTTTACAAATTTTGCACTTTGAAGTTAGGTGGAAAATCAAGAATCAAAGATAAACAATTGAACAGCAAAATGATGAATAGGTTCAAATTAACAGGTCACTTGCGGATGCCGCTTATCAGTTTAATCTGTACTGGATGCCCATTTTAATGCCCTGTACTGGATGCCGCCTGGCGCCTGGTATGGCATTGTTGAGTTTGATTTGGACATAGTAGTATCAGGTATGAAATATTCAGGCCTTTCGCCTTTTGAGATTCAGGTATGCCAGGTATGGCATTGTTGAGTTTGCTAGCTTAGTAGTATCAGTTTCAATAAACCGCTTATCTGTTACTTGCAAGCAAATGACATGTGCTTTCACATGTAGCAGTGTACTGAAGCACTGAATTTTTACCAGTGGTGTCCCAAAATGACTGGACACAATTGCTCTGACGAGCTCAAATATTTTGTAAAGCAACAACAATGCGCACAAGCCACTGAAGCAATGAGGCATGAATTGGCAGCCTCTCGACCTGAACATTCTAGCTGCTGTAGCAATACAGTCAAACATAACACACATTGGGTAAACACAATATCAGTAGTTTGGTGACAAGCAAGCCAGTTCAATGTATTTTTAGGCTACATTTCAAATATCTGTCCAAGACAGTACGGAGTGTTGATGGAAGGTCTTTGTGCAGGCGGAAAGTGTGACAAGGCTGTCGAGGTGCTAGATGAGCTTATGGAGAAGGGCACACTGCTGAGCCCAAAGAGTCCTGTGCTTGAAGCACCAGCTTATAACCCGGTGATCGAGTATCTGTGCAACAATGGCAGCACCACCAAGGCTGAGACATTCTTCAGGCAGCTGATGAAGAAAGGTGTGGATGACAAGGCTGCATTCAATAGTCTTATCCGCGGCCATGCTAAAGAAGGTGTGCCGGAGGCAGCGCAGGAGATTCTCGCCATTATGACACGCCGAGATGTCCCAACTGACCCTGAATCACATGCGCTGCTAGTTGATAGCTTCCTGAAGAAGAATGAGCCAGCTGATGCAAAGACAGCATTGGACAGCATGATGCAACAGGGTCACCTGCCGAGCCCAGCTCTTTTCAATCTCAGGACTACTAGTTTTTTTTAAAAAAATCCTATTTACATCACTGTCATTGTCGCATTCAGAATGCAGCCTTGTAGTGGCACTATTGTCTCGTGGCTCCTTTCAGCTATCAGTTTTGTTGGCACGGCCCGCCCGGCCTGCAATGTCTCTCACTCTTTCAGCTCTTTGGTTCTCTGAAACTTGGTTTTCATCCTCACCTCAATATAGCTCCATTCATTTGGGAATTGGATTTCTTTCACTTTTTAGTGAGATGGGAATTGGATTGTCAAGGGAGATATTTCTCTGCATCCCCTGGGTGATGTGGCTCATTCTTGCTCTCGTTCATCTCCATCACAATAAGTCGTACCGTGGTGCTTGATTGCATACAGGGGAATTGTGTTTTCTATTCAAATAGTCACATGTACCTTGTCAGTGCCTCAAGATGATATCAAGATATATATAGCATTCTATTGCCCGAGATGAATTTGGACCTTGCATCTTGATTCCAGCACAGTTTCACAAGATATTTCGAATAAGTATTGTAGGCTGTGTTTAGTTCCACAAAAAACCCAAAAATTCTCTCTCCAAACTTCACTATCCATCCATCACATCAAATCACATCAAATCTCTCTCTTCGTGCATGTAACACTAAACGTGGGTAAATAAAAAATTAAGTATATAGTTTTGATGTACACAACGAGACGAATCTTTTGAGCCTAGTTAGGTCATGATATGACAATGTTTACCACAAACACTACAAGAATAACTCACATCCGCACTCCTTATATGCCTCGGTGCACTCAAGATGCGGTGCTAATGTAACGTTAGCACCGGGTGCAAAATTGAGGCGTCCTCGGGAACCCTTTAGCACCGGTTGGTAACAACAACCGGTGCTAAAGGTGCCCTTTAGCACCGGTTGTTGTTACCAACCGGTGCTAAAGGATCCCCTCCTTTAGCACCGGGTGGTATTACGACCCGGTGCTAAAGGGTGACCCTTTAGCACCGGGTGGTGTTACGACCCGGTGCTAAAGGCCCTTTAGCACCGGCTCGTAAATACGACCCGGTGCTAATGGGGGTGTCACATGCTACTTCAAAAGGAGCGCATCTTATATCCTATCACGTGTATTTCGTAGATGAGATGGTTAGGTGGGTGCGCGCGAGCCAAGAGGTCTCGAGTTCGAATCCCGCAACACGCAAATATATTTGACCCGGTGCTAAAGGTGGGTACCTTTAGCCTCGGATTCATAGCACCGGTTGGGAAACCCGGTGCTAAAGGGCTTTCCCAACCGGTGCTAATGTCTGCTTCTCCCGTAGTGCGCTACAGTGTCCGATGTGACATTTTCACCAAACTTTCTCTTTCACTTTTTGGAACTAAACACACCCAGAGCACTGCTGAAATGGACCCCTCGCAGCAGCACGGGCTGAACACGGTATAGGTTTGTCGCTGGCACACATGCCCTGTCAGCCTGGTTGGAATTTGGATGGATTAGCCAAAGCTCCCCAGTCCACACTCCCCACATCAAATCAACGTACTATATGTACTCTCTCTTTGCTGCAAAAATGAAGTTGAATTGGGGGTGTTTAGTTCCATGGAAAGAGGTAAAAAGTGGGGTGAAAAAGTTACATCTGATACTGTAGCGCACTGTAGCACTTTACGTTTGTTTGTGGTAAACATTGTCCTACCATGGCCTAACTACTCAAAAGATTCGTCTTTTCGTGTATATCAAAATTATATAATTAGTTTTTTTATTTACCAACGTTTAGTGCTCCATGTATGAGGAGAGAGATTTGATGTGATAGGTGAAAGATGAAGTTTGTAGAGAGAATTTTTAAAGTTTAGAGATGGGATGGGGAACTATACAGGGCTTATACAGATGGATATTCAAACGATTCCCGCGTCTCAAACGGGGCCGAACACGGGTCACTGTCCATGCATGACGCGTCCCTCTCATGTTGACATTGCCAATCGCAAGCGACGGACGCAAGCCAATTAATCATGCTGCTGGACTGTTCCTCCTTTTGGTTCTTTCTCGCCTCGTGTTCCTTGCTTCAATTCCACTGCTAGATCTATTGGTAAATACTCTTTCTAACTGTAGCACTTTTGTTTGTTTGTGGTAATCGTTGTCCTACCATGACCTAATGGGTGTTTAGTTCCTGGAAAAAGGTAAAAAAGTGAAGTGAAAAAGTCACATCGGACACTGTAGCACTTTTCGTTTGTTTATGGTAAATATTGTCCTACCATGACCTAACTAGGCTTAAAAGATTCGTCTCGTCGTGTACATCAAAACCATGTAACTAGTTTTTTTTATTTACCCACGTTAGTACTCCATGCACGAGGAGAGAGATTTGATGTGATAGGTGAATAGTGAAGTTTGGAGAGAGAATTTGAAAAGTTGAAGGGAACTAAACAGGGCCCTAACTAGGCTCAAAAGATTCGTCTCGTCGTGTACATCAAAAACATATACTTAGTTTTTTTATTTATCCAGGTTTAGTGTTTCATAAATGAGGAGAGAGATTTGATGTGATAGTTGAATAGTAAAGTTTAGAGAGAAAAATTTTTTCTTTTGAAGGGAACTAAACAGGCCTAACTGTAGTTACCCGAGTAGTCTTTTAAAACAAAAATCTTTTAAAAATAGTTACTGGAGTGTAGTATAGCAGTTCGCAACTTCAAGTGTCTATAACCAGAGAGGGAGGGTACGGTACAATTATACCAACAATTGGGGAGATTGATGATGGTCGTTCGTTTGCATTAGTACGTTACTACGTATAATATACACAAAGTGTGGCCTGTACGTACGTGTATCTATCCACTTTGCAATTGCACAAGTGTTTATTATCGACGGCCGGAAGATCGACATGGAATGGAATGTGACGTCGGCGAAGTCATCGATCCTCTCACTTGGCTCCTCCAGCGGCGGCGGCGGCGGCGGACGACATGGTCGTCGGCGCTGGCTGCGGCCTCTTGACGAGCTTGGTGAACGCCGTGCCCTCGACCTCGAAGTCGTCGTACCGGCGGAAGAGCTCGGCGAGCAGCATGCACGCGGTGTCCACGACCACCTCCTTGGCGGCGCACTGCTTGTTCCCCGGCGCCGGCTGCTCCGTCTCCGGCCCGTTGGACCAGAAGAGGTGCCGCAGCAGCGCCTGGCCCTCGTCGCCGAGGAACCTCTCCGGCACGAACTCCTCCGGCCGGTCGAACACCTGCGGGTCCCTCATCGCCAGCGGCTGGTACCCGCACAGCACCTCCCCCTCCGCCACCTGGAACCCCTCGCCGCCGTGCGTCCGCAGCACGAAGTCCCGCCGCGCCCGCCCGAACTGCAGCGGCACCGGCGGCTGCATCCGCAGCATCTCGTACACCGTCGACCTCACCAGCGCCATCTCCCGCGCCGCCTTGAACCCGAACTCGCCGCCGCCATTGCCGCCGGCCGCCATCACCGCGCGGACCTCCTCGCGCAGCCGCGGCCGGAGCCCCGTCGGGTCGGCCGGGTCGCCGACCTTCGCCACCAGGAAAGGCAGGAACACGGAGAAGCCGCCGAACGCGTTGAACCCCAGCACGAAGAGGATGTTGTTGATGGCGTCCTTCTTCCCGATGCCGTGCTCCGCCTCCGCGTACGCCACCGCCTCCGCGCCGTGCTTCTCGACGAACTTGTAGAGCAGGTAGTACCCCGGCCAGATGAGGAACGACGGCAGCGGGAAGGAGTGGATGAGGAGCTCCTCCAGCGGCTGGATGAGCCCGATCTTCTGGGTGGGGAGGATCTGCAGGGCGAGCCAGACGTCGAGGAAGGTGAAGCCGAACCTGTCGATGACCCAGTCGGCGGAGGGGTCGGCGCCGACGAGGGCCCTGCAGAGGAACCGGAAGATGCATTGCTGCAGCGGGACGATGTAGTTGGCGGAGGGCTTGTCGCCGCCGGCGGACTGCTTGGCGGCGAGGTCGGCCTCGACGGCGTCGAGCATGGCGTCGACGCTGGCGCGGAACTCGGTGGCCCACCTCTGCGCGCTGCGGTGGAGGGCTGCCATGGCGAAGCTCTTGACGCGGGAGTGCTCGGGCTCCTCCGTGTCGAGGTAGACGCCGACGCGGGTGCCGCCGGTGAAGCCGGCGCCGGGGTTGTAGGGGCCGATGAGGATGTCGCGCTTGTCGACGAGGGCGGGGTCGAAGAGCGCCGTGAAGGCGGCGGCGTCGACGATGGCCACCACGCGGGGGTTCACGCCGACGAAGAAGGGGAACGTCGGCGGGATGTTGGTGCGGAACACGGTGCTCCGGTTCGCGGCGGCGCGGCGCCGGAAGAACTCGTCCTGGCTCTGGAACCAGAAGTAGTCGAGGCGGTCGCGGAGAGGGCCGATAAGCGGAGGGCCGTAGCTGCCCGGTATCGGCCGCGGCGGGGGCGGCGCCGCCGAGGCGCTCGCCGTCGGCGAGAAGATCGGAAGCATGTTATCTACCGTGTGTGGTGGTGGTGAGCTGAGCTCGATCGACACCACACTCGTTCGTCGCTAATAAGCTGTCGAGTGAGAAGTGCTGCAGGGCTTGATTGATTGATGCTGTACTGGCCGGTGTGGGCAGCACAGGGAACGCGACAAGGCGTGTGTGTGACACGACACCCAGATCGAGCGGCACGTTAAGTTTGTGCTGTGCCGACGAGGCCACTGCCAGTGTACCGATCACGTAGGCCCGCGCAAGATGCTACGGAGCATTCTGATTCGTCCAAGCCGGACGGAGGCAACGGTCTTCGTGGTCGGCTCGCTTACCTTTCGCCGAGTTTCACGCATATTAAATATTAAATAATGTGACCCATCAATGACATAACATCGTAATTATAAAAAAAGAAAAAATTTCATCACCATAAAACTCGCTTCACACGGTTAGCATCTACCATTTCCGTATGAGTCATGAATTAAATGCAACAGCCAACAGCATATTTATAAAACAACATCTGAACCATTGCATTGGAACGATAGTTTCAGACATTATTTTATTTTTTGTTTGCTGATGTGGTTATCTTGGAAAAATCAAAATGAAATCCCAAATGAGATTAGTCTTACTTGTCATATAATAGTCAGTCCCGTTAATTGACACGTAATCTTAAAGACGTTTTATATCAGATAACATGTATAATATGTTGTTTTGACTCTCGTAGTAATATCATGTCTCTTAATCTATGGGTCAAATAAAGAAACTTTATGAAGTACATGGCAATAAGTCGTACGACGGTTGAATAGTGAGCTTGTAGTCCTAAAATTTAAAATTTAGCTCATGAGGCGATTATTTAGAACACCTGTTTCTCTCACGTGCCAGTATAGGCAGCCTGCGATGCAAATCCTGAGCGGGAGGACTCGCTGGCAGGAAGGCTGACGCACACGTAGCTGGGCAGAGCAACGGTCCGCAGCTTACCAGAGAGCCGGGGGCACGTGGCTTCCCGGAGCGGACGGGGGCGGCGTGCTGCGGGCCAGCATGCGGCTGGTCAGAGGGGGTGGCCCGCGCATTGCCAGAGGGGCGGCACAGCAATCTCTTTGTTTGGCTGTTGGCTGGTGCTAGTTAATATTGAGAGAAAAATACTGCTGACTGGTGATTGGTACTGGTTTTTACTGAGAGAAAAACACTGAGAAAAAAATACTGTTAAATGGTCAACCAACCAGCCGAACAGGGTGTGCTGGACGCCGATGGGAGCGGCGGAGACCGGAGATAGGACGAGAAAGAGGAGGCTGGAAGCGGCGTGGTTAACATGTGGATTTGAAATGATTCGAGGAATCTGAGGTAACCTGGTTTTGTTGGGCCGGGTCATCTCATATTACTGGGTTTGGATCACTAAAAATGGGATATACCGGTTTATATGTACTAGAAAGAACGCACGCACGTTTAATAGCGGAGACCGTATTGGTTACGAACTCGAGTATGGAAGTCATGTCCACGTCTTCCCGCGCTAAGGAGTCCTGATACGTTTTTTTCTTCAAACGTCTGACACGTGGGGTTATAGGAGGAATAATGTTTCAAGGATTTATGGGCCCGTCCGCCCTCGAAAGTATTGGCTCTTTATAGTATTATAGGTAAATGCCCGTGTGTTGCTACGGGTATGATTCATAGAGCAAGATAAATAGTTCACATGAAAAAATTCAATTTTAACGGCTTTAGGATCGCACCAAAGTTTATAAAAAATAATATTTTTATTTTTCGCAAAGGCATGGATGATGTGCAAACTATTAATTGAATGGTGGCGGTGCCACTAAATATCAAATTATGTTTTCTATAAATTTTATGTACATATACATGATTATACTTTTGTGGCACATCTAATAAATATACTAATAATATTGTTATCGAAATTGTTAATCAATAAAGTCCTATGATCTATCTAGGATTTGATGGAACGATCGGGAGAAACCACGTGGTTGTGCACATAGATATATCATAGACTAAGGGTTGTACTTAAATTTGCGGACAAAACAAATATAGTAAAAGTCAAGTTCGTTGTATCCGATCCAGATATTCGTATTAGGTTGCCACCTTCATGGCTGACAATGACATCATCATTCTCATGCAGGTTAGCCACATAAACACTGTTCGGCTTTATATGCCTTCATGTGCCGTCGAGTGGATAGTTTTGAGCCCCAGTTTTATCGTATCGATGTATTGACATCCCAGATATGCTATTGATCTTATCATGCTCATTGACCAGCAACGTGAGATTATCCATCATATATACGAGGGCTACGGATGAAAACTCTAATACGCGGTAAAAGAGAAAAGGCGGTGGAATCACATACTTTATACGCGGTGCATTGGAATCACTCAAGACCTCGACACACGGATGGAATCGGAGGAGAAGGCCGTGGCGTGGGGAAACTGGGGCACTGCTCTATGGGGCCCCTGGTCAGCGAGACAAGGAGGTGGGAGGCGGTCGCGCATTATGCCTGGGCGCCACTGCTGTCCAGCGTTCCAGCTGGAGCTGCTGGGCCTCGGCCCAACCCAGCTGAAGGGAGAGAACAACGGGACGATGGGCTGAGCCCAAGATGCTGAGTCTAGCAGGCCGAAAAGGGACAGTGCCAGAGGAATAAAGGAGGTTTTCCTATTGCACAGAAAATCAGATAAATTCAGAGAAAAGATTATGAACCTGGAATAAAACAGGAAAATTCAGAGTACACTAATATAAGCAAACAATAAATCAAGTACAGAGAATGCAACAATCACACGTATAACCAGTTATAATTTAGAATTCATTGCTATTCCTTTATTCATAGAATAGAATCAGGCCCAACTTTACAATTATCACACGAATATTAACAACCAACTTAAAATACCATAGCACTATCTAATACACCCTTTATATCCTCATGTAGGCCTCCAATGCCTCCATGAAAAACCTGCAATGGCGTACTACCACTCAATACGTTAACTGCCTAGCTTCCCAGAACTTTAATATCTCTACATAGAAAACCCTTAAGAAAGACACTTTAGCCATATTTACGACTTTAGCCATATTTACGCCCGCAGTTTGCATCCTCCTCCCTTCGATTTTTATTTCAATCAGTGCCTGAGTGACATTGTCGTCCAGTGTATTTGAAAGTAGAACATCTAAAAGCTGATTTTGCATACGAATTAAAGAGCTAGCCAACGAACTAAATTTCTCTACAGTATCACTCATAGGACATGTCCAATTTCAAGGACGTGTTAACTCACGAAGCACGTTGTAAACTGATATAGCCGAACGTACTGGACCTAGTCTAACTAAATCTGCACGTTATAAACTGATGTAGCCGAATGTACTGGACCTAGTCTAACTAAATCTATCTCAAGAACACCAGCTTGATGCCCAAACAAACGTAGGAGTTGCTGATGGGAATGGATGGTTCGGACCTCCATCTAATGTTGGGACAGCGTGCCGAGCAGTTAATGGAATGATACATTTATTTTGCTAACAAATATGTTATGAAACACTTAAACATATATCTTACGAGTTTCATTGCATCCTATCTCTTGCCCAATTAAGAGTGCACATATTAATTATGAATTAAATAATGGTAATCTTGAAAATAATGAAATAAATTTTTGCATTGTATGTGTTATTTGATTTATGGTATTGTGTGCAGTTGTTCCGCTCGGGATGACCTGTGGGTAAAACTAGCCACTAGGAATAACCTAAACCCACCTTTTATAAATCTATAAAGAAAACAATGTGGCTAATGAATCGCTCACGTTTGTGAGTTACAAAAAAATATCTTCCACCGACTAACACGTGTTGTCCTCCGATCGTGCTACACTGGTAAATAGCTTAGGAACACAACAATGAGGTGTGACATAAACCCTGACACGACAAGCCGACCTAGCCTTTGCTAACCGCCAATGAACTAATCTATTAAACCCTAAACAAGGCGGCGTGCGTATATGCATGCTTTCACAATCGCTTGGCTGTGATGCGTTGCGTCCACAAGAAGTTGCATTGTGATGGCACACGATCGAAGGAATATACATGATCCGTGCATATTGATATTCTCTCCAAATAAAATAAAAATGTGATAATTAACGGCGGCGCCGACTATTTCTCCAGAAACTACGTACTCCGGCGACCGAATATGCCGCAGGGTTTTTCTGTGAGCCGCACGTCAACAAGTAGCTACCTATATATACTCCGCCTCTGCCTGCACCAAATCCCCTTCCGCCGCCGCCGGCCACCGTCGATCGATCACCATCATATCGACGACGACGGTACGGCCGCACCAACCCCTCCTCTCATTTGATCTTCTCCACTGCTGTCACGACAACAGGCACGACCAACACCAGCCTCGCCGCCGGCCGGCCGGCCGGCGGCGCGCCATGTACGCTGTCTCTTAGTTGTCGTGACAGCAGTGGAGAAGATCAAATGAGAGGAGGGGTTGGTGCGGCCGTACCGTCGTCGATCTTGATGGTGATCGACGGTGGCCGGCGGCGGCGGAAGGGGATTAGGTGCAGGCAGAGGCGGAGCTTGCTGCCGAGCAGCAGCTCTTCTTGGCACGATGGTAATATCACCACCAGTGAGGTATATATATTCATTAGTCGTCGATCTAGCTATCGTTTGATGAAGTTTATTATTATTTGCGCGTGGCATGCATGCGTTCGATCATATAAAAGATGCCTTCATTTCAATCAGAATGAAAGGTACATACAATGGTGAAAAGCAATGCTGATTCGTTTCTTTTTTTCATGTTTTTTTCCTCCCCTCGCGGGTGCCGTCTGCCTAATTTTAGGCAACAGATAGGTCCTCGTGCACTTGTTTTTTCCATTTGTGTTCGATGCATAGTTACTATCTGGCAGTCTCATCGAAACCGGAGGCAACTTAGGTCCGGTGGCCGGATCATCAGGAGCCTGCTTGCAGATCGGTGATGGCGATGATGAGCTCTTCATGAACGAAGACTGGCCCAACCTCGACGATGAAGGGCTCGATGACTTCAACTTCATAATGCACGATTCTGATAACCCGACGACAAACTCCATCAATTTGACGGGTCAAAAAGAAGGCACTTTCGAGGTATTGGCAACGATCCCATATACTGAATTTTCGATCAAGTTCACCATCGCATGCATGAATTAGAATTTGAATGATCAGTTAGTATAAGCTTCGATACCCATGGAGAGAATTATTGGAGTTTGAATGATTAAGTAATAATCGATACAAAGTGGTGTAATTCTGTACATCAGTACGTTCAACCCAAAATGACATATATAGATCCAAAATTCTTGAGCTAGCTAGATTGTTTTTGGCCAAACATCCCCTGTATATATTATGTTAAATTGCATAATAAGTCATTCACATTTGCTGGTACCATACTGCTCATAGATTTGTTCGGTAATGTCAGGAACCCATTATTGCGTCGACTGATGCTGTTCTGGAATCTATGGCCAGTAACAATGCAGCTTATCATCGGTTCAGTTCAGTGGCCACTACTGCAAACATGAGCGGCAATGTCGGCGGCTCCTCGGAGCTTCTTCCTCATGGCAACACGTTCTATGCCAGCGGTATGGCGCCAATGTTGCCCGGAGATGAGTTCCCAAGTACAAACTTCGGCTTCGAGGTGAAGCCACCTTCCCTGGTGGCAGTAAGCAGCCCAATTGGCAGCTACCAAGATCAAGAGGCGGCCCTGCTGGTGTCGTCCGCCCATGAGCAAGCATCAAGTCAAGATATGGAAGCAAGAACCAAGCAGCAGGAGAAGAGACAGGAGGCTAAGCAGAGATACAAGGACAAGAAGAAGAACAGGAGGTACGTATTAATTAGGAGGCTACTGTTGCTCGATCAGTTCACCGATCATGTTATTACTCAATCTATCATCTATTCCTTAAACATGAAATTTTAGTCTAAAATTAAAGATGGCTATATGAAAACAATAAATAGCTTTACATTGTTTACCGGATGCATCGTTTTTTCATGTGATGCGGAGTTTTTTCGACTGGATTTGCAGGTTTGGCAAGCAGATCATGTATGTATCACGGAAGGTACGAGCAGATACACGAAACCGAGTGAAGGGCAGATTTGCAAAGGCAGCCAGCGGCAGTGGCATTCAAGGCGACGATCAATCTACACAGCATGGCGATGATCAGCCTACAAATTAAATTCCTAGCTAGTTTCTAGTTTTTGTTTCGTTGTGCAGATAGATTTGAGGCTTTAGTTTTTTAGTTCCCTTTTCTTTTTCTCGGGTGGTTAGCTAGAATTTTAGATGAGTGTTTTTTGTGAGGAAATAGCTGAGTGTTCTTTTTTCCGCGGAATGTTTTGATAGTATTTTTTTTCAATGATGTTTTTAGCTGGATTAGCACTTGGACCACATTATTTTTATTTGAATTTGGGTTTGTTAATAAATGATAGCATGCAGTTAGCTTGCGCATTTGTACCGCTAGATTTGTTATATTTGTTTTGTACTTTTGTATTTGTTTTTTATTAGAATATGGAATTGCAACCTTCCAGACTTATAGGTTTTGTATATCCAAACTTATATAACATAATTTGGAAGAAACACACTACTGTTGCAAATGTCTTTAGCAGAAATCCAATAAACATCTCCTTTTGGAGATCCCTTGTGGATGAACATTAACCTGGATGGGGGGCTGTGATGTCTTCCTTTGGTTCCTTCATAAGCACAAGTACAAGTATCCGGTAAGTTGTGACATGAGGATCTCACAAGAAATTTGGCAATTGAAATTATCAATGAAGATTAAGATTTTTTGTTGTACTTGAAAAAGGTAAATATTGTAGCTTCTGTAGTAGTTCCGAAGAGTCTATCAAACATTGATTTTTTTTTAAATGTGCACATAGTATTTGGGATGCTTTAGTGATCTGTTTGAAAACCGGAAAAAATAGGGGGGGGGGGCAGAGACCAAATATCGCCCTGTTCGTTTGGATTGTTTCCAGCGAGCCAACAGTGTTTTTCTCTCAGCGAAAACCAGCGCCAGCCACCAGCCACCAACCAGCCAGCAGTGTTTTTCTCTCAGCAAAAACCAGCGCCAGTCACCAGCCACCAGCCAAACGAACAGGGCGATAATTATTGACAGGAGCAGTAGCCATATGCAGGGCAATTGGCTTTTAATAAATACCAGATCCAGTTCTGGGCCAAACTGCAACGAATGAGAGTGGTTCTGGGCCAAGTTGCAATGAAATGAGGATGGATAACCAGGAGCTTCTGGTTATGTTCATCGGAAATGGCTGCCTTACATTTTTTTTATTGGATGATCCTTTAGGGGGCAAGTACAACGGCAAGACAGCTGCCACCGACTCGCATGGATCGAAGCAAAAAAGTCTGATGCGGCGGTTACATGCAAAAAGTTTCAAAAAACAACTCCCAAATATACTATATAAAAAGAAGATTCCCCGTCACATCAAAATGTCATAACATGTATGGAGTACTAAATGAAATCAAAAACTAATTATACAGTTTTGTTGTACTCTGCAAGACGAATATTTTAAGCCTAATTAATCAATTTTTGGACCATTTTTCGCACGTACAAACGAAAATGCTACAGCGACGCAATGATTACGAAGTGACATCTACCTCCTAAATTCACCGTCCCAAATTTGCATTAAACAAGGCCTAAATGAAGAAAGGGAGCAGCGTCGGCGTTTCGTTTGTCTACGGCGGGGGCTCGTGCTCCGACGTGAGTCGCCGCGCGTTGTAAGATTCACTTCCAGTCGGCGGCGGCGGCGAGGATCCGCTGTGTGGACGAGCCCGGGATGCAATTCCCTTTGGCGGCAAAGCTGTGAGTCATTCTTCCCCAATCCCCCCTCCCAGCAGCATTCTTCCCTCAAATACACCATCAGTCCTCCAATTCGTGACAGTAGGAGAAACTGACGACGGCAACTATGCGAGACCTGCTCAAGGCCGAGGCGAATCGGGAGTGCAGAGCTGAATCGGGAGTGGAGAGCCACTACTGCGGCGCGAGCATGCAAGGGTCCGCGCCGGCGGTGGTGTAGATGTGGGTTGCGGTGGCGCCGAAGGAGTTCAAGCCGCACAGTAACTGGTCGGGGAATACATCGTATCTTGTTTAAACATTGCAGTAGGCTAGCGTATCAGCAATGCTACATGAATGATTTTTCTATGAGCATCGATGTCCAACTGAGTTGAGAAGAATCAGTTCAAAGCCATTATTTGGAGTCCAATTGACCTGTAGGAAATTGATATGTGTCTTTTTTTTTCAATTTTCTTGCTATACGGTAAGGTATACATAGCAACATGATACTGATACATGGTACATGTTCAAATTTCTGCAATACTTATGTTTTCTGTTTGACAAAGCTTCTTTACCGATTATTCATGTAGATATCATATCAGTTGTTAGTAGACAGTAGTAGCTTTTCTGTACATGTTGCTTGATTCTGTTGTCATTAGTTACAGTGCGTTTAAATAATTTTGGAGTTCAAGGATTTCTCCGGTTAGTAGCATATATATATATTTTTCTATGTCTTTGCAGCAGGAGTTGAAAATTTTGTATAGCTTGTATATATATACTAATTCCTTGTTTTTAACTCATGTTGATGCAAACCTGTGCACTTCTCTTTTAAGCATTTCTGATAGTGGAAATTTGCTGGAATTAGAAGCAGCAGCATGCAATCACTTTTAGCAATTTCTTTGTACCTTTCATTTTAGTCATTGCTCTATTGCAGGGATAAAGAGGAGGGTGATAGTGGGCCATCTTTGATATTTTTAGTTTGATAGTAGTTCATAAATTTGGTTCCTGAATGCTTGTGATTGCAGTCTGAGAGTGAAACAAGCAGATTAGCATGCAAGCAGAATAGTTATACTATTAGTAATTAAGTGTCTCATGTTTACTTCAAAACAATGTACTCCAAGCTGATTAAAAAAAAATTCTTCTATCGAACTATGCAGATTTTGAGGAGAAATATTTAGCTATTCATGCAGCTATATGCTTGTCTCTCTGAATTTGATCAGGAGTTCTAGAACTGAATTTGTTTAAGTGCAAATTGTAGAACTAAAATCTATAGCTTGTACTTTGTAGGCTGGTGAAGGCCCTGGTGATCCTGCTCTGAGCACTGCACCAGCACTGGAGGTTGAACCGGAGCAGGAAGATTTAGAAGATGCGTAGGAACAACTGGAACCTGATTAGGAAGAAATTGATCCAACTAATGTATATACAGTTGAAGATTCGGTGAATATATCATCATTCTCTCTTGTAAGCAACAAAATGGTTACAAAGATCAAACCATATATTAGATCACCATAATTTATGTGCCAAATGATGTATTAATTATCCTAGCTAAATAGACAACTCATTGTATAAGCTGTCTATTTAGCTGTCTGTGTATGTCAAATAGACAGCAGCCCTCTAAACCGTTGTACATGCCCTAAAAGGATAAAGCTGGAACAATTCCATTATAAAAAGAAACTTACGGGTTTCATTTAACAAATGCTTATACTACTGGAATGCCTTTACTAAATCGTGATTATTTTGAGGAGCATTAAGACTAAATAAATCAATTTTGTGGCAAAACGATGGGTTGAGAGTCACTCGTATCAAAGTGCAAAAAGAGAGGGTGAAAGTTTGGTGAAAAAGTCACATGAGATACTGTAGCGCACTGTAGCACTTTTTGTTTGTTTGTGGTAAACATTGTCCTGTCATGACCTAACTAGGCTTAAAAGATTCGTCTCGTCGTGTACATCAAAATCATGTAATTAGTTTTTTTATTTACCCACGTTTAGTGTTCCATGCATGAGGAGAGAGATTTGATGTGATAGGTGAACAGTGAAGTTTGGAAAGAGAATTTTGAAAATTTTAGTGATGTGATGGGAAACTAAACACAGCCTTCAGTTTTGTATTGGGCCGTTTTGCGTACAGCTTTGTACTTTGTACTCTTGGTTTTCCCCTCAAACCAGTCAGCAAAAGATAGCCAGCTGCAGTACGAGGACCAACTGATAGCACGCGTTGCTAACTATACCCAGGTATATATGTGCCTGACAAGCTGGAGCTAATCTGGTTGTATTATATGTCAGCACAGTGATACGTGGGTCATGAATGGGACTTATAACCCTTAACATTTTTTCAGGTAATGGTGAAACTTGGTGGAAGGAGATTTATCTTGTTGGACTGCCTCCAATTGGGTGTTTACCTATCGTCAGAACTTTGCTAGGCACAGGTCCAGATAAATGCCATGGAAGCATGAATTTGCTTGCAGCTTCATTCAACGAGAAGCTGCTCAAATTGGTGCGCCTACTGAAGACTGAACTGGACACCAGAGCTACCTTTATCGATGTTTATACAATCATAATCAAAGCAACAACAGATCCCAACAACTTGGGTTTGTTTGGCCACATAATTCAGAGCTCTTCATTCTTTTGGGGAGAAAAAAAAAACAGAGAGTGCAACACGTTGGGACTAACTCGTGAATCTTTCGTGCTACAGGGCTTTTAGAGACATCCAGAGGCTGCTGCGGAACAGGGATAATTGAAGTCGGGCAAACTTGCAGAGGCCGAAAAAATTGTAAAGATCCCAGTAAATATTTGTACTGGGACGCTGTCCACCAGACAGAGAGAATGAACCAAATTATCACGGACGATGATGCAGTAATGAATTCGATTGGAGAAATCTATATGTAATAAATGTTGTGAATTGAATAAATTTTGTTTAGTGTAGTACATATCCAGTTGGAGTCCAGTAGGAGATACGGATTATAGATTATTTTTAGTTAAAATCGTATGATTGCAAAATCAATATGGTACAAATATCTATCAGTATCAGGTTTATGGACATATTTATTGTTTGATAATCCTATTACCTAAATTGTCATAGGATAATATCTATTTTCAGTCACCAAAAATTTCATATCAAAATAATAACTCTACTCGCAATGTGTAGAAGTGTAATTGCAAATATAGAATGATAAAACTCTGAAACTTAATAGGCAAACAATTTTTTACAAGCATACTAAGCATGTATCTTATAAAATCTTATCTTAGAAAAGATAAATAATAGGAATTATCACAAAAACTAGGAACACATGGCCATAATTTCGATGGACTATAATCATATCTCATAGTAAAAATCATTGCATCTATTAAATTTTTTATAAAACTAGTAGAGTGCATTAGAAAACATAGTAAACAATAACTTGATAAAGAGTAAAGGCGAAATAGGCATATTCGTCCTCAAACTTTGGCCCACGGGTCAAGTTCGTCCCTGAACTATCGTTTAGGCCAATTTAGTCCTTGAACTTCTAATTTTCGTTTTAATCTCATCCTTTAGCTGAGTTGGACATCCACATAGGCATTCCATGTCATCCATCACATGCAAAAAGTCCAAAATAGCCTCCTCTCCCTTATCTATCCACTTCATCCTTGCATCTGGTCAAAGGCTCATTTTTCTTTCCCCCCGCACAGGCTGCTCGCTCTTCTCCCTTCCCCTTCCGTTCGCTGCCGCGCAATCTCCAGAGCAGCGATGGCGCGTGGTGGCCGGCACAACAACAGATCAAAGATGGAAGGAGGAAGACACGGCGACGAGGAATCGTTGCGCAGGCATGCAGAGATCAAGGTAATGCGTTTTTCCCCCAAATTGGATATTTTTTTTGTGTAGTTGCTGCGCTGCGCAAGCATGCAAAGATGGAGCTACTGATTTCATGTCGTATTTGCTTGTTTTTGGCAGATTGAACGTTTGCTTGAAGAACAGACTGAAGGAATGGTGGTTAGGACGGGGATTACATGCCGCCATGGTCAGTACCCAAGATTGGCTTGTGCCTGGTCGGGTTTGGATGCAGGAAGAAGGTTTCTGCAGTGCTCAGATGTGGATAATCCATGTGATTTCAAGCATTGGATTGACCCCTAGTTTTTTTGGAAGAGCGCAACGAGTGATTTAGGACCTAATGTCTATGAATGGAAGGTTATCAGAGCTGTTAGTTCATTTTTCATGGACGGTGGGATGTAATGCTGGATTCTAGACAGCAAGGACAACAGGAAGTATGCAAGTTGAAAGCAATTATTAGGCCCCCTTTGGAACAAAGGAAAAATAGATGAATTTTGAAGGATTTAGATCCTATTGGAATTTTTCCTATGAAGCCCTTTGGAACAAAGGATTGAATTCCTATCAATCCTATGAAATTCCTATGGAATGGCGTGTTCCATAGCAATTTTGGAGGAACTACCAAGAGGTTGGACCTCATGGAAACTTTCCTTTGTGTCTCTCTCTCCTCCAATTCCTTTGATTTTCTTAGTCTCCATCCAAACACTCATTCCTACAATTTTCCTATGTTTCTTCATTCTATAGGATTGAAGATACAATGACATTCAATTCCTATGTTTTTCCTATTCCTATGTTTTGAGAATCCTATGTTCCAAAGGAGGCCTTAGTCAACAACGTAGTTGCATAGGAATCCTGTTGCGTTTTTCCATTGTGTTCACTTGTGGCCTCTGGCTAGTGCTGTAGGAAAGTAGCAGATCCCAATCAGTGAATGTAATGAGTAATGTGGTGAATGCAAGTTGAATGCAATGAAATATCTATGCTCTTTTTGCCTCATGGAACTGACAGAAAGTCTCAAGTTCAAAGTACCATTTGAGCAGATGCTAACACATAGTTCTCAATTTCAAATAAAAATCATTACAAAGTAGCAGATGCTGAAACTACATGGTCTTTTGGACTGCAGCAAGTTAAATCAGCAGTAGGGAGAGGAGGGTATTTTGGACTTTTCGCATGTGCTGATGATGTGGAACGCCTATGGGTGCGTTTGGTTGAGTGTCAAGGTTGGATGGGATCATCCCATCCATGCCATCCACGGATGAGTTCATCCTATCACATGTTTGGTTTGATGGATGGGATGATCCATGTTTTTTGTTTGGTTGGATGGATGAAACATGGATGGGACCATCCCATCCTTTGTTCGGTTGGATGGATCAACTTGTACACCAAAGATATGTTCACCTCTTTTTATAGTTGGTGAGGTTACCTCTCTACATGACAAATATATACCTGAACAAATATATTAGAAAATATTTTTTTAATAATAGCAAGGTTGGACAAAAATATATCAAAAATACTTTTTCATTAAAAATAATAGCAAGGTTGGACATAAATCCATTTTTACTATTATTTGTGCGTTCTTCATCTTATCCTCCATTTCCTCCGGTTGCCCCCAGCTCAACATTCTCGTTCGCCGGCGGAGACGCTCGGCCGGGGCGGTGCCCAAGGCCGCCTGCATCGACCGAGGCGCTCGCCCGCGGCGGCGGCGGCGGCGGCGTCCCCGCATCCGCGTCGGGAAGAGGAGGAGGAGGGGCGCGTCGAGTGGAGCAGCGACGAGGGCAGGGGTCGCGGCCGCCCGAGCGGAGCACGAGGCTGTCCCGCGCAAGGAAAAATTTCTCGGCGAGAAAAAAACGAGAAATCCGATAAACGCGTTTATCGCTGGGGTCCGGTTTTTTTACTTATCGCTCAAAATTTTCGGTCACTTTGAATTTGTGCCTAAAGAGAATATACCTCTAGTGTCACACCATCCATCCAACCAAACAGTGGATTGACTCATCCCATCCCTCTTTGTCCCATCCCATCCACCCAACCAAACACACCCTATGTGGATGTCCAACTCTGCCGAAGGATGAGATTGAACCGGAAATTAGAAGTTTAGGGACTAGATTGGCCCAAACAATAGTTCAGGGACGAACTTGACCCGTGGGCCAAAGTTTGAGGACGAATATGCCTATTTGGCCAAGAGTAAACTTGTCATGCGTGTATTAGAAAATATAGTAAACAATAATTAATTTGAGGATGAGCTTAAGCCAATTTTTGACAAATTAACCGGTAACTTGATAAAGAGTAAACTGAGGTTAAAATGATTTAAGCTTATTTTTTTGTGTAATATCTTCAAATCCATCGACTTCAAGCATTAGCAAAAATACCACCTTGGTTAGAATCGAGGCTAACATACTTAGTGATGCCTCTAATGACAGAAAAAATAATAAGATAGACATAGTATGATGTAAAGCGTAAACATTAAAATTGCTAGTACATATAATATAATCTACTTTTACAGTTTCACTGGACAAGAAAACCACATCGTACTAATTTTCTAATGATTCCATGCATCTACGAACTTTCCCCCTCCATTAGCTTCTCTTAGCTAGACGAGCGACGTCGAGGGAGGGAATTTTTTGGCGACGAGAAGGGTGCAGCTGGGGTCCGGATCGGCGTGGAACGGGAGGTGGTGGAGGACCGTGGCGGCTACCTTAGGAGGGAGGGTCAACGCGGCTGTCGCCCGCTTGCAGCTCGAACTCCTCGACGAAGCATCGGGGTTCTGATCACACCGGTGATGAGCAGTAGACTCGTGGCATCATTGGCGACGGCTCGTCACCACCGTCATATATCTTCGAGAACATCGTGTCGCCGTTGGCAACCCTTGTCTTGCTCGGACGTGCTCCTAACGGTGATGGCTCGATCTGTCCTCTCCCGCGTACAATGCAGCTTACCCCCCGTAGCCCCAGAGCGCCCAAATCATCAGAATTATTGCTGTTGCTGAGACAGATCGAGAGAATAATTATGGAGAGCGCGGCGCAATCGATCGCTACGATCATAAAAATTATTTAAAGTAGTAAATAACTGAATTTCCCACCTCTCTTATTATAGAAAGAAATCTATTCGTGCCCACGGTCACAAAAGTTCCTGGATGGCAGGTACGAGGAACGTGTAACGTGATACACGGAATGCCTATTATTGTAAGTTTTCGGTTCGCAGGGTTATACCGTTTCGGGACACTTGGAACCGTGAAGAGGAACACGATCGATCCCTAGAGAATTGGAACGAAGTTCCCAGAACGCAGCTATGAAAGTAGTACAAAACAACACTGAGCGACAGCACGGGCTGTCCCGACGGGCAACGAAGGCAGCACCTCCGCTCCATAACATGGCTGTCCACCCACCCTGCTGTCCGTACGGAGGGTTTAACGTAACATATGGACGGCCGGCTACCTTTCTTCACAGCATTAGCTATATGGATCGGAGGACTTCATCAGTTAGTTTTAGGTTCCCACGTTGCTAGATCTCTCCCTCATACACAACGTACAGTAGCCAAGAGCTAGCGCGCGCGCCTTGCTTTTGCCCAGGTCTCCATGGTTCGCCCCTGCTGCCTCGGCGTCCGCGAGCGCCGTGCCGATGACCCTGCTGACGGCCAGCTCGTAGGCATCAAGGATCAGGTCGACACACTGGCCGAGAGGATCAAGGCCATCGATGATGCTGAAGATGACAACGGCAGGCGTCTGAAGGTGTTGTCCATCGTGGGGTTCGGAGGGCTGGGGAAGACGACCCTCGCCGTGGAGCTGTGCCGGCAGCTGGAATCCGACTTCCAGCGCCAGGCGATGGTGTCCGTGTCACAAGCGTTCCATGGCGGCAAGGACATGAAGGGACTGCTGGTCCGACTGATCACGCAGATAGAGAAACTCAAACGAGATGATAACACGGAACTTAAAGTCGACCAGATGGATGTGGAAGACCTGTCCACCAAGCTCAAGGAGCTCCTCGAAGAAAAGAGGTACAATTGATTACATATATACACATCATAAATGGAAGTTTTTTTAATGTTCTCGCACATACACTTTTTTTTACATAGAAATAATAGTGAAAGATAATATTGTCAATTTGTCACGCATTGTTAACACCAAAAATCGACACCAGGAAGAGGCTGACATGTGGGCCGGATTTAGTGAAAAGATAAACATCGTTCAGCTAAGAAAGCTTATCTTCAAGAACGATTTGGCAAAGGCATTCTGCGGTCGGGAGTCCGTCGCCGATTCGGCAAGGGAGTTGCTCTATGGAAAGCATTCGGGAATGCGTGATGACGTGGATTGAATACAAGGAAAAAGCCGATTTGATAAAGAATGCGAGATGAATACGGCACTTCGACGTATTTCTTTGGAAATAAACGTTTTGTAATCGTAGTCGACTAATGCGGGAATGAACCACATATTACTATATTGGTAACTCCTGAAGTACATCTCAAACCAGATATGAAGTCTATAATGTAGTTATGTTATGTCAACCTGTAAGGCTGTAACTAAAAAACTGACTCGGTCATGAGGTAACACTGGTACCAGTAGTATATCTCCAGGAAAGACCATAGCCAGCTTTATATATAAAGCATCCTCCAAAGGATACTGGGATTACCAGTTTACAATAAAGCACACACCGCTCGAAGAACAGCATCCAACAAACCCGTAACAGGACTCTCTAGGCCGCGCGCCAGAGATAGGAAGACACTACTCGCGACGAACAAACTAAAGGGCCATGAGACCATTACAAATCGACTGGACCCGACCTTCCGCGGAGCCTACGACTCCACCACCAACGGCTACAAGGAAAACCTCCAAACAACGCCTTCAGGAAGGCAAAGACGCGACTGCGACAGCGTTTGGTTTTCACCACGGAGAGCTTCCACGAACCGCCGTCGAACGAGACCCTGCAGACAACGCCCTCAGTTAACACCAAAAATCGACACCAGGAAGGGCTGACATGTGGGCCGGATTTGTGAAAAGATAAACATCGTTCAGCTAAGAAAGCTTATCTTCAGAACGATTCGGCAAAGGCATTCTGCGGTCGGGAGTCCGTCGCCGATTCGGCAAGGGAGTTGCTCTATGGAAAGCATTCGGGACGCATGATGACGTGGATTGAATACAAGGAAAAAGCCGATTTGATAAAGAATGCGAGATGAATACGGCACTTCGACGTATTTCTTTGGAATAAACGTTTTGTAATCGTAGTCGACTAGGAATCGTGTCAAAGTCTGGGTATAAATATAACCCATGACAATTGTAATAGGGATCGAACAATCATACAACAAACCGGCCTCGCGCCACCTTTTCGAGTCCTTTAGTCGTGTCGTCGAAATCTTCGAGAGGAACATCGATCCGTCGACCTCCGTAAGTATCGACAACCTTGTATCATGCTTAGTATCATGCGGTGGATTTAAGCTTGGTTCAAGAAGGCTTCTTTGTTAAATCATGAGTCATGCGGTAGGCTAAGGTTTAGCTTGAAGCAAGTTATCGGCTCTATTAGATTTTGGCAAAGATCTAATAGATTCATTAAGTTACCTTGTGTTATTTGGGTTTTACTTTATGTTTAAATTCATATAACATCCTTTTTGCCCAGTCTAGATTGGTTAGGTTCGGTTTTGATTCATCGCAAGACATGACCACGTTACCTTACATAGCCGAATTCAAACCAATCTAGATTGCCACGTGTTGCGGGTTCAAGCTCGTTGATTTTGTGTGGATCTTGACAGAGCCGGGTATCATGCGGTAGATGCAGGCTTTTGGGTCGTTTTAGAACTAATCATCCGGTGGATTAGAGCTCGAAATCGATCTGATAGGTCTATCAACATCGACGAAGCTTGTTCCTTCTTCATGGAACCCGAATCGGCTATCTAGCCGTATTCGGCAGTCCCTCAATGAGTGAAAACGTGTTCGTAACTTTGTTTTAAATAATGAATGCTTCTAGCCTTCCACGTTTAGAGTATATCATGCGGTGGATTGATCTATTCTTGGTTGGTGGTGTGATTTTAAACAAGTTGTATCATGCGGTGGATTAACTTGTTTGATTTTACGCCTGACGGGTTCGAAGGTACCTAGACATGCGGTAGACTAGTGCTTTTAGACCTATGCATTCTTGTTTATTAGAGATTTACGATCGTGCTTTCACATTTATCATGCTTTATGCCCGTTAATCGGTTGTGTTTAAATATTGTAACGATCATCTAATTAAATACCGATCTTTTAGCTGATTTTATTGTTGAACATCGGATTGATGATATCATCTAATTAAATACCGATCTTTCATCATGATGACGTCATGCGGTCGGCAGTATGCTTTCTTACGCGCTCTGCCGAATATGCTGTGAGTGCCTGTGTTGCCGACAGATAGCTTGTTCATAGCTATATGCCGATCAAGATTGGCCTTGCAAGCCGTAGAGATGTAACTGTCTGGTATCATCCGGCATGTTCCAGGTTTTATATCTAAACATTTTTTCTTCCTTTGTCAGTTTCAGGGAAAATTGACTGGCACGCTTACAGGATTCAGACGATCGGGCACGTGTGAAGCCAGCTGATTCGGCTTGCTGTGTGCTTGGCGTGAGAAGCCGATTTTGCGTCAACACGCATAAATTATGCGTGTATTAATATCACGCGGATACAACGCAAACATGTTTAATAAAGAGCATTCGAGACCTTTTTTACCATTCTTCATAAATTGTCTGAAAAAAGTTGTTGTATCCCGGATCGGAGGCAATAGTTATAGAGCAATTTTAAAATGCTTGGGACTAATTAGAGCTATCCGTTCCGAGAAATCGGATGTTGAAACAACAAGCAATATCATTGCAAATCACTGAATCATTGACTCCAAAATTTGATGAATATATATGGGGATGTCAATAACAGATAATGTGTTGTACAATTGATATGTGTTTATTACTGTCTATTTTAGATGCATGATGTGAAAGGCCAAAGGGAGGGCTGCCTAGTGTTGATTCAATGATTTGCAATGACATTGCTTGTTGTTTCACTTGCAATGATAATTGCTTGGAGTCTCAAAAATTTCAGTTTCCACACATTACAATTTTGGAATTTATCTGTGCGGTTATATAATTAAATACGTGTCCCATTTCACTGAAAGCGGAAACAATATTTTAGTAAAGGCCGCCCCATAGCTTGAAGTATCCATGATTTTGGGCTTCAACATCATCAGCACGCGCGGGGAGCCGGGGACAAAAGATTGTTGGGTGCCATTTCCTGAGAAATTTATGAATAGATCTTTCTAATTCTTCTTTTAGTCCATACATTTTCTAACTCCAAGCTTGTACCATATGCCCAATTAAACCAGGTACTTCATCGTGATCGATGATGTATGGAGCCTGCCAGCATGGGAAGCTATCTGCTTCAGATTACCAGAGAATAATTGCGGCAGCAGAATTATTGTAACGACTCGGATTGAGGCCGTGGCCAAGGCAAGCAGTGTTTCAGATGATTTTGTCCATCATATGAAGCCCCTGGAAGCAGAGGCTAGTGAGGAACTGTTCGTCAGGAGAGTATTTGGCTCCATTACCGGCCGATTAGCTTGATCCACAGCTTTGCTAAGATTGCTGCGAAGCTACTGGCAAACAGGCTTGCCCCTGACCTCGAGGCCCTAGTGGATGTGAATCAAAGTGTGTTCATCAAGAAGCGCTCCATTCATGACAATTTCAAATTCGTGGAGCTGGCGGCAAAAACTCTTCATAGGGGAAAGAAGGCATCACTCTTGATCAAGCTCGACATTTCCAAAGCTTTTGACACGGTGGAATGGCCCTTTCTGTTGCAGTCCCTTCAAGCTTTCGGCTTTGGGAGGAAATGGCGCGACTGGATCGTGATGTTAGTGTCAACAGCGTCAACCAGGGTTTTGCTAAATGGCCAACCGGGGCAACTCATTCAGAATGCTAGAGGGCTCAGGCAAGGCGACCCCTCTCCCCGATGCTCTTCATTCTGCTCATGGAAATCCTCAACCGCATCTTCAAACAAGCAGCTGCTCAGGGTGTCTTGGCCCCACCTGCGTGCCCCGGAATTCATCACCAGTGTTCCCTGTATGCCGATGATGTTGTTCTGTTTGTGGCGCCAAAGACACAGGACCTGGTAACTACCAAGGAGATCATGGACTTCTTCGGGGCAGCTTCGGGGCTGAAAACCAACTTGCAGAAAAGCATGATTGCCCCCATTGCATGTTCGGTGCAGGAAATCAACTTGACTAGGTCCCTCTTCCCCGCACGGATTGTCGACTTCCCAATTCAGTATCTGGGATTACCCCTGTCAGTTGGACGGCTGCGGAAGGCGCATTTTCAGCCTCTGATTGACAAGGTTGGGGCCTCCTTACCTGCCTGGAAGGCGTCCTTGATGAACAAAGCCGGCCGTTTGACCTATGTCAAGTCTGTCATGTCTAGCCGCTGCACACACACCATCATCTCTCTCAAGATCCCTGACTGGGTGTTCAAAGAGATCGACAAGAGGAGACGTGGCTTCCTTTGGGCTGGCAAGGATAGAGCACTGGGAGGGCAATGTCTCCTCGCTTGGCCGACAGTCTGCAGGCCAACCGACATGGGGGGCTAGGCGTGCCTGATCTCCGGCTTGCCGCCTACGCTCTGCGGCTGAGATGGCTGTGGTTGCAACGGGTGGATGGGTCCAGGCCTTGGCGCCATCTCGAGCTGAGCTTTGGCGACGACAAGGTGGTACAACAGATGTTTCAAGCTTCTTTGGAGATCAGCGTTGGAGACGGCTGTCTGGCCTTGTTCTGGAGTGACCGGTGGCTTGGGCCGAACTCCCCATGTGTGCTAGCTCCCGACCTTTGCAACCTCATCAGACCAAAGGTCAGGAAACGACGCACGGTGTGCGAAGGGCTTCAGGACCGGAACTGGACAAGGGACATAACCGGTGTCCTCTCTCTGCCTGCAATCGAACAATACCTGCTTATCTGGCCCATTGTCCAGGCAGTGCAGCTTCGTCAGGGTGTTGAGACATCATAGCTTGGCGCTGGTGCCCATCCTCAACATACTCGGCGCGATCCGCGTACAAGGCTTTCTTTCATGGGTCTACCATCTTCGCTGGTGCTCGTCCTATCTGGAGAGCCTGGGCTCCCTTGAAAGTGAAGTTCTTCACCTGGTTGGCTGTTCACAGCCGAATTTGGACAGCCGATCGTCGGATCAGGCACGGTCTGCAGGCTTCCCCGGTCTGCTCCCTCTGCGATCAAGAGCTGGAATCCCCTGTACACCTGTTCGTGCAATGCAGCTTCACAAAGCAAATCTGGCATGCCATTCTCACCATGGTTGCCCCCAGCCTGGCACCTCTACAACCAGCCCCGGATGCAGCGATACTAGACTGGTGGCTTCAGCTTCGTTCAGGCCACAACCGAGTTAAGCAGAAGGGGATCGACTCCATGTTCATGCTCTTGGTTTGGTGCCTCTGGAAAGAACGCAACAAACGGGTATTTGACGGCGAGAGGGGATCTCAGGTGGGAGAAATGGTGCTCTTGATTCTTCAGGAGGGTCACCAGTGGCTGCTTGCCGGGGGCAAGCACTTGGGCATCTTGGGCTGGCCAATGCCGGCATCAGTAGGCCCAGGACAGGGTTTAGGATCCTAGTTTTTCCTTTGCCCTTGTCGGTTTTCATGGTTGTTAATGTTTGCCGTATAATTCCCTAATTGTAATCGTGCCGGTGCGTGCGCCCGAGCAGCCCGCGTTGTAATCTCTGAACATTTTCTTCTTAATACAAAGATATGCAGCTCTCCTGCGTGTTCTCGAAAAAAAAAGAGTATTTGGCTCCAAGGGTACTTGCCCCGATGGATTGAAAGATACAATGAGCAAGATTCTGAAAAAGTGTGGTGGATTGCCATTGGCAATTGTCAAAATCGCCAGCATTCTAGCAAGCTACAATTCGGTTGAGAGCGTAGAAATGTGGAGAAGGGTTTCCAACTCAATTGGTTCTCAGATGGAGAACCACCCCACCCTAGAGGGGATGAGGCAAGTGATTACACTCAGCTATGGCTACCTGCCTCATCATCTGAAGGCTTGTATGATGTATTTAAGCATTTTCCCTGAGGATTATGTGATTGCCAAGGACAGGTTGCTGTACAGATGGATTGCTGAAGGTTTGGTTGTTGAGAAGCGGGGTCTGACTTTATTTGATGTGGCAGAAGAGTACTTCAATGAGCTGATAAGCAGGAACATGATTCAACCAGACAAACTTCCTATGTTTGGGGAAATGGTGGAAGTGTGCCGGGTGCACGATATGATGCTTGAGGTGATGGTGTCGAAGTCCCAGGAGGCTAACTTTGTTTGCTTGGTAGGGCGGCAATATGGAGGAGGACTGGTCCATGGCAAGGTTCGCCGCCTCTCTGTCCATGGCGGCAATGATGATGACGACGATGATCATAATAGTAGTAGTCATCGTCGTCAGGCGAGGCATGGTGGCATTGAGGCGATGAAGCTGCAACATGTCCGATCACTTACCACATTCCAGGTCGAAGGCCTCAGCAAGCTGCTGGATCGACTAGGTGAATTCAGATTGCTGAGGGTACTTGACCTGGAAAGCTGCAAGGCCTTGCAAGACAAGCATATGAGAGATGTCTGCAAGTTGTACCTTCTCAGGTTCTTAGGCTTAAGGGGTACACGAATCAGTGTGCTGCCTAGCAAAATCGGTGACCTGGACTGTTTGGAGAGTCTCGATGTTGACAAGACGAAGATCTACAACATGCCGCCAAGTGTGACAAAGCTGAGCAAACTTGAGAGCCTGAGGGCGCGCTGTTGGACTCTGCCACGGGGTGTAGGGAACATGAAGGCACTGCGCGAGCTGGCTTTGGCCGTTCTCGAAGGCAACGGCGACGTTCAGGTTGCCGGAGAGATCGGTGAACTGCAACAGTTACAGGTACTGTGTATCGAATGGAGACAGCAGGACAAGTCGGAGGAGGCCAACGATGCAAGAGATGAGTTTTTGTATGCGCTTGCCTCCTCCCTGAGCAAGATGTACGCCCTCCGAAGGCTGCAGCTGTTAGCCAACCACGACGGGATGGAGTTTCTGTCTCACGTCTCCTCACCGCCACCACTCCTCCGGTGCATTGATATGTCAGGGCCCATTACTCGGTTTCCTGACTGGATCTCATCACTGAAACACCTCGCCGAGTTCTCCGTGGCGTACGCCAAGCTTGCTGGCGATGAACTACTTGATTCCTTGTGTGAGTCAGGGGCGGATCTAGCCTATTTTATCGGGTTCAGCTGACCCCGACGGATTTATATAATTCTTTCATAAAATTACTATTTATCTCTAATCTAAATAGTTTTGACCCTGTTATTTATTAGTGCTGACTCCGGCGGCCATTCGTCCTGAATCCGCCCCTGGTGTGAGTTGCCCAGCCTGCAGAGCCTCACATTGGGGCACAAAAGCTGCCGAGACCGAGAGCTGGTTGCACGCACCAACCACAAGTTTCCAGCGCTCAGGATCCTGGATCTATCCCGCCTGGAAGAATACCCCGTAGTAATCAAATTTGAGCAAGGATCGATGGCGAAGCTTGAGACGCTTCGATTGAATTTCTATGCTCCCGAGGAGAGGAGTGTTGTCGGCATTGGCAACTTGAAGAACCTTAAAGAGGTGAAGCTCCGTGATCGGACAGGCCACCCGTCACTGGAACGTGCACTGAAGAAGCTCAAGGAAGAGAACGAGAATCGCCCCAAGTCCAACCAAACTTGTAGTGGAATACTGGTGATCACATCTTAATTGTTTCATGGTAGGACAATGATTACCACAAACAAACAAAAAGTGCTACAGTACGCTACAGTGTTCGACGTGATATTTTCACCCAAATTCGCATTCCCTCTTCAGGAAAGTGAACACCGCCAAGGCTACAAAATCGCATCCAATGCAAGAGAGCCTTGCGGAAGAAGAATGTTGGCGGTGTTTAGATGTTAGAATTGGTTGGTTGAATTTGAGAGTAGGATGTCACTTCGTAATCATTATGGTATTGTGGCATTTTGTTTGTATGTGTAAAAAATTGTCCAAAAATTGATTAATTAGGCTCAAAATGTTCGTCTCGCAGAGTACAACAAAACTATGCAATTAGTTTTTGATTTCTTCTACATTTACATTTAGTACTCCATGCATGTTATGACATTTTAATGTGATGAAGAATTTTTTTTGAAACTAAACAAAAAGGGTACCTCATCTTGATCGACTGCGATCTCTGTGACATCAGTAGAAGCGCCCCTGAGACAGCCGATCACATCATCTCACACCTCAGTACCTCACAGTGCTCCTTATGGCAACACATCGGTTGGGAACCCGATCAGCGCGCTTTTCCCGGCCTGTAACAGATCGACCTCTGGAACGTCAACTCCCCGAGCCATGAGACCGCCCCTCCCCTCCCGACTGCCTAGGTACAAATCGAGCAAAATCTCAAAGATAATACTGCACACCGCGTTCCACCACCATCGGTACGTACAGGAGGTCGCGAGGTACCACCGGCGGCGGGGTTGTCGCAAGAAGACGCGGCGGTGGCATATATAGTCCTTCTCCTTAGGAACCAGATCGAGACCCACACATGCACGAAAAGTCGAAGTTGGAGGTGCTAGCATTCCACATGATTGCTACCTGCAGCTTCACCAAGGCCATTTCAGCTGCGAAAGGTAGCGCAATGGGGAGCTTTTCAGCTGCCTACTCGTCCTGGATGGAGGCAGCCTGACCACACGCAAATGGTCAGCGTTTAGTCACGTCCGTCGGCCACGCCATCCGGTCTTATCCGTTGTTAGGCCGTGTTTTTTTGAGAGCAGAAAAAATATTTTCAACCCATTTAAACAATAATTAAGATATTAAATAAAGTCAATTTACAAAATTACCTTCACAACATTGGACTATTTCGCGAGATCTATCTAACGAAGCATTTGACCGCACGATTAGAGAATGGTTACTGTAGCAAAATTAATTAGGCTCATTAGATTCGTCGCGCAAAGTTGCACTCGTCTCTAAAAAGATTTTGTAAATAGACTTCATTTCGTACTCCATGCATGTAAGATTTACTTTGAAATTTTTTAAATTTTTTTAAAACACGACAATATATATCCTCTGTATCTCCTGTCCATCCGTTACGCTTTTGTGTCTGCACAGTCGTACTTGTACCTTCCTCGTATAGAAAGCCATTTGGCACGAGGCCCATGGGCCAGCACGGAGCACGAATTTTTGGCCCGGTACTAACCCAGCCCGGCACGGCTGGCGGCGTGCCCGTGTCTGGGCCTCTCCCCAGGCACGGCGTGCTGGCCCGGCCCGGCACGAAATGGGGCAGGCACGGCGCGGCCCGTCGTGCAGCACGGCCTTTTGAGGCCCAGCGGGCTGGCCCATGTAACTTACGTATATATTCCTCCCAAACCCTAATCTCTCTCATTTTTTTCCTTCCTTCCGCCGCCAATCCATCCGACGCTCGCTCGCCTCCGACTCCGACCCCGTCGTCCAACGCTCCCTCGCCTCGCCTCTGACCCCGCCGTCCGACGTTCCTGCCTCCCTTCCCCTTCCATCTTCGACGTCTAGCACCGCCCCTCCCTCACTTCCCCTCCTCCGACGTCCGGCCGCCGCTGCCATGCACATCTCGCCATCGCCGGTGCACAGGAGCGCCCCACCGGCCGAGCTTGTGAGAGGTGGTGAGAGGTGTCCATGGCGGTGGCTCGTCCCCTCCTCCTCTCCTACCGATGGAGGTCGCTCGCCGCCTGCGGTTGGCGCGGGCACGGCCGACACGATAGGGTAGCCGTGCCTCGCCGTGCCCGTGCCGTGTCGGGCCGTGCCGGCCCGTTGGCCATCTATACTTCCTCGATCTACACGCACTGCTCGCGCATCTGTGCCCGTGGTCCGCATCTGGCGCAGGGTTTGGTGGTGGAGCTCGTGGCCTAGGCCTTGTTTAGTTTCAAAAAGGAACTCCCAAATTCACTATGGCTATGTTTAGTTCCTCAAACTTTGCAAAAATTCTCTCTCCACACTTCACTATTCACCTATCACATCAAATCACATCAAATCTCTCTCCTCATGCATGGAGCATCAAACATAGATAAATAAAAAAACTAATTACATGATTTTGACGTACACGATAAGACGAATCTTTTGAACCTAGTTAGGTCATGGTAGGACAATGTTTACCACAAACAAACGAAAAGGTGCTACAGTACGCTACAGTGGCCGATGTGACATTTTCTCCAAACTTTCTCCTACACTTTTTGGAACTAAACACAGCCTATGCAAAAAGAAGATTCTCCATCACATCAAAATGTCATAACATGCATGGAGTACTAAATATAGATGAAATCAAAAACTAATTGCACAGTTTCGTTGTACTCTACGAGACGAACATTTTGAGCCTAATTAATCAATTTTTGGACAATTTTTCGCACATACAAACGAAAACAATATTTTTTAGATAATAGATAAAATCCGGCCTCTATATCCACTATACATAGCTTAATGATTACGAAGTGGCATCATACTCCCAAATTCACCCCACCAATTTCAACATCTAAGGCCCTGTTTAGTTCCCTAAAGTTCCCAAAAAGCAACTCCCAAATACACTATGCAAAAAGAAGATTCTCCATCATATCAAAATGTCATAACATGCATGGAGTACTAAATATAGATGAAATCAAAAACTAATTGCACAGTTTTGTTGTACTCCGCGAGCCGAACATTTTGAGCCTAATTAATCAATTTTTGGACAATTTTTTGCACATACAAACAAAAATGCTACAGTAGCGCAATGATTACGAAGTGACATCTTGCTCCCAAATTCAACGTCCAATCCACCTAAACGCGGCCCTAGTGCAGCGCGCGGCAGCGGCGGCGCTAGTGCTAGCTGATCGGCCTATGCAACCTCAAGCGAGCGCTCCACTGAGAAGCAGGCCGGTGAGCGAGATTGTAGTTTTGTTCATCAATTTGTGATTTGTTCTATTGATGATTTCTATGCTTGAATGGATCGATTTTAAAATTGATTTTTCCTGTTTCGTTTTCTTCTGTGCTCCTTCAGCTGCTTGTGCTAAGGGGTAGTGACTAGTGAGCCAGCTGTCACGCCAGTAGCCAAGAGCGAGCCCAATCATCCGTCTTGCTGTTGCTGATAGGACAGTGACAATAATAATCTAATGGAGAGCACGGCGCAATCGGTCGTGAGCATGCTGGGGCACGTGCTGGTGGAGGAGCTTCAGGAGATCCGCGGCGTCGGCGACAAGGTGGTCCAGCTGACGGACGAGCTTGCCACCATGAACGCCGTGCTCCGCGTGGTCTCCGAGGCGGACGAGAGCGCCGTCGATCACCTCCTCAGGGAATGGGAGAAGCAGGTGCAGGAGCTCGCCTACGACGCCGAGGACTGCGCGGACGTGTACCGCCTCCGCATCCGCCGCCCAATTCCTCTCCAGCCATACTACATCTTCAAGTGGCTCAAGTACCAGTTGGAGAAGCTGCGGCTGCAACGCACCCTCGTCGCCGACGTCAAGGCCCTTCTGGCGCGCGCCATCGCCGTCAGCGAGCGCCGCGCTCGGTACCACATCGCCCTGCCCAGGTCTCCCTGGCTCGCCCCTGCTGTCTTGGCGTCCGGGAGCGCCCTCCGGCGAGCCGATGACCCTAATGACCAGTTTGTCGGCATCAAGGAACAGGCCGACGTCCTGGCCGAAAGAATCAAGGCCATCGATGATGTTGAAGATGACAACGGCAGGCGGCTCAAGGTGTTGTCCATTGTGGGGTTCGTTGTCCATCGTGGGGTTCGGAGGGCTGGGGAAGACAACCCTCGCCGTGGAGCTGTGCCGGCTGCTGGAGTCGGACTTCCAACGACAGGCGCTCGTGTCCGTGTCACAAGTGTTCGATGGTGGCAACAACGACATGAGGGGACTGCTCGCCCGACTGATCCCGCAGATCGTCAAACTCAAACATGATGATAAGCAAACCCACGCCAACGAACTTCAAATCGACCACATGGATGTGGAAGAGCTGTCCAGCAAGCTCAACGAGCTCCTCAAGGAAAACAGGTACATATATTTTTATTCACTACCTTCTTCAAAATAGATTTCTCTCTCTGCGCAACATCATCTTCTGAATTCATAGACATGGTAATACATATGTGCATTCAAATTTCACTCTAATCAACAGAGGCTTTATATAAATATATGGCACAAGCAAGTCCATTTTACACCCTTCAACTATCACAAAAGTCTAATTTTAAACCTTGAACTACAAAACCGGATAACAAAGGCCATTCAATTGTCAAAACCATGCAAATTTAGCCCTTTGGGTGGTTTTGAAGGTGATTTTTCATTTTGTTAAAATTAAAAATATTCAAATTTAAACTAAAAAATTCATATGTAATTCATTTTAAGTAAAAAAAAATACAAATTGGTATCAAAAGTTTTCTAAAAGGGTAACCTATCTATTGTTACTATATTTGTCAGTTAATCGGATCCGTTTTTCCATGTTCATAGTATTTTATTGCTTATACTTATGTCTATTAGTTTTGAATCATTATAAGATTCAAATAGAGCAACAATAGATAGGTTACATTTTTAGAAATTTTTTGATACTGGTTTCATATGTTTCTTATTTAAGATGCATTAGTTTTGATTTTTTTAGATCTAATTGGACTTTTCAAAATTTGTTTACAAAATATAAAACCACTTTTGAAACCATCCTAAGGGCTAAATTTGCATGGTTTTGACAGTTGGATGGCCTTTATTATCCGCTTTTGTAGTTCAAGGTTTAAAATCGAACTTTTGTGAAAGTTGGAGGTTGTAAAGTTGACTTTTCCTTAAATATATAAACTCAAGGATACACTTATACTAGACTACTAGTCTCATGCTCGCCAAAGGCGAGTCTCAACCCAAGACAGTTTTTATGGTCTTCACATCATAAAGAAACTAGTGGTAGACACTATTTTTTCCAATGCAATCACCACTCTTCCGCATTTAAATTTAGTGCTACTTATCTCACATCTTATCTTGGATGTTGTGTAGAAAACATGTCTCGTGCAAGATCTAGTTTCGTTCTCTTTCTTATTCATTCAATCACTTGCTACGTCATCGGTCCCATAAATATACATTTTCAAAGTATATCATTAGTTTATGTAATTATGTCTATATTGATTACTAGGATGTGGCCAAATGTATGTCAAATTGTGAAGTTACCATACTTAACTATGTAGTTTTGATATATATATCCATAATTGAATCGATGATATATGTATTATTCGTTGCTTAAGAAAAAAGAATATTTATCCTAGGTGGCAGCTCATTTAATTCTATAGACATCATCCTAGTCATCGAAAAAAGGGCTCCAAGCATAAACCTCCCAACTTTCCTCAAGACTTGCTATAAGGGCTTGGAGCCCAAGTAAGTGTTGCATATCAGCTGTTGTCACATTATTTTATCAGTTCTGAGCAACTTAAACAGCTTTAAAAGGATAGAAATAACGTATTTGAAAAAAGTTTTTGCAGCTAAATGATTTTTTTGTTCTTTATACGTGTACAATTTCACGAAAGTGGAAACATTTTACCAAAGGTCCCATAGTGCTTGAAGTATCAATGTTTTCTCAAAAATTTAATTTCCACGTCCTCACCACGCGCGTAGACAAAAATAAAAAAAACTCTTGGACATATGCTATTTTCAAAGAAAATTATTGTTTGAACAAATCATTCTTCGTTTAGCTAGTTTGAACATTATGCATTTTCTAACGCCAAGCTTGTATCGTATGCACAATTAAACCAGGTACCTCATTGTGATCGATGATGTATGGAGCCTGCCAGCATGGGAAGCTATCTGGATCAGATTGCCAGAGAATAATTGCGGCAGCAGAATAATTGTGACGACTCGGATAGAGACTGTGGCCAAAACAAGCAGTGTTTCAGAGGACTTTGTCCATCACATGAAGCCCCTGGAACCAGGGGCCAGTGAGGAACTCTTCCTCAAGAGAGTATTTGGCTCCAAGGGTACTTGTCCCGATGGATTGAATGATACCATGAGAAAGATTTTGAAGAAATGTGGTGGATTGCCATTGGCGATTGTTAAAATCGCTAGCATCCTAGCAAGCTACAATTCAGCTGAGTGTGTACAAATGTGGATAAGACTTTCCGACTCAATTAGTTCTCAGATGGAAAGGCACCCAACCCTGGAGGGGATGAGTCAAGTGATTGCACTCAGCTATAGCTACCTGCCTCATCATCTAAAGGCTTGTATGCTGTATTTGAGCATTTTCCCTGAGGATCATGTGATTGCCAAGGATAGGCTGCTGTACAGATGGATTGCCGAAGGTTTGGTTGCTGAGAAGCGGGGTATGGCTTTGTTTGATGTGGCAGAAGAGTACTTCAATGAGCTGGTATGCAGGAGCATGATTCAACTAGACAAAGTAGCGATGCGTGGGAAAATGGTGGAAGCGTGCCGGGTGCACGACATGATGCTTGAGGTGATGGTGTCAAAATCCCAGGAGGCTAACTTTGCTTGCTTGGTAGGGCGGCAATACGGAGGAGGATTGGCCCGTGGCAAGGTTCGCCGCCTCTCTGTCCATGGCGGTAATGATGAAGACGACAATGAGCATAGTAGTACTAGTCCCAACAACAACAACAATAATAACAGCAAGAAGAAAATGGAGCAGGGTCGTCGTGCGAGTGCGAGGCATGGCGGCATTGAGGCGATGAAGCTACAACATGTTCGATCACTGAGTACATTTCAGGTGGAAGGAGGCTTCGGCAATAAGCTGCTGGATCGACTAGGCGAATTCAGATTGCTGAGGGTACTTGACCTGGAAGACTGCAGGTCCCTGCGAAACAAGCATATGAGAGATGTCTGCCGGCTGTACCTTCTCAGGTTCTTGGGCTTGAAGGGTACTCCAATCAGCGTGATGCCTCGCAAAATCGGTGACCTCGAGTGTTTGGAGAGTCTCGATGTTGAAGAGACGGAGATCTACAATGACATGCCGCCAACTGTAACAAAGCTGAGCAAACTTGAGCGCCTGAGGGTGCATTGGTGGCTTCTTCCACGGGGGCTAGGGAACACGAAGGCGCTGCGCGAGGTGGATTCGGCCCTTCTCCAAGGCAACGATGTTCTGGTTGCCCGAGAGATCGGTGAGCTGAAACAATTGCAGGTGCTAGTGCTATTTATCAAATTGCGCGAGGTGGAGGCCAACAAGAGAGAGGAGTCTTTGCATGCGCTTGCCTCCTCCCTGAGAAAGACATACGCCCTCCGAACGCTCAAGCTGTTTGACTTCGACAATCGCAGTGTGGAGTTTCTGCTTCACGCCTCCTCACCGACACCACTCCTCCGGTGCCTTCATATAAAAGGGGACATTAGTCGATTTCCTGACTGGATCTCATCACTCAAACACCTCGTCGAGTTATCCGTGGCGGACGCCAAGCTTGCTGGCGATCACCTACTTGATTCCTTTCCTTGTGTGAGTTGCCCAGCCTGCAGAGCCTCACACTGGGGTACAAGAGCTGCCGAGACCAAAAGCTGGTTGCACGCACCAACCACAAGTTTCCAGTGCTTAGGATCCTGCACATGTCATTAAAAAATATCCCCAACTAGTTGAATTTGAGCCAGGATCAATGACGAAGCTCGAGACGCTTCGATTGAATTTCTATGGTACCAAGGAGAGGAGCGTTGTCGGTGTTGGCAACTTGAAGAACCTTAAAGAGGTGAACCTCCGTCCGTGGTGAGGAAGGCAACCCGTGGCTGGAACGTGCACTGCAGCAGCTCAAGCAGGAGAACGAGAATCGCCTCAACTCCAACCAGATCAAAGTTGTAGTGCAAAAATAATGGTAATGATGATCGCATCTTGGGCATGCTCCCATATTTGGAACTGCTAGCTGCTAGATGTTGTTTCCCTAAATTATTCTCCATACTGTATCGAATATTTTAGTCAAGGTTTTAAATCTTCCACTGTAGCTTCGTTATAGCCCGCTATAGCCTTTTGAGACAGAAAACCGCTATTTAAAATCATGTACAATTTAGCCGCTACAATCCGCTATAGCCTCATTTAGCCCGCTATTAGCTGTTTTTTTTACCCTAGCCGCTAAACCCCTTAACCCGTTATTTAAAACCATGATTTTAGTTGGTTGTGTACCATTTATTTTTCATGTTTAATTCGTCTTCCAAGTAAAACAGAATGCATTATTGAGACGGGTGTGCGACCGATGTCACAGTTTTGGCCATCGCTCTTGATTTTTCACCATGTTATTACTTCAATTGGCACCACTGCTATTCTATTCACTTCTCTGCCTTCTCACTTCAGTTTCAGCATGTGACCATCACACGCCCCCAGCGTCAAGTGCTGCTGCATCCAACATGCAGCCAAACACCACCATATTTGTATACAGAAACTTCTTTCCTACCAACCGCAACTTGCACTTTACTACTTCGTTTATTTTAAACCGTTGTAAAAACTTGTTTGTATAATGTCTGCTTTCTCCTTCCTGCTGTATGATGATTATACATGCTTAGGTACTTAGCGTGGGTTGATTCAGTATGATAGTTATCAATAGATATTCAGTATTCACCAAATCTAACCGGCAGCCCCGAACCCCCAACACATTTGCACCTGAAACATACTGTATGTACAGAAACAGCGTGCCTAAAAATGTACACAAGGAATCAGGGCAGTAACAGATTACTGAAGTTCTGCAGAAACACCCCGGGTTACAATTTGTGTTCAAATCACCAAATGGACAAGGTTGCTCTCATGTGGCACTGATTCAGTGCCATCATGGAGACCGCAGCAGATGGGTGCTTGTTTTTGTCCCTGATACACCCTGACGCCCTGTGCAGTTGACATTGTTCATAATCTTGCGGTACAATCAGAGGACGCTGCAAGCCAAGAACAATCTGTTCAGTGACTAATGAATTACAAGCAACAGCATGATGTCTGCAGCCATCATTTACCAATTAGCACTGTCTACTGAGAATGCACGTCCCAGACAACGAAAATGATGTGAGAATTAGGCTGCTTATTTCATAATCTCACCTAGAGATTTTTCACTCTTCTTTATTGAATGTTTAGAGAGAGAAAAGCACAGAAATTACAAATTAAATTTCTTTACAACAAGCCATCAGCATTCCAAATCTTGGTCGGATGACGATGTTGCAAGATACCTACAGTCAATCCCAAGTACATCATATATGAAATATACAAAGGCAAGTGATGAACCAATGTTCTGTCAAATGGTAAGTGGATATCATGCAAAGGCCCAGAAAATAGAAAAACACACAAAAAAAAATCCATCACTAAACTCAGTATTCTCCATTGAACAAACAAAATATTAGAAGGGTGGTAACTACCTCACTTTCATCCACAAAATGCATATCCAAACAATACCATTGTGACGATGAGATGTGTGACAATCTTAGATTGAGGCCAGCATATCTGAGCAAGGACACCAACGCATAGAATGATACAGTTACCACTTACCAGCCAAGAAAGGAAAAAGGTAGTTCAAATAGACCTGTGTACAACAAAAGCTTCTGACAAATGCTAAACAAAGCTTGATAAGCATTGAAGGTGAGGAAACTTCAACTGGAAAAACAAAACATCAGCATACATCGTTAGTTTAATCTTCAGTGGATCCTAATTCCAGTGAGAATGGAAAGTTTTGACTGGCAATTTGAATTAATCTTCAAAGTACATATCTACAACATTCCCTAGGTCCATGTCAACCTCATATAGAACAATTTAAATTTCATGGACCATGTCAATCTTATGTGGAAAGCAACAAAATGAGGCAAACTAAGATCAGGATCAGGTGACAAAAAAAGACACAGTGCTACAAAGAGTAAGACTGTAAAAGCCCCAATACGAGAAGTGGACAGCTACAAGCTTTTGCACAACTAGGGAGTGAAGTTAATTAAAATAAATCATATTTAGAAAAGGAAACAGCTCGATATAGAAGCAAGTAGAGGAGAAACAAAATGTGGTATAGCACCTCTACTACCATGGGTCTTGAACAGGCCTTGCTAAAGCAAAAAAGGATTCTTGATTCACTGACATCAATAATTCAACTGGGAGAGCCTTAGCTGGACGAGAAATTTTAAGCCTTGGTTCCAGAATACCTGACAATATCCATTTTAACCCACAGTAGGTATTAAATAAATTTGATATTAAGTGCTCATACATCTAAGAATAAATTCCATTATTCTACCTGGTGAAAGCGACCGCCCCTGATACAGAAGTGTTGTTAGTGGGCTTGTTGCCCAATGGTTCACAGCTGGGCGGTTCATTGGCTGAAATCCTACTACCTTACCTTCTTCTGACATGACCACCTACAAATAAGAGAATCAAGTGATAGGCTGATGACCTGAAGACAAGAGATTCATTTTTGAAAAAAAAAGAGTAGAAGTTGCTTACATAAAATTCTTATGCAGGGAATTTTTGCTACCATATAATTTAAAATGAAATACAAAACTAGCATTGGATGCCACGAGCAATTCAGCTTAAGGAAAACTAAGCAAACCCCACACATAAAGCTTGCTTTTTAGAAAGTCTAAAATAATACTATTCCATATTCCCACTCTACTATCTCAACATAGAGAAAAGAAAGAAAAGTTTTAATACAACCTTAGTATAAAGAAATAAAATAACTGCTGTTTTTTTTTAAAAAAAATAAAACAACTGCTACACTAACAAAAGGAAATGTGAAAGTGTGGTCTCTTTCTCATCAGATGCAGCCAAAGAACAATTAGTAGGTAAAAAAGTGCTACTAGATGGCAACATGAGGGTGTGTTTCTACACTTCTACTTTAGCAGGTATGTCACAATATATGACATGATAACCAATATGCCTATGGAAAGATTTTGGTACTTCCAACAACCCCAAGGAAAAAGTGAAAGGAGGTGATCATAGATACTAGAGTCATTAGATACATAATCATTGCAAAAAAAAGGGACAACTACTACAAAGAGAACAAACTGGGATATTCTGAAGAGATTCAAGCGAGGTACCTGAAAACTAGCAATATTCTGAAGAGATTCCTGAGTTTTATCATTTTGCTCCAAATCGGACATCTTAATATTAATTGGCACAAACTGGGATGGATTTTCTTGGCTAAAAGTGTCGGGATGCTGAACATAACCAGAAGCAGTGTTATCCTCGCTATTGTTTCCCTTAAAGCAGTCAGGCAGTTCTCCAACCCAAGCTCCAATACGTGCATCGACCATTATAGCACCGGGGCAGCCATATGAGTCTTTCATTTTCTTAATAAGAGATGTGCAATAAGCTTGTATCTGAGAAGAGGAGTAAATCAGACAAAATATGCAGCACATATAATAAACTGGTATAATGGCCGATAGAGTAGTTATGCTATGATGATCCAGTTATGCAGGCAGGCACGTTAATTCAGTATTTCAGTCTTACTAACACACATATAACAAGTTTGTCTAGAACTCAACTTAGTTAATCTTTGAAAAAAGGAAGAGATATCAAAGGATCACGTCCTAAAATTACTGATTTTAAAGTGGCAGCTACTCATTAGAAGATAACATATGAAATGCAGCTTGTCAGAGTTATTCCCATTTCCCAAGTACTACAGAAGATAAGTACAGTTATTTTTTCTTTGTTCATTACTATAAGTATGCACAGGTAAAAAAAATAACTAGCTAAAATGGCATGAGGAATTTTACTTCAGGTAATTAGTTCAAATGTTACAGTATTGCAGTGAAATTAATACTACGCGAATGGTAATGGGGTATCACAAAAAGGAATTCATTACTAAAACTGACCGTTAACCTCCCTTGGACAAATGACAGATTCACAAGTACTAGATAAGTACCTCACTGCTATCAAGGGAGCTGATATCAGAACAATAGCTCTGAGATGATGAAACATTTGAACTTCCCTTGAATAGCCGTTTGTTTCTAAGAGATAGAGGCCAGCATAACTGGGCAAAGACGGCGACAGAAAGAATAATACAGCTACCAGCCAAAAAAGTAAAAATGTTGTTCAAATAGCCCTGCATAAAACAAAATTTGTCGATGAACAGAGTTTGGTAATATTTATTGAATGTGAGTAAATTTTGACCTGGACAGTATCAGCATACATTGTTCTTTTTAATCTTTGATGGATCTGAATTCCAGTGAGGATGGAAAGTTTTGCCTGGTAATGTGAATTGATCTTCAAAGTACATGTCTATAACGTTCCCTAGTTCTGCCTACAAATGGTGGCAGTGAACAGAAACAAGTTAGAAGACATACACAAAGGACCAGATTCAAATTTCATATTCGCTGGGTTCTGTTAATAACTTATTATTATTTCTAGAAAACGAATGTGTTCTTTGAAGGAAAGGGAGGGAATAACATTGTACCAGTTGGGAGTGGGTTAACAGAACTTCCCACCTATTATTTTCTAACTCGTGATGACCTTCAAGATCCGTATTCTCGAATGCTTTGGCATTTATTTGCAGTTTATAAGTAGGAATGTACTCATTGGCCCAAAGGACAAACTCAGGACCCCCAATCTTCACCAGACTTTCATAATTTGGCGCTGGCCACCATCCATTCTTCGTTCTGTGCACACTATGAGGAGACTTCATTAGATTAAAACTCTCAAGGCATCTCTTAGCATTTCTCACTATTTCTGCCTCATAAATTTTGTGTATGCAAACAGAGGAATCAATTGAGAAGTTGAACTGTCGCTTCTGAAACAAACTGCCCATGCCCCCGAGGTGACTGTTGCTGGCATCCTCAATGACACAGGAGAATATGGCTTCGGCTAGAGAAGCCAGAAGTTTTTCATCTGATGAGATGACACTAAAATGCATAGACACCTGTTGTACATTCACAAATCAGCATTGAGCAAGAAGTAAGGTGAGGGAGGAAAAAAAAAACAAAATATCCCAAGCTTTTGAATTTGTACCTTTCGTGGTTTGCCCAAATGTTGTAGGTCTCTCTCCGAACCTGGGGAAAAGACCTCGAGCCGAAAGTTTGAAAGCCGTTGCATTACAACTTGCTTAAAGGCCATAGCCAACATAGTCTCAGAATCAGGTTCACTTTCAGAGAAAAACTCCGATCCGAATTGTTTCTTTATCCTACTGGCCTTGTCTTTAACTTCCTTGGCTTGCAAAATCTACAGAAATCGCCAAAACTTACTGATGATCAAGCACAAGACAGACAGACAAACAGGCTGCTGCAATTATTCGCATACGCAAGTATAGCAGTAGGTTCCTCCTGGGGCACCATACAATGAAACGCGGATAGGCTTGCTGTGTGGTGTGGTTAAACCCCAACCATCTCTACCAGTGAGAGGAATGTGAATGGTGAAATTTCAATGTGGCTAATTGTTTGACCCTCTGCATTTTGGTGCATAAGACTCATGTTTGGCCTAATGTGGCACTGTCTAAGAAACAGGCACAATGGACTCAATAGTTCAGACTGGAATGAATGCTTGCTACAAGTAGCTTAACGAAATCCAGAACAATCACTCTGAATGGGCACTGAAATATGCTGTTTGCTTCCACTCAGTAGCAGTCCCTCACAACTCACTAGTAGCAAAGTACTATTGCAAATCTATATTCTCCACCTACGAGGCAGTAAGCACAGTGCAGTGCAAACACAGAAGCCCGGGGATGCGTGGAAAAGCCGGAGGGGTGGGTCACTCACCACTCGCGTGGAAGCGGCGGCGCTTGTCCCGCCGCCACCGGTTCCGGGTAGGAACGCCTCGACGACCATTGCCTCGGCGCCGGCGGCGAGGTGCGCCTCCGCCGCCGCCCCTCCATCAGCCGCGGCCGCTGCGGCGACGGCATTTTGGGCGTTCCTTCCTCCCGGTGGATTTGCCCTCCGTCCGGAGGCGACAACGACGACACGACCCTTCGCCCGGAGGTTTTGAGGTTTATGGACCGGACCTCGTCGACAATAGGCCCAGCCCGAAAAGTGGACTGGACGGCCCACACAGACAGAGGCGGTTTGAAGTCTCTTCTTAAGCCCGCGCATCGATAAAAGTGGCCCGACACGTAGAAGGAATCTTTTTTTAGGGCCCATGTGCAAGGAATCGGCGTATACGGCGGTGTTTGCGGTCGACCGCACCGAAGAACTTTTGCGATCGATGCTCCGACAACCGTAAAAGGAAACTTTCCGTCCACGCCAGGGGTAATCATTCCCTTTTGGGAACCGCGCGCAAATTGTTCTAGCCACGTAAATTTTCGTTCTGCACGTGTTTTCATGCCGTTCTTTGGACTACGATTTCTCACACGGACCACTTTCTTTTTCTTTTTTATTTTTTTTTTCTTTTGTTAGTAGATCATTCTCTTTTCAGGATTCATAAATTCTCTTTTAGTCATCGGGACCGTGGAGATTGGGTGAACTAAATGGGTGGGGGGAGTAAATAAAAGCTAATTTCAACTAGAAAATTAAAAAAACAATTGTTCGATAAACTAAAGGGCCAGTCTATCTGTTAACATATTTTCTGTCAAAACCTGTCAAGTTTTAGTCCAATCAAAATACACACACATCAACAGCTAAAAATCTGACACATTTTAAGATATCAAATCTGTCAATTTTTTTGCTAACAAGCGCAACAATTGTTAACGGGTGCTGAAACAATTCAGCATCTGATAAGAATAAATTTTGCTGCCATAACAACCAGCCCATACTTTAATTTTCCATTCCTATTTTATTCAAATTGTCAAAAGAAAATCTATACTGTCATATTACTACAAAAGAAGGCATTGAACAAAAGGACAAACCTTCTTATTGCTTGATGAAAAATACAAATTAGTATAGCTGCATAAAATTACACATAGCTCTATCATCACAATTCACAAAGTAATGTCCGTTGTGAAAGATAAGTGGTAAACAAAGGATCACGGACATCAAGGGTAACAACAAACAGCAAGAACTAGGGCTTTAACACTGTCATAACAACCAAGTGTGGCCAGAACAACATTATAAACATGTAAATCGTCAAAAGCATTCAGGATCAGCCATCGGAAAAGAATGATGGATATATGCCCGCAAAGACAATTAAGAAAAAATAACAGTTTTAAATGGTATACTCTCACTCGCCAGTGTCACACTCCAATAAATTGGTAATCGGTTTTGAGCAGTGAAAATCTATCTCACCAGTTTCTATACCTCCTTATCTGAGGATTCACAAACTTCTCAGGAGACTTGGAGTAAGGGATGTTCTCCCAAAAAAGATAGAAAACAGTTGGGTGGGAACAAAGCTAAGCACAACACGGTACACTTTATATTCACCTAGTACACTATCACAAACCATAAAAATTCGCATACATACACAGATTAAATGTGTAATGTTTTTTAACAAAAACGCTACTTACAGTCATGAAAAAGTTTCTGCACACGTCCTTTTATTACATTAATTTTTATATACAACATTCTCAAGAAAAGTTTTCTATAGACATTTTCTTCAAAAAGTTATATAGAAAATAATTCTAAAAAGCTTAGACACAATTTACACATATTTTTTCTGTACAATATCTCAAAGAAATTTCTCTACAAAACATTTGCTAGATAATTTCTATACCAATCTTGAAAGAAGTTCTTAAAGTAACAAATTATCTTTCTATATAATGTTTGATACATAACTAATCTGGCTAAACCTTATGTAGACAAAGTTTTGTACAAAATCTTTTCTGAAATATATTATCTATCTTTTTGGTGCAATCACAGAATGTTATTATAATAACTTATTAATGTGCATAACTTGGCAGCATAACTTTTCTATATACTTTTTTGCGTAACTTTGTGACACAAAACTTAGCTAGAAAGCCTTTTATTGAACATTTTCATATTAAATTTACTATATAACATTACCAAAACAAAGTTATTCCACAACTTTTTCCAAAAAGGTTATTGTAATAACATTTTTCACATAATGTTGTCTAGTAATATTTCTAGAAAAAATAATAAAATATGTATTTGGAGGGCAATCATATCATGTACCTACAAAATTCTTGTATTTGAAATGTTAGCAAGAAAACAATTGAAGTAAACACTACATAGATAGTTTTTTTATATAATCCTTTTACCGAAAATTTGTTAGAACTTGATACTTCGAAAAACTTTGTCATATAACTTATGTATGAAAAGTTTGACAGAAAGTTTTTTGTATATACTTTTTTATATTATTTTTCTAGATAATTTTTTTTACAAAACTTAATATATAATAACTGAAGTTTAGCCTATTCACCAAACAAAAAGAAAAAAACAAGAGAAAAAGATGTAAAAAACGTTATCTAAACGTAGCTCAATACAAACAATATGAAAAATGTTATATGCAAAAAAAGTATATGGAGAGAGGTTTATGCAAAATCATCTAAAAATGGTGGATATTATGTAGCCTAACTTTTTGATGCAATCTTTTTATGACAAAAACAGAGAAAGCTTATACGAAATCTTTACGTTGCTTTAAAACTTACATGGAAAACTTATCAAGTAAAACTTTCTTAGGAATACTTTGGTACGAAAAGTTTTGTTAAAAAACTTTGCTTTCGACTGTCAAGTAAAACGTTGCTCATTACAATTAGGTACAAAAGTTTAGTATGAATCTTTCAATAATTCAGAGAGCTTCTTTGAACTAAAACTCATTTACAAAATTTTGCTAACAACTTATCTAAAAACATAAAATGAAAACTTTTGACAACCTAATAACTTTTAAATAAAACTTTTTTTTGCATAACTTCTTCAAACTTTTCTTTATAACTTTTTACTAAAAACTTTGTCAGTAACTCTTGTAAAAATCTAAGCTGAAAACATTACCCGCGCATTAATGTCTTTTAGTTGCTTGTACATGGAGTGGCTGGTAAACTGAATATTGGTTACTTAATTATGGGATACAAAGCAAATTGCAGTATCTTTTGCTTCAAGCTAGAAGTGCATCTCTGGCTGTGCATCTCAGCATCTGAATATCCTGTATATTCATTAAATCACCGGATGGAATCTGCATTTAAAGTGGTGTTGCTCGGATCCCAACGGCTGTGTAAAGATTATAAGTTATCTTTTCTGACGAAGCTGAAATGACCACCAATGTCCATTGAAAAAAAGTGGCCACCATTAATGCTTTGTGATTCATACAACTGAGTAATTAGTAAAACTATGAAATTGCTATATATGGTCTTCGTGCTTTTTTTCTTGAATACGTAGAAGAGCTGCGCATCATTGTTTTAAGAGGAAAAACAGTTGTGCAACATGACGGCTAACAGCACACGCACAAGTCTCTATTATACATTCAAACAACCGTGCTTGGCTTCATTTCAACTCACAAAATAATCTACAAAGGTGTGATGCCCCTGCATCCACCCAGTTTTCTCCCTCTTGTTTGATTGCTACGATCAACTAAAAAGGTTGAAGTTCAGCTCCTCTGAATACTCGTGTGTTGCATTCTATCCAGAGTTGCCAGGAGATCAGGGCAAAGAGGTTGTCGAATCCCTTCCTCTTGGCGTATTTTTCGTGTACTTCTACTTCCTATCGAGCTCTGTCACAAAATCCTTTGACGATCAATCCCTGTATGGTTCACCTATAACACCGCAGCATGGATGGTTTCTGTGAATATTTTCAGCTCCACTATAATTACGATTGAGCTCTTTTACAGTACCCAATACTACTCCTGGGTGGTATATAATATAGACATGGATAATTTAGTAATTACGACTACCCGTCGCCGGTCGCCGTACAGAGACAAGAGATAGATGTAGGGAAAATAAGGAATAAAGGGAAATGAATAAGATTGAGAAGGAAATGAAACGGCAGGTCATGGTAAATTTTAATGATCGAATGAAAACATTACTTAATTTTTAAGATCATTGATTCGGCAACATCCAATTCACAGAGTAGTACTCACTAGACTATGCAAAAAGTACTCCATGAAGAACACATAAATAATTCCCTCGCTATACAAAGATTAATCGCAAAAGGGTTAAAAGACATTAAACCAATCATTTGCTTACATCTTAGAAGAATCAGATCACATGGCCTGGCAAAAGGTCATAGCAACAGTAGTACAATCCATCACCCCTGCAGATGCACCACCAAAGCAATAGCAGCAAAGCAGCGGTGCATCCTAGCAAACGATTGCCATCAATCTCCATCACCAGTGCATGGATCTACCGTTGCAAAGACTTCTGACACATCCAAAACAACCCCCTACTGAGAGCTCCACCCCCGCTGCTGCTCGCCTGCTCCCGTGGGCGAACGCGGTGGAGCAAGAGAAGATGCATATGGGGAGAGGAAGCAGGTAGGACGGGCTCACCGGAGATCGATCCCGATGCCGGGCTTGATGATGGATTCATCCTCCAGGTCGCCGTCGCATGGCTGAGATCCCGCAATCGGGCTCACCCACCACCGCAGCCAAGCGGGCGCCGGATGCGGGGCCGAGCCATCTCCCAGTCGGCGAGCGCGAGCACCACGCGCAGGTCCCCCGTCCCTTCCTCCTGAGGGATGAGCGTCAAGCCCAGGGCGCAGCTGCCTCAATGGCGGCGAGTCGGCGCGGCCGCGCGGGGGCCGGGAAACCCTAGCCACCGCGTCTCAGCCTCACGGCGAGCTCCGCGACGCTTGTCTTTGTGTGGAATTCGGCCGTCGCTGCCCCGCATCACGAGCCGACACTCTCCCGAGGTCTCCGAATCTCCGATGCCCCAGCCGGCCGAGCCATCGCCGCTGGAACTGGAGGAAAGAGAGAGAAAAGGGAAGGGGAAGGAATGGAAACGACGAGGCTTATCTCGGACGACCGACAAAAAAGATGAGACCCACGGGTGCGCCGAACGTCTTTCTCAATCAAAAAGAAAACGTATTATACACACGTCGGGCAGACTGCCGACAGCTACGCTACGCGTTGCTGTACCTTTGGAGTGACTGGAGTCGGTCACGTGCTGCTCGTGACGCTTTGGAGGAAGAGCAACATCGATCGAGTCTCCACTTTCGAGGCAGGCAGAGAGGCGCGTTGAATCGAATCCAAAGAAAGAAGACCAAGACCAAGCAAGAGATGGTAATTACCGTTCCAATTCTTTTTAGATACTGTATTAGTACTTGGAGTATATATTTTTTGCTGGGATTGACAAAGCCACCTTGAGCGACTCATTGTTGAAAAGCATTTCATCTACCTCTGGTGATAAAACGCAGCAACGGCAGAGGAAATGAGCCGAAGATAATCATTTGATCCCAATGGGGAAAAGCTACATATAATCCGCCGGCCTCTTAGGCCCTCCGCAGTGTGGTGCCGGAGTGATGCCCAAATAGGAGAGAGACTGTTTGGGCATCACTTCCAACACTGCGGCCACCGATGCCTAAGTCAGTAAATTTGGAAGCGACGCAGCACCGATGCCTACAAGGTAAAGAATGAAGAAAATTGTACAGCTTGTTCTTTTGCCATGCAAACCTGAGAGAGGGTGAATGTCAGGTACGGTTTTAAGCTTTCTTTTTTATTTGTCAGGTGGAAGGCAGCGATGCCCACGCTGTGGCCTTGCAAGCTCGACTCCTGTTTTCTGGTTGTGGAGCCCGATTTTTCTTTGGATGTCACTCCACGCTGTGGAGGGCCTTATAACCACACAACCCACGCCATCCGTTCTTCTCCCTGTAGTAGCTCAAGTTGGGCAAAAACGTGGAGCCACGTCACATCACGCAGATTTCTACTCAACGGGTCATTTCTACTCAACGGGTCGGGCTCCGCATGAATCGGCCTGTTCGTTTGGATTGTTTCCAGCGAGCCAACAATGTTTTTCTCTCAGCGAAAACTAGCGTCAGCCAACAGTGTTTTTTCTCTCAGCAAAAACCAGCGCCAGGCACCAGCCATCAGCCAAACAAACAGGACGAATATGAATGAATTATCGGCCGAATCGATCAGCCTGCGGATTTCTTTTGTGTGTATATATATTCAATCTCCGATCCGTGGATAGCCGAAACAGTAGTTAGCGCGAATGATGCCGAGTATCGTAGGCAAACGATTCTGAAGCCGCTGGTGATGCCAATGCCATACCAGCACCAGGCTGTGTAGTCAGCTGAGCATCGCCTCGCCGCCTGATCAATCCATTGCACACGACTCATCATCAGTGACTACGCTGGTTACAACTTGCAACGAGGGAATATATGGTGTCTTTCTTTTGTATTTGGCCTACTTGATCATTGCATTTGTCATCATAATTCTCGACCAGTTGCTCCAGCTACACGCACACGAAGGAAAACGTAGCACGATTAAGCCATGGCAACCCAGTCCTTGTGTGGTCAACACTGTACTAACACAGACATCGTGAGATCAAGCCCCTGATTATCTAGTAACACAATTCTTCCAGTGCGTTAGAGAGACCGACTGGAGATGACTTTTGCCTTGGAGGGTATGTAACGAGGCAATAGCGTCGCACTCACCAGTCAGTGCCGACCAAAGACGAGCCAGGTCAACCAACAAATGGAATCACTTTTGGACCCCAAACGGGCAGTGCCTGTTGTTTTCAGAGAACAAAAACCCACATGGATGGAAGGATCCTGCTGCATTACATTTCCAGCGATAATATAGTCTCACGGCGTTGCAAAGGGATATCTTCTGTATTATACCCGGGGCAAAACCATGATGGATGGGTTCGACAGAATGATTATCACTACTGCTGGTGCTAATCTGTCTGTCTGTCTATGTGGTGGTGCTATGCTAATCGAGGGCGGCTTGCATCCTCAATCATAGTAGCAGTGGCAATGCCAGCCAGACAAACAGCACACAAAAATGACAGGTCGACTCCACACACACCCTGCAAATCATACTGATACTCTACTCGTACGTATACGTGATATATACAGAGAAGAGAGCCAGAGAGGGATATACCGAGTACTAGAATCGCAAACAGCAGGACCCACCTGTCATCCACAATTCAGGGTCAACAAGTACACATATCGGATTCGGGACAAGAGATGTACGTACAGACTTTGGAGCAGGAAGAGAGGCAGCGAATGGGGGCGTCGGTACAAGTACGAGAGCACCTTAATTGCGTTGCCGAGCACTGACAGGGCTCGACGTTTCACAAGCAAGCCATTAATGCCAGCTTAACCACATCTTACGTTGATCATCGTAATTAAATACTCCCTCCATTCCATTCCGTTGATCTGCAGTCATTATGACGCCAGGCAATCCGGCCGTTGCCATCACGACAGACACGAGACCAGACGCGCGCCGTGGCGGGCACATCTCAAGGTTCAGCCGCAGCAGCAAGCTCAGCTGTAGCCTCTGCCCTGCACAAGCAGCAGGGACAGCCGGACAGTGTCTAGTCTTCCCTTGCAAGCAAGCAATCCCCGGCCCGCTGCAAGGGGCAGCTCAGCTCCTCAGCCCACCCCCTTCTCCCTTCCTGCCTGCCCTCACCTTCCCTTCCCTTCCCTTCCCCGAATGCTGCCGAGCTCTCTTTCTCTAGTCGTCGCCAACCTCTCCCTCCCCAGCTAAAGCTCTCCCACCTCGCCACCTAACCTGCCATCCACTGCGGCCTGGGGAGACACGCCGACGCCATACCCGTCCTCGAGCGCGCCGTCGCCGTCGTCACGCCGCCGCCGCCTGCCGAGGGCGAGGCCGACGACCAGCAGGAGCAGCAGCCCGAGGCCGCCGACCAGAGGGGCGAGGAGTGGTCCCTCGCCGCCTTCTCCGGATGGATGCAGCTCGGCGACACGCACGCCATGCTCGGCCGCATGGACGAGTCCATCGCCTGCTACGGCAAGGGTCTCGAGATCCAGATGGCCGCGCTAGGCGAGCGCGATCCCCGCGTCGCCGAGACCTGCAGGTGATCACCAGTTCTCTTCTGTGCTGTTTCTCGATCTAGATCTCATCTCTTCCTTCCATTCCAAAAAGGCGCCATTTTTAACTAGCACCTCCAAATTCTCCAAAGCCAAAGAAGAGATTTTTTTTCCCACTCCCCTCTCATGTAACTGGTGGTTAGAAAACTGCGGATCGCGACAGAATTGGCATTAAAACTGATTAATTGCTTGCAGACACTCCAAAAAAATCCAGAGGAGGAGACGTGACGACTGATGTGATTCTTTTCGATAATTGACAGGTACTTGGCGGAAGCGCACGTCCAAGCTCTGCAATTCGACGAAGCAGAGAAGCTCTGCCGCAAAGCCCTCGAGATCCACCGGGAGCACAGCGCCCCGGCATCGCTCGAGGAGGCCTCGGACCGCCGTCTAATGGCCCTCATCCTTGATGCCAAGGGTGACTATGATGGTGCCCTCGAGCACCTCGTGCTCACCTCAATGACCATGGTTGCCAACGGGCGTGACATCGAGGTAGCCACAATTGATGTATCGATAGGCAACACCTATCTCGCCCTCGCACGCTTCGATGAGGCTGTCTTCTCTTACCAGAAGGCGTTGACTGTTCTCAAATCAGCCCGTGGCGATGACCATCCTACGGTTGCGTCAGTCTATGTCCGCCTTGCTGACCTTTACCACCGGACAGGCAGGCTCCGTGAGTCTAAATCCTACTGCGAGAATGCCTTGCGTGTTTATGGCAAGCCCGCGCCTGGTGCTGCCCCTGATGAAATTGCCGGAGGCTTGATGGAGATCGCTGCCATCAATGAGTCACTCGGCGATCTCGATGAGGCCCTGAAGCTTCTTCAGAGAGCACTTAAGTTGCTGGAGGACTCACCAGGGCAGTGGAGCACAGTTGCTGGCATTGAGGCACAGATGGGTGTTCTGTACTACATGGTAGGGAGGTATGCAGATTCAAGGAACTCATTTGAGAGTGCGGTTGCCAAATTGAGGGCTAGCGGTGAGAGGAAGTCAGCATTCTTCGGTGTTCTGTTGAACCAAATGGGGCTAGCCTGCGTGCAACTGTTCAAGATAGATGAGGCTGCACAGTTGTTTGAAGAGGCAAGGGCAGTTCTAGAGCAGGAGTGTGGCGCCTCTCATCCGGATACTCTTGGTGTGTACAGCAACCTCGCTGCAATCTATGACGCCATGGGAAGGTATGTGTCAATAACACAACCTGGGTTCTTTTGCAGCCTGCTGTCATCTTGTTCAGAATTCAGTGATACTCATGTTTTGACATACGTATTTAATAAACATCCACACTTTGACATCTAGGTGTTTTTGATACACTCATAAGGTATCTTTGTCTCATCATCGACAACCCTAACAAGTTGTGCCCATGAGTTTTTTAATGCTATCTGAAGGAGTGAACTTGTTGGGTTCCAGTTGTTAATCTAATGCCTGCCCAACATTCGTGGGTTTGCGTGTGTTTGTGGGTTGTGGGTGGGACGATCTTCTTCTTTAGGTTATCTTGTGTAAGATTGCTTCATCTGAATTTTGGTAACAATTAGTAAGCAGTGTAGATGGCTTGATGAGTTGCTTGCCAGGTGATCACTTCGACCATGTGATGTCATAATTTGCTTTTAGTGGTCCATCATCAGTGTTGCCCCCACATGTTCTTTACCCAACTTTTGTGTAGTTGCAGAAGTAGCAAAACCCGATCCACATTCCAGATAGACTCTATGCCCATTTATGCATGATTTCCAAACCAACCGAGACATTCACAATTAGTCACAGTATGTCAGGCATTGCTACACTTTTCTGGTGTGGCACTAGATCTTATAATACATCTGAACATAGCATATGAATTATAGGTTCCTAATGCGCAATAGATGATCCATTTCTGTTGCTGTTTAATAATAACTACTAATGTGATTGTCATCATGTTCAGAGTGGAGGATGCCATTGAGATCCTGGAGCACGTCCTGAAGGTGAGGGAAGAGAAGCTGGGTACAGCAAACCCGGACGTGGAGGACGAGAAGAAGCGTCTGGCGGAGCTCCTGAAAGAGGCGGGGCGGTCCCGGAACCGGAAGCAGAAATCGTTGGAGAACCTGTTTGTGACCAACTCGGCACGGGTGAAGAAAGAGGCCGGGAGGAGGTGGTCCAACTTCGGGTTCAGGAGCTGAGGAGGAGCTTCGTCGCCTGGCAGGGTGGCCTTTGTAAGATAAAGGGGGCGGAAGCGGGACAAGAAAGAAAAGGCATGTGTAAAGATGTTGCTGTAGGTTCATTAGGAAGATGATGATGATTGGGTTTGCCACATGTATTGTTGTTGTTGGTGTGTGTGTGTGTTGAATTAATTATGGGAAACTGTCTTGAGTTATTTTCAGGGGTGTTTCAATTTTTTCACGAATACTATTAACTGGGTGCTGTTGTACCCGGAGAAGAGAATATTGTTCCTGGTGGTGGTGGGTGATGAATACCTGTGATTTGTTTGTTACTAGTACATTGCATCGTCCATTGATTGAATCCCTGTAACTCAAATGCTGTCCTTAATTTGTTCCTCTGTCTTGTGATGCCTGTCATGTTTGAGGGGCACCAATCCAATATGGATACGACACTGAAAAAAAGGAAATGCAGGCCTCCAGCACGATGTTGTGATCTGACTTATTCCTAGTTCCTGCTGGAGCATAATATGGCAGGGTATTGGGTCCTCTGCCTGCTTGCCTGATCCCGGCAACTCGCGCTTTCAGCAGGTGAGGTAAATTGACCTGTGTTTGGAGCCGCATCGGCATCGGTTGGTGACTTGGGGCCAATTCGGAATCAAATCATCAGAGATGGTGCTGGTTCATTTGGGTGACGTGTTAGTTGTGCAACATGTATTAGCATGACCTTGACCTACAAGGTTAACCTGACGTTTCCATGGACATCGTGATGCTCTTTTTTGAGCTGTTGGACACTGATGATGATAATACATTCACACAAATCTTTCATAAAAAAGATAATGCAGCGACACAGACAACGAACCCTGCCGTCGTCGTCCCTGCTGTGCTCAACGTCTTTTCGTCATAGAGTAATCTGCTATAGTACATATACATGTCTATACACGAGTATGCTATATATCCCCGGCACATTGCAGTTGCAGCGTTGCTGAGACGACGGGAAGTTTACGGCCACGGAGGCCCAAGCGGGCCTGAAACCAACCCATCATGGGCCGATGGATGGCGGTGATTGCGAGGTGTGGGCCGTTTCCTCTTGCCGCACTCAGCAGCAACTTCCTGTCTTTTTTTTTTGCGGGATGCTCACGGAAATACATAAAAAAAACTTTCTCTCGGGAAATAAAAAACACAGAGACAAAATTGTATGTGCAGCTTGCTCTCAGAAAAGAAGGATTCTGCGCCGTATAGATAGATGGATATGTCAACTGGCAGCCGCATATTGGGTGAGAATGAAAAACACTCTGGCCGGCACCGGCACGACGGTCGACGGTGAAAGCAGCAGCAGCAGCAACCCCATTTTTTCCAGTAAAAATAAAGGTTCCCGCTCCAGTTTTTACCGCCAAAGCTCCCCAGCAGCCGGGGCCGCGCGATTCAAATCGAAAAGTTGGGACCCCAAAAACAACAACACCCCTCTCCAACCCATCCAAACTCAACTCGTCGCGCAATGCGATGCGAGCGAGCCAATGGGTGTGGGCGGGCCCCCACCTGCGCCGCGGCAGCCAATGACGCGTGGGCCACCCAACCGCCCGTAGTAGCCATAATAAAATCATAAACAAAGCACCACCCCGTCCCGTCCCCTCTTCCGGTTCGACTCGAGCAAAAAAGGCCACCACCGCCTCCCTTCCCTCGCCGCCCACCACCGCCCGCCGCCGCCGCCAATTCGCACTATGCCGCCCAAGGGCAAGCGCGGCGCCGGCCGCGGGAGGCCAAGGAAGGACCCCGCACCGCCCGCGCACGCCGCCGCCA
>OAMR01000480.1:198733-252429 GCA_900205405.1 Echinochloa crus-galli
AGATCATATGACTCCAGCAGTGAAAGCGGAAGTTGCTCTCTGTGCAACTAATGGGGGAGGGAAGTTGGAAAATGGTTTCAGCAGTGATGATAAAATTTTGTCTTCAAGTGCTGCAGAGGAAAATTTCGAACCAAAGGTGGGTGAAATTGCCATATCACTTGAGCCAAAAGATGATAAAGCCCCATTTGCAGAGGGGAACCAGTCAGAGGGTGGTGCATTGTGGGATATCTTCAGACGGGAAGATGTCAGTAAACTACATGATTATCTGATGAAGCATGCAGAGGAGTTCAGGCATTATAATTACGAACCGGTGAAGCAGGTGATTGTTTCCCCTTACTATTTGACCATCGAGTGCTATATGGCATCTGTTTCTTTTGTTGGTTGCATAACTGTCCTATGTTGACAGGTTGCTCACCCTATACATGATCAATGCTTCTATCTTACAAATGAGCACAAGAGAAAGCTTAAGGAAGAATACGGTCAGTAAAGAATGCTTGCATATTTTGGATCTTTGTATAAATTCCCCCCTTATTGATTATTTGTTTTCATTAACTATGCATGCAGGAATTGAACCCTGGACATTTGAACAGAAACTTGGTGAGGCAGTGTTTATCCCAGCTGGATGTCCTCACCAAGTCAGAAATTTGAAGGTATGGTAGGACAGACATGGAAACAAGTGTGACCTGTGACATGCTTCTGAGTTGGATGAATTTATATATCATTGCACTTGTTTTGTTTCTGTGCAGTCATGTATAAAGGTCGCACTTGACTTTGTTTCTCCAGAAAATGTGCAAGAGTGCATCAGATTGACAGAAGAATTCCGTCTGCTTCCAAAGGGGCATAGGGTGAATGAAGATAAACTAGAGGTCTGCCAATAATTTGTGCCTTGTGTCCAGCATGCTTTTGTATACTTTTTGTTTACGAACATGATTTATTCTGGTCATATATCCAGCCACTTGCATAGTATAATAGCTCAAGCAGAGCTGTATGATATTCTTAGCTAGCTGTACTTTGAAGCCACATTTTAACAAATATTATTTGCTTGTCCTGTGAAACTGAACCCCCAGGTTAAGAAGATAGCTCTGCATGCACTCAACCGAGCCATTGAGGACATGACTGGAAAGGATTGCATGGAAAGGTTGGTGCACCGACTTGTTTGTAATGTCTGATCAGTTTGCTCTGCACACAACAAACAAAAGATCGATGTTCCTAATCATTTTATGTGGCTGCAGCGTAAAGAATGAAGAGGAGCGCGCAAACAAAAGAGGCAGAGGCGGAGGAAGAGGCGGAGGAAGAGGGAGGAGCAGCGTAAACAAGAGGGAGGAGGAGCCTGAACAAAAGGAGGATGGGCAGGAGCCTGAACAAAAGATGGAGGACGAGGAGGAATGAGCTGGTGCGCAGGTGGTGCCCCTGGCCGCATCTGGTGGACTGATTTTTGCTTTGTGGTGTTTTGGTTTAGGTCGGTAGCCTGCCACCGCCAGCATGCCATTAGGGCTCTGTTGTAGCTTTGTTTTGTAGGAATCAATTTGTATTATACCTTGATAATGTTTATATTACAGTAATTGACTTGTACATTGTCCTCGCCCTGTGCTGCTGAGTGAGTGTTGGCGGCCGGCTTGTTGCCTGCATAACCTGTTGAATGTTTGCTGGAGGTGGTCAGTGCGCGTGTGCTGGGTCGTCAAGGTGAGACCCCCCTGGATATGTGGAGACGCGACATGCGGGTTTAATCGGCGCCTCGCCTCGGCCTATCCATCAACAATACCGGTCCTGGTAAAAGACGTGTGCTGTCTAACTAAAGCTGAATTTTGCCATAGTCGGATGATCTGCACTTGAGTGCTGCCACTATCTTCCATTGCCTCAATAGCAAAGGGGATTGGATTCCTTGACCCAAGGGCTGTATCCTATATATGTAAAACTCATGTGCATGCTCTCTCCTGATGCCAGCAGGTCACACTGGCACCTGCAGGTTACCCACATAAGACGTTAGGAAGGGCAGGAGAGAAGACAGGGGCGGAGCGGCGTGGCAGGGCGCTACCGCCGCCACGTGCAGTAAGAGGATAGGAGGGTTGAGTGGAGAGCACCCTCCTAACGTGCATGAAGAGACGGATATATCCTCTTTGCCTCACCAAATTCCTCTGTCAGGGAGATAGCTCAAGATTGCATATGTGGACATTGCCATCCTGCGAGCTCGATGTGGGGGCTAGAACCTAATCACTATAGCTTCCCAATCTACAACACCTTGGCATCTATCAGATCTGAAATTGTACCTTGCTAGATGAGGACGAGGAAGGCGAGAGATTGACGAAAAGGAAGTCTAGCTGACCCGCACCACCGAGCAGAAGTCAAACCCCACCTGCAGGAGGAAGAAGAGGAAGCAGATCACCACCGCTAAGCCCAAGAGGAAGCATACCGGAGCCGATGAAGACCTCCAATGCCCTCACCACCCTTGCCAGAGAGGAAGTAGAGCCGGCACGCAGCTCCAAGCAAAAGCCGACGTGCACCGCCGCCGCCTACGCTACCTGAGCCCCTTCGTGCCGCCTCCGGTGGTGAAGAGATTTTGGAGAGGTGTGAGCGCTTTCACAAATAGCTCAATAGTTGCGAGGAATTTGTGAGGAAGAAGGCGGCGCAAAATTTCCCTTTCATGATGTGGCGATTGGGAGTAGGAGGTAACCCTAGAGGTTCCGCCTCTCCTGCGTGGGCCCGTCTAAAGTAGGTTGTGATAAAATTATATAAAATTTTAGTTTTCCCATTGCAGGTTCTCGGCCACTTTAAGGAGTTTGTGAATCTGGCCCAACTACCTCTTTAGCCTCCTAAACATGGGCTGGTGCACCCCGAGTTGGGCTGCCTCAGTTGGACCAAGCTATTAAAAACCACACAAAGCTGAATTTGAGGATGAGTTTCCTCTGCAGTTGAACCCCTGCAGTTCACTCGCTGACAGGTGGGCCTGATTGCAGGGTGACCCACCTGTCAGTGACCCAACTACAGGTGACTTAACCGCAGAGGAACTGCTTCCGAATTTGATACATCATTTTTTATACTTAATTTGATACATCATTAATTTGATCATAGCAAAAGACATGTAGTCAAGCACCCATCACTCAGATTAGCACTTGATACCATCCAGGGAGAGGAGAGTCGTCGATCCTTACAGAATTACAGCACAACACTAGCGCCCTCCATGCGCTCAACTCCTGCGGCTTTGTCATTGTCACCATCCAATCGGGAGTCAAGAGTCTAAATTAGGAGTGCACGCATTACTTGTGGGATTGCAAGCGAAATGAAATGATTATCAAGGATATATTTCCTTGGAGCTTTATTTGCTAATATAGAAAACATGAATGAACATTTCCATCATGATTCAAGGGGAGGGGGTATATATGGTGTGGCTACCATACAAAATTGGTTTTTGAGATTATTCATTCTCACCTTTGAAATGGATCAACTTGAAAGTTGAGATTCATTCGATCTTAATGCTAAACGTGTACGTTTCTGCTCTAAATATGTTGCAAAAGATGCATATATATAGACCGACCTGTCAAGTGATCGAGGTTGCTGGAGCCGGTCCTGACTCGGTCAGGTCAGTGCGCGTGTTTTATTTGGAGCGCGCGGATTATTTGCTCTGTCACCAAGTCGCCCTACCTGCTGAAGATGGGCGGCCAGCGGAAGATGGCTCGACATTTTCGCATTCTGCAGGTTTATTCGTCAGATCTCGATCGGGTGATAGCTAGGATACATGCATTTACGGATTGGAGACGATCCATCCTCGTCCTGGTCCTGGTCCTGGTAAAAGACGTGTAGCCGATCGATAATAAGGGCAGTCCCAACCCAAGACACTAGTAGTGATGTTCATAGCCTCCACATCATCAAGAAACTAGTACAAGACACTACCCTCCCAAAGCAGACACTGATGCTCTATGACTAAATTAAATGCTGCTCCTCTCTCATCTTATCTTGGATAGTGTGTAGAAACCATGTCTCATGCAAGACCCGGTTTCCTCATCTTTCTTCATTAACTCACTTGCCACATCATCTTTTATCCTACATGACACCTTATCTAATGCTATGGACATCATCCTAGTCATTGGGTTGGGATTGCCCTAAGCAGCTGGGGAGAGGAGAGTCATTCATGTCCATGGCATCATATCAGTTATCAGATCGACCACTGATCAGGTAGCCATCCGACCAAATAAATTCGTTCATTCATTCATCAGGCCCGTGCCTTCTGGGACCCGTTGTTGGCAGAGATATTTACCAAGTGTTGTCTTTGCTGAGGTCGTTGATGTAAGCCAAGTTATTTGTTGTTGGTGGAATTTGCCATAATTAGTCGTAGTTATACCTGTTGTTTCTTCCGTTGTCAATCTTTTCATGGGGTTGTTTGGTCAGTCTAGGTCCTTTCCTTTATCAAATACAATCTCTTCGATCTGCTTGGTTTTTGTTTTTTTTAAATATTATTAGGTAATAATAAGGTGGTGCATCACCCCGGCCCGTAGAGAGATTTAGATGTAGACAATAAATAGTCACGAGCAAATTTATACCAATCTATAATATGTCAAAAAATAAAAAATATACATATATGTATGTATTTGTAAGAGTACGTGAATGTGCAGTGCACGGCGATTGACACGACAAAACTGGACGACCGGACCTCACATTGACAAACTATACTCCCGTCCAATTCAAAGCAACGACAATTCATATGCATGTAATCATCATTTACTTACAGTTTCTTTTCTTTTTCTCTAGCGATGCACGTCAACGTCTCAGACCGTGGATTCATCATAATGCCCGCCCAAGATGATTTTGACATGCACGGGCCTTTTCGTAGACCACGAGTGGAGGCACAAACATGGCCCTTGAAAGCAAGTCCGTAGACAATCCGTGAGCTGAGGGCGCCATAGTTGGCGGTTGCGATCTGTCCGCGCAGTACAATGGACGGACGGATGGCCCTATCCATGTGGATTCACTGTGCGTGTGCCTGCACGACCAGGTCCACGCCATCCGGATATTTTTTATATACATACATGGTGAAGTAAACAGAAAAAGTCACCCTTGGCCAGTTCAGCGCGTACACGTACGTACGTTTGCTTATACCAACAACAGACACACATCACACGGTGCCTGGTGGCCGGGTCCAACGTACTCTCCACGCTCAAGCGAAGTGCATGTATCGATCTATAGGTACAGTAGCTATTGCTAAGGAGAGTGTGTGACCCCTAAACCGCATCTTTCCTATATGCAAGAAATTCAATTGTTTTTAGATTTGTACCGCCGTAACCGTACACCCTTTGGAAATCCATGTCTGTATTTCCCATGGGTTGAGTAACAAAGATATGCATATTATGAAAGCATGTAAATTTAGTCTGTGTGTAGTGTATGAACTTCACACAAACCATGCATGCAACTTGGGACGGCGGAGCGAGGAAGACGCATGTAAAACAAAAATACGCATGCTATGAAAGCATGTAAATCCAGCATGTAGTAATTGTGATGAAAGGCCTATGTATGAATGTTATTATTGTCATCACACCTACGAGTACGTCTAGCTTCTTTCTCTCCGCCGTCACCACTGCTTGTTTAGAGGAATATGGCTAGAGTCGAGCCACAAGTGATCGAAGCTTCGACGATGGTTGTAAGTTGCGATCGCCAAAGCGGCATATAGCAGACCCTACAAAGCTGTAGTAGATCGAAAACATGACATGAAAATTTGTAAAATATTGGGTGGTATGTTCTGTTTCATACGTATACTATAACCACGTGACAAGTGCACATGATTCCATTTGCACCTTTTTTTTTCTTAATTATTTTCTCCCTTCTGATCGAGAATGAGACTCATCAGTTGCAGAGAGGTCGATAATTTGCACATGCAAGTGCTTTGAATTCTAAAGGAGACTGCTATATATACGTACACGTACATTTTCCATTGCATCACGTGTCTCGCAGTGTGATTGCACAGCCAAGGGGATTGATTTTCATTCATTCACTCAAGTGCTGTAATAGTACGTACTGATGAAGTCCAACGATGCATGCTACGGAGCTGTGATACGACAACGGCGGTTGGCTGCTGATGGGCACATGTGTTTTCACCAGACACCGTTGGCTACCGGCCATTGCATGCGTGCCCCACCAAAAGAGGATGCATGCTACTACGTTTTTTGGCAAAGGGTCCCTACCATACCAATTTTTTTGGCTTTTGGGTTTTGGATTGTCCGCTAGCTCCTCTAGCATGGGCCATGGCACTATCAGATGCCCTACTGTTGCTCAAGTCTGCATCATATTCATTGCTGCCGTCTTGCCAAAATCAAAGTCCCAAAACTAACCGGCCGGATGATGCGTATTGTATGTTGAGAATGGAGTAATCCACAACACCTGTATAGAAAAGCATACTCTAGTAGTACCAAGGAGCTACCTTACCTAGCTAGGTCGTGCTCTCCATTCCTCACAATACTTTGCACGGTCGTCTGCTCCTCCAATTAAACTTGTTGTAGTATCTTGCATTGGGGCCAGCTGAAAGCGTGAAACAACAGCTTAATTTTCTGTGGTTTTAAGTCAGCTGGCACTGTTTAGATATATTGCTGGCATCCTTTAGCTGTAGCAGCCACATTTTTCACTTCGGATAGGGACATAAACCTTTTAAATACTATAATGTTTCAAGGAGTACAACTGTTTTCTTATCAATTATACACAGTACTATCCAATTATATATGCACAGTGAGCTTCACACCATGTCCTTGCATCTGAGCATATATTTGTACAAAGTCTTTTTTTGTTAACAAATAAAGAAAATAAATGAAGGCATCATAGACCAAATACTCTAACTGATTAAAAAGTGCAAAAGGGGAGATATAGATTAGAGAGGCAAAAAAAAGAAAAGAAAAAGGAGATAAACCAGCCACACGCCCACACTTATATAGGAACATAGAAAAGACACAAATATAAGGACTCATCATCATCCATCTAATAAAAAGAAGAGGATAGCAAAATGAATGAAAGACTAAAAGAAAAAAAGGTATTAGAAGAGAGGAAATGGTCAGCAATGCCCCCGGCGGAGGAGAGGAGAGGCGTGCCGAGTCAGCAGGCCATACACGCATACTACAGTAGTAGTGGCAGCCAACCAAGTCAGCAACGAACCAGTCCACCACTCGTCATCTCACCACAGCCTTTGTACCACCTGTAACTGACGTGTGGGTCCAATATCTCTATGACCCCACATGTCAACGTCACGTAGACCCCTGAGGCCGCGTGGCCCAGTCCACCCTGCCGGCCGTGTGGGTATAAATGGTGGACACGCACAAGCCTGGGTTCCCCACCATTCCCTCCCCTCCACTCTTTTTTCTCCGGCGACCACCACCACCACCTCCTCCTCCGAGACAACCAAGCCCAGGCCCAGGCCCACCAGCCCGATACCCAAGGGAATCCCCATCCATGGCCGCCGCCGAGCCGCCGCCGCCCTCCGGCACGGGCTTCTTCGGCATGCTCAGCTTCCGCCGCAGCGCCACCGCCGTCGCCTCCTTCGACCCCGCGCAGGACGACGAGCTCCTCGCGCTCGACGCCCTCCAGGCCCACGTCGCCGACCGCCTCGAGGCCCTCTCCGCCCACGCCTCCTCCTCCCCGGCCCTCTCCCTCCCCTTCCTCTCCAAGCTCCTCGACGCCGTCCTCTCCTCCGACGCCGCCTTCCGCGGCGTCCTCGCCGTCGGCCCCGTCGCCGCCGCCCTCTCCAGGCCCCCCGCCGACCGCCTCGCCGCCGACCTCCTCGACCGCGCCGTCAAGGCGCTCGACGTCCTCAACGCCGCCTCCCTCACGCTCGCCTCGCTCCGGGCCGCGCACCGCGCCGCGCTCGCCGCCGCCACCTGCCTCCTCCTCGCCCCCGCGCTCCACCGCGCGCACCTCGCCCGCGCGCGCAGGGCCATCGCCAGGCTCTTCCCCGACGACGCCAAGCACGGCGCCGGCGGCGGCGGCTCCGCGCCCTCGCCCTCATCCCGCACCATGCGGGCGCTCTCCCTGAGCGTCTCCAAGAACTGGTCCGCGGGGCGCCACCACATGAACGCCATGGCGGCGCACCTCGCGCCGCCGCCGCAGGCGCCGCCCGCGGCTGCCGCGGCCGGCGCGGGCTGCGGGCTCGGCCTGGCGCTCTACACCATGAGCTCCGTTCTCGTGTTCGCCATGTGGGCGCTCGCCGCCGCGGTGCCGTGCCAGGAACGGGCGGCCGCCACCGGCAGCAATCCCCCCGTCGCGCCGCCCAAGCAGGCGCAGTGGGCGGCGCCCATGTCGGCGCTCCAGGAGCGGATCGCCGAGGAGTGGAGGCGGAGGGAGAAGAAGGGGTCTTCCTCGGGGCCGGCGCCCACGGCAGGGCTCCTCGCGGAGACGCAGGCCGTGGAGCGCGCCGCGCGCGACCTCAACAGCCTGCTCGAGGAGATCGCCGAGGAGGAGGAAGAGGAGGAGGACTACGGGATCGTCGGCGAGGGGCGCGCGCGGGAGGTGACGGAGCGCGCCGAGGAGCTGGCGGCGGCGTGCCGGGCGCTGGAGGACGGGCTGGCGCCGCTGGAGCGGCAGGTGCGCGCGGTGTTCCACCGCGTCGTGGCGTGCCGCGGCGAGGTCGTCCGCTGCATCGAACACAGCTCGCGCACCGCCGCCGCCAATGCGGTGGCGTCCGCGTCCGGCCTGCCGCCGCAGCACCAGCACTCCTTCTGATGGACGGATTGCGCGCATTGGGGTCAAAAAAGAAGATTATTTCTTTCTTTCCCCAATGCCCTGTAATGTACCATTCTTTGATTTGTAATTGCCACAGCTGAAGGGTGTGTTTGTGGGGTGTCCTGTACGTCTTGTAGATGATGAGCCTGTAAAAACTAACATCTTGTTTGTTCTCTGTTTGCATTAGTGTGTAACTTGTATTGGTGTCAGTGCTGAAGAGCATAGGAGAAGGGATTCTTGTTGTATGAACTCTTGTAGTTAGCATCTGGTGTTGAATCTTGACTGGTTTTCTCTGATCATGTTCTGCTGCCGGTGGCCTCGATCAACAAGCTCTGATTGATGAGTCTCTGCAACAACAACTAACAAAGCAATTGAACCAGTTGCCGCTTGCAGTTGACCTGACAGGCCGTGTGCTTTGCTGACTGAATCTTTTCGCCCAATTCATTCAGGTCAGTGGGGCAAATACTAGCAACTTGGGATTGACCAAAGCTTTCTCCTGTTGCTTTTGCTTGCAAAGACAGCCTAGTTGGTGGACGCATGGCAGCCTATTTGGGGTTGGTGAAGATCGATCAGTGGATAAAACCAAAGTGTATATATGTTGCTGATAATTCGTTGATGCATGCAGTTGAATCGAACAGACGGTTGACTGACCAAGATTTCCATGGCCAGGGATGTGCAGGCCACAAAGGGGACAGCATGGTCTGAGCTGGGCGTAGCTGTGAGACCTTGTCACTTTTGTCAATTGTCACCGCCTCCTCCTCTAGTTCAACTCACTTTGTTCCCTACTCCCTTATTGTCTAAACGATCACAATATTGGTAAATAATATTCTATGACTAATCAATCTTCCAGCATTCCTGCAGCTGTACTGCTAGCTGAATACCACAGCTAGTAAAGATTCTTCTCCTTATTCCTTTTGAAAAGCAAGGATAGACTGGATGATGCCGTCCTAGCTGCTACTAGGGATCTCTAGTTCCAGCAAGGAATGGAATCTTCCTCCTAAGCTATTGCTACTCATATACATGATCAAAAAGTTGAGTTCAACTGTCAAAGAGACCCATGAATTGCAGTCTGATTTCTTGTAATAGTGTGCATCTCCTTTGCATATTCGAAAAAAATGAAGTGCACTCTAATTAATTTCACAAGAAGGATCTGGGAATTCTTAATCCTTTAAGGGCAACCTTCCCTCACCACTTTTTTAGAGATTGCTCCATGACAAATCTTTTTCTGCAACTGATCAAACCACAATGGAGTGAAATATTTGATTCTGACTAATTTTCAGCAGCCTTAGCCAGGCACGGTATGCAGCCTCGCTAGCTATAAAAGACTGATGCAATCCACCACATACAAGTTTCCTAAAATACCATCATCATGGTTAGGAGCATGGCTTGGCTACTTTCAAGTCCCAACAGCAAAAGGAAAGCTCTAAGGCCGTGTTTAGATGTTGGTTTTTTTTTGGGGGGGGGGGGGGAATTTGGGAGTACGATGTCACATCGTAATCATTGCGCCACTGTAGCATTTCGTTTGTATGTGTGAAAAATTGTTTAAAAATTTATTAATTAGGCTCAAAATGTTCGTCTCGTATAGTACAACAAAACTGTGTAATTAGTTTTTGATTTTATCTACATTTAGTACTCCATGCATGTTATGACATAGTAAATTTGGGAGTAGAAATTCTGGATCTAAACAGGGCCTATACATGAGCCCTACCTTACTGCCCTGTCACTCATCTTTTTCATCACATGTTCCATGTTATCTGTAGTGCACATATATTTACAAGTTGGCCATTAATTAATAGTGCTTCATCCTTATAGTATAATTCTAAAGCTAAGCAGAACTCAGACGCAGCACTCATTACCTCCGATCATCAGTAGGTGAACCGCACAATATCTAGGCATTGCATTTTTGCACGGTAATGCATTCATGTGCTTAGCTAATCCTGACCAAGGACTCAAGTTGCAACAACCAGGCCAGCTTTGCTGCTTTAGTAGTGTTGTCCTCTAAAACAATTATTTTGCATGGTAGTCCAGATATCATTGATTGCGCTGGACTGCCAAATACTCCATAACTATTTATCGTTCTTTTGTTCAAATACCTACAAAATTCAACTTTCCCCAATCAAGCAGCAGCAAAGTACCAACCTACACAAGGCGACCCCTGAAAAATTTTCATAGTGTGATCGTAAAAAAGGTCCTTCCTGAAACTGAATGTACTCGGCATGGACTGTAGCTCTCGACTCAATTGGACTACAACAAGTGCCATGAAGACTGCCCTCTCTACCTCATGCATAATGATGCAAGGTCTTGTTTAAAGGTGCACGGACCATCCTGATGACCAAGCAAGCTCGTATTCGAATGAAAAAGCTGGTGTATGGAAAAAAAATAAAGGGAGGAAGGCAGAATGGTACGAGAGAGTCCATCCGATGCATCGGACGCCCTAGTAGTAGCATTACCGGTTGAACATACACGTCACTTTAGTAAAACAAACCAAGAAAACAACATTCCAAAATATTCGTCTTATTTTTATATATTCTATACATATATTTGTATACGAGGATAACTAGATACTAAAATATAACATGATAGTCTCAAAAGAATATTTTACTAAGGATTTTGTTTATCAATGTACATAAAAAAAGCAATTGAGTTCTCAATAAAGAAGGAGCATGTTAAGTGGAGCACTTAAGTTCTCTCGGTGAAAAAAGAGCATGCTAAGTGGAGCACGATTCTAAGTGACTAAAAAGGCATATATCCAAGTGAGAGCCTAAACTTGGGCTAGGGGAAGCGCCAACTGCTCAATGCTATAGGAAAAAATCCAGTTATCTCGTGTCCTCCATACTTCCTCCGGTTTGGTAAAGGAAGTCCTTTAGGACAGTGACACGGTCATCAAAGCACAACTTTGACTTCTCTTTTCTATATAAATATGTTTTGAAAAGTTATATATGTATATATTTTTATGAAAATAATTTTCAATACCAATCTATTTATTTGATTTTCACATTTTCAAACTCAATGACTTAAATATTATTCATGATTCATATTCCCAATGTTTGACTCAAACCTTGTTCAAAAGGACTTTCTTTACCAAACCGGAGGGAGTATTTCATATTTTCTATTGCTAGGATATTTGCTCTTAATTTTTCCTTCTCTTACTTTTTCCTTCCCGTACCCACCACCCAAAGGGGTGAATTGTGTGACATGTGCTTCCAAAAACTATGCCCAAAAGAAACATAAAAAAATTGAAAACCCAAAATATATTAGTTTCTTTAATATATTTTTATAGTTATTAATCAGTCTCAGTAAGAGCGTGATGAGAAGTTGTATGGCAATAGATTGATGAGCATATTATAATATTTACTGACGTGGTAGGGTCTTCATTGGAGAGAATAAGAGATTTTACGACTATAACACTCCTCCAGGCCATCTATCAATACTTAGTTACATTATATTACTTTTTCAATACAATTTTATTAATCACTAGTTTATAATATTTTAAATAATATATTATAGCAAATTACTATTTTGTTTTGCCACAGCATTTAAAATCACACACTGAGTAAAAATTATAATGATAGATATTTTTGTGACAGTTATGTGACAACTAATGGAAGTTATAAATACAGACTTAGATACACATACATAAGGCGTGTGAAACCTTTATTGTTTTGCCATGAGAAATAATTTATTAGAAAATGTTGGGATGTAGTGAACCACAACTAAGTTTTCTATATATGATCGACACTTGAATTAATAATCTAGATGCAACACAAAATAAAACGTCAAGAGGATTGTATATAATACATATAACAAATAGTTTTGTATATATAATCACACATTTTCAGATTTAAATGGTCATTATATAAGCATTTAAATATTTAATATTTGTGTAATTATATACATAAATCATAGAGAAAACATTATTTAGTTTATTAAATAATAAGTAGTTCAAATATATTATGATGATAATTATTTAGAATATAATGAAATATAAAAATATTTTTGTAAATCATGTGCACTCAATCTTCGAAGTCTAGGTCCGACACTGCTCCTCTCCCGATCACCCTGCAAGGCACGGCTGTGGCGCAAACACACCCATTCCGCCACGGCCCACGAGCAAAGATGCTGCACTCCCGTGCCGCCGGCGACCACGTACATGTCAGGACCAGGCAACGCCCATGACGCTGGATGGTTCCTTGCTTAACCTCCTTGTGCTGCCCAAGTCTATAAATTTTGACATCATATCATCCTCTCTGTCCAAACATTCTTCTGATAGGATTACTATCATCTTTTCTAAACACTTTGGTTTCATCCAAATGAGCTTCAGGCAGACAAGCTCAGACCTCTATCTGAAACTGATGGAAGAATAGCTTCTTCAGGTGTGTGTCCACGCACTCAATGGCACCAGCATTGTTTAGCCACCAATTCAGATTGAGTTTACCTTCTGGATTATCCACTTTAACAGACTACAATAGAAAAAAGAGGTGGTGTCAGTACTTAGTAGCAATGTAACTAGTTATAGTGTTACCTCAACAAAAAACAATGGTTAGTAAGAAATAAACAGAACAAGGACAATCAACATGTTGTGGTACATACAACAAGTAGCTACATATAGAGTAAAATGTATAGCGCATCACTAAACTAGCACAAAATTATCACAGCAGTCACTTAACTTGTAATTGATACATGGCTCATCATCTAGCTTTTACGGTTGTTCATCATAGGTCCTTTTTTTTAACATGTAAGCACTAGATTCTCGGGTCAAGGCTAAAAAAATCTAGTTTTTTTCCATGAAAACATAGACCCCGCTCCCTAAATCTTAAAAGATTACATGCACGAACCTATAATTTTTTTTCATGCGCCTACTCACCTGGCCATAAACATGGGAGCGGAAGAGCATAGCAAGAGCAAGTGGTAAGCCGGCACTTGAGTGCCGAGGATTTGAAGGCACTTGATTTGGCCTGGTGAGGGAGTGGATGTGTTCCAAAAAAAAAGACTTCAGGGGAATCAATGTGATGTGGCTAAAAAGGGACCTCCGGTGAACAAATGTACAAGTTTAATGATGCCTGATATATAGTTTGCAAGTTAAGTGATTTATGTGAGAAATTAGTACAAGTTTAATGGCGTGCAATGCATTTCACTCCTACATATAAGGTACAGTGCAAACACAAAAAGAACCGATCCATAGACTAGCGTACTCTACAAAAAGATATAACAAAGCATGAAATGGCCTCACATGCCCAATACATTCCTTGGCTATGCACGTAGCAGCTCTACCCCTTCCCATACCCTCTCCCAAAGCTCCTAATTTAATGGAAAAGCTGTAAATACCTGTTCCTCATGGTGGACCAAGTAACCTTTGCAGCCAACTTAAACATCCTTCCCATCACAATTGCCCCCTTGCTACTCTTCTGCTTCTGGAGGTGAAGCAGAGCTCATGCGAGCTCCTGCTGACATGCCTACCAAGCCCACACTCAAGTTCCTCCCATACTATCTTAAATCTTAGCTTCAACCTGCAACATAGTTCCACGACCACCACTGCAGATGCTACAACCACCTCAGATGATGACAAGTAGGCATTTTTCTTCCGCTCTGCAGAAGATAGTGAAGGTGCACATGCATTATAGCACTATCTCGTCAAACAATCCACGAGTATATGTTGTAACCTTACTCAGGCTGTGTCCTGCCATGGTTCTCTTGACTTTGACATCTATGGCCGCCTCCACGGAAAACTTGAGGAGAGCAAAGCATATGTCAAGCGGCCCAAGAGGGCCAAACAGGCGAATTTTGTGCAGCCGGACTTTCCCCGCCATTGGCGACTGCCTGAATTCAAAGCACCCATTAATGAGCACACCGTCCTCCTTAGGGCACCAGCAATGTGTGTCAAAAGTGGGTATTATGCAATAAATGCAGTCCACAAGGCAGTCCACGTACACTGTGTAACCAGTCCACATAGCAATCATGATAAAAGTAGTCCACATAGCTATGGACTGCCCACAAGAGAATAAACAACACTACTTTTTCAGTTCACTGTACACAGATGGATATAAAATGTGAAACGGTTGAGCGCAAGGCAACGAGGAAGTTGACGACGAGCTATTTTTTTTACAGCAACGGTCCCACCTAAAATATTCAGGTAGTCCATAGCACTGTGGGTGTAGACATTAACTATAGATCACTGTCACATGGCCCACTCATATAGACCACCTAGTCCACAAACATTGCTGGTGCCCTTACTCCTTAGAGACATCACAACCACTGCGTTTAACCTTGAGGCAGTATTCAACAACAACATCAAAATGGGCCGATATCCCTCGAGCTGGAGGTATCAACACTAGATCACGAGCATCTTGTTTCCAAAAAACAGCATTAATAAAGATATTTTGAAATGACATACAATTTCAGAAAGTTTTTTTTGCTACGACATACTAAATGAATCTTACAAATAATTAAGGGCAATTCCCTATTTGACACTGCATTAATATATGCTTCCCTATGTCACGCCGATACGGATACGTGTATCGGTATCGGATACGGATACGCCGATACGATACATCATTTTCAAATTAATCTGATACGGTGATACGTTTAGAATTTAAATTTAATACATAAAATAAGTCTCAAATAAATCATAAAACATGTCTCAGATAGATAGACGGATTTAAAATATAAAACAAGTCTTAAATAGGTGAATTGAGCGCTGAGCACTTGCAGGAGTTGCAGATGCACTACCAGTACTGGTGTCTGACATCTAATTAGAGGGAAAAAAGATCGATCTAAGAAAGTAAGGACTAAGGACCAAGAGCAGGAGGGTTATAGACTATCAGAGGGAAAAGGTAGCTCGATGCCTCGATCTAAACTTATAGTCTGGACAAGTACGAGAGAAGTAGGACCTTAGAAAATTAGAACCACTCACGTTGCACAGAGAAAGCTAGCTCGCCGGAGTTTTGTCGCTGTCGGCGCCGCCGGCCACCAGAGCTGCAGATCGAGATGGGAAGGAGGCAAGCGTCGGCCAGGAGGAGACGAAGCGATCGGCGATATGAATGGGAAGCGACGTCCGGCGCAGCGGCAAGTTCACGTATATAATCGTGAAGGTGGGCCGCTTGGGCTGCGACACTGCGTTGGGCCGTATCGATGGTGAGTCCAGCTGTATCGGTGTTTTTTTTTGCGTTTGATCTATCGATACGCCGCAGGACGTCCGCACGTCGTACCGCTGCCGTATACATCCGTGATACGCGAGACGGCACTCGAGTGGCGTATCGGCGTGGCGTAGATGCTTCCTTCATGGCATGAAAACCACTTTTGCTACTTGAAAAGCACCTTTTTGGTATGCAAAGCTGAATATATTGCAAATTAAACAAGCCCATTATTTATGTGCCATACATAGTATACGCATATATTTGTGCAAAGAATTTCTCTATCATTTTGCAAGAAATACATGTTTATTCCAGTCTTTTGTTGGGCCATTGTTTAGTATACAAGTCCATCTATATAATACATACACGTAATGCATTACTGCAAACTAATAGGATTAGAACACTATGATGATAGACATGCACATTACTAGTGTCCCAAACAAGATCTCAATACTAACCGGAGTAATCTCTTAGGCATGACCGACGATCGGTTAAAGATATAATTCCGTAGGTGATCAATATCATCCCGCACCGCGACATAACCATAAATGCTCATCTTCTCACCATGAAAGAAATCACCAATAAACCTCACTAAAAAGAACTGAAGAAGATCCGACGATACATATTCAAGCGCTTGCTCCCCAACGAAGCTTAGGTTAGCAAAAGTAGATTCATGAGGACCAAACTGATATAGTTTAAGGGGAAAAAAAGGGAAGGAACAAAGTCAGTAGTAGAAGGCATTGCTAGAGTTAGTGTTTGTCATTTGGAATTCCTTATGCCACAAATGCAAGCACCTAGGAGAAGGACACGTGGCCTAATGGCCACGTAACTAAATTGCATCCCCAAGGTGTCATTCAAGTCATCAATTTTATCATAGTAGTCCTCGATATCCTTTTGATATTTGTCATCATTTTTCAAAGCCTCATCCGTACGGAGAAAAAAATATTGCATCATGCACTTGCTAAAAATTAAGATACACGATGAATAAACAAATCCAATGAATGTGTCCATGCTAGTCCTATAAGTATACAGTATTGCTTACTACCAAAACCTGTAGTACAAAATTTGACAATAAAACAGAAACAAAACTAGAAGTCCAAGAGTTAACAAACTACAAATGTACACGAAAACAAAGATTGGAAGTATAGTCAGTATGAAATATATTTTTTGTAGGGTTGAAAACGATCGAAAGAAGGCTCAACCACTTTCAGTTTTGTTATAAACGCGCAGTGGATTCGGCCCGTGCCGCTGCACCCACGGGCCATGCAACATGAAGCCCAGGTTCAACGGAGCAACAACCAACAAAGCTTAGGCCTAACTCAACCCAAAAGACTAGTCTTATAGGTGAGGACTGCCCTCGCCTTATATGTTGTGCTCCCCCATCATCAATTTCCGATGTGTGACTAAACCTAACAATCTCCCCCGTCATACATCGGATCCAACTCTTCCATTAGAAGAGGCTATCAACAGGTTCAAAGTTTAAATTCTCCAGTAGAGGCACCTGGAGACTTTCACGGACTCCCCCCGTCACAATGTGACCACTGAGATTTTTATAGGTTCCTGGATCTTCGGCTCTGATACCACTTGTTATAAACGCGCAGTGGATTCAGCCCGTGCCGCTGCACCCACGGGCCAGCGCAACATGAAGCCCAGGTCCAACGGAGCAACAACCAACAAAGCTTACGCCTAACTCAACCTAAAAGACTAGTCTTATAGGTGAGGACTGCCCTCGCCTTATATGTTGTGCTTCCCCATCATCAATTTCCGATGTGGGACTAAACCTAACAAGTTTCACATTTTTTCGTCGGAAACGAAAAGGATACGATATTATCGAAAACGGAAATGGCGTCGGTATTTTGATAGTTTCGAAAACGATTGAAACCCAACAAAACAATATTTTGAAAACGATAAATACGTTAAACTGTGGAGCACAACATTAGTAGTATAACTTACTCATCTCATATTCTCATGTAACATAAGCAAGTATCAGACTATAAATTTCTTCCAAAAAAAGCAAACTACAGATTGAGTTGCCTTAAAAGAGTGATTACAAAACTATAAAAGGTAACAAAATCAATTTAGTATTTCAAAACCAAAACAAAGGAAAAAAACTTACCTGCCAAAGCCGACACGTTGGCTGCGTTGTTGTAGTGTTGTGCTGCTATGCTGCTGCCTTGTTGTCTAGATGTGATTGGGCTATGGCAGGTTTTATCGATGGGCCGTGGTGGGCTGTGTGATTCCGTGTTTCAGACACATGAAAGATGTACGGGAACCCGAGAGTCATACTTAACTCAGTAATTATTGGTGGTAATTACAGGTTGAAATTCGGTATTTTTCAAAAACGGTCGGAAGAGGCTTAAATCGTTTTCGTATTTTCGGTAATTGATATCATTTTCGTTTAGCGCTAATTTTTGGTAAAATCTCGAAAACGATTCCCGGTAACCGGAAATTACTGTTTTCGTTTTCAAACATAATTTTTTGGCTGTAGCCGTTTTTGTCAAGGCAGGATAATATATTTTTCGTTATCTAAAAAAAATAGTCAGTATGAAGTAGCCATGAGCTCGTATATAAAGCAGTATGAAATAACAAGTTAGCTGAAATCTCTGATGTATTCGGATAAAAACCCAAAAATGAGATAAAAAAACTCTGCTAGTATATTTTTTGAAAAAGAGGAACACATGCTGCCTGAAAAACATTAGGTGAAGTTGACAACTCTACCCATATGCCTTATGGCTAGGGGTTCCTCTATGCTTGGAAATATCTCTCTCAATGATCATTTATTTCTTCAGTTGTTTGGCGACAGGCAGTTCAGGGTCCTCAAGCTATCAAGCTCACCCCAGACAAGGATCTATCGTTTTGAAGCCCGCATTGTCAAAGACTATCTATTATGTATTAATGTATGCTTTGAAATATTCACACGCACTGCAGCACACACGCGACGTCTCTCGCTCCACCACTCTTTTTTCCCCCCCTCTCTTTGACGGTGGACGATGCATTGCAGTGTGTCTAAAGTCAGCATCAAGTGCAGCTAGCTTTTACAGAGATTTGTGATGATACTGTACTCTGATAACGTTGCAGAAATCAATCGACAGGAGGAGATCGAGTAATAATAAGCACAGGCATCGGCAACCACAGCTCGCTTCGCTTAATTCCTCTGCAAGCGCGCAGCAATGGACATTGCAACCACTACGCCTCTGCTCGGCCTCCTCATAGCAGCAATGGTCGTAGCAGCCTCGGTCGTCCTCAAGCTTCGCCATGGCCATGGTCGCAAGGACACCAAGCTCCGGCTCCCTCCGGGGCCGCCGGCGCTTCCCCTGCGGTGGCGGCGACGAATCCGGGCACATCAAGGAGACGGAGGTGGAGGTGTCTTCCGTTGGGAGGTGGAACGAAAGAGAGGATAGAATCAGCTTCCTCCCCGACGACCTGCGCCGCAACATCGTGTCGCGGCTCCCGATCAGGGACGCCGTCAGAACCAAGGTACTGTCCACTCACTGGCTCCAGGATTGGAGCTCCGCTCCGCTTTACATCGACGATGGCCACCTCCTCCGCAGCACGGAGGAGCAGCGCATACAGCGGCTGTCAAGAATTCTCCTTGCGCACCCGGGGCCGTTCCGGTCTGCTCGGCTCGCCTTCACATGCTTCGACCACTGTCCCGCCTTGCTCCGCCTCTGGGTCTCTCTTCTCGCCGGCAAGTCCGTCGAGGAGCTCGTCTTGGTCAACCGGCCGTTGCCCGTGGATATAGCCCTGCCCGTCGACATCTTGCGCTGCACATCCTTGAGGCGTCTGCACCTTGGTTTCTTCTCTTTCCCGAGCACAAGCGGGCATCTTGCCGCCGCCGTCTTCGGAGAGCTCACAGAGCTTGGGCTCTACTGCATGGTAATGGCATCTCATGACCTCTCCTACATGCTGCGCCACTCGCCAAGACTGGAGAAACTATGCATAGTGGCTGGCTATGGGTCAACGGAACGTGTTAGTGTCCATGGCCACAAGAAACTCCGCTGCATTGTCATCTGGTCGTCCGTAGTCAAGGAGGTCTGCATCCAGAGTTCAGAGCACGTGGAACGCGTTATTCTGTGGAACGTTACCAGTACCGATTCTAGAATGAATATCAGGATAGACCGTGCTCCTAATTTGCGGGTGTTGGGCTACTTGGAGCCAGGGGTGCACAACTTGGTTATTGGTGACAGTGTGATACAGGTAGTTTGTTTACACTCAGTTTATTGGATTGATGTATGTATGCGATAATTGTATTTGTGCTGATTCTTTGCCTTTTTTTCGTATTTGGTGCAAATCAAAGCCTGGGACAAAGACAAGTCCACGCACCATGGTTCCAAATGTGCAGGTTCTGGGCTTGAGAGTCCCATTTGGAGATAAGCGGCAGTCAAGGCTGCTCCCAGCATTTCTCAGATGTTTCCCTAATGTTGATACTCTACATATTGAGGTAACATTGCCATTGCCAACCTAGCTTCCATTTATTTTGCATTTGCTCTCTTACTAGTTTAAGACATTGCTATTGCATTTTCTCTGTGATCAGTATGTGACATTGCTAGTGAATAACACCACCACTTGTATTTCTTTTTGCAGTCTACCGAAACCAATGAGCCCAATGGCAGGCTCAGTTTGGCGTCTTGGCAGAACTTGTGTGGTGACATCACTTGTGTCGATGAAAACATTAGAAAAATATTTGTTCACAACTTCCGAGGAGAAAGGAGTGAACTTGCATTCCTCAAGTTTCTTTTTGGCAATGCAAGTGTTCTTGAAGCGATGGTCATTATTCTGTCTCCAGAATGCCTGACCCAAATCGATGCTGTATGGGAGAAATTGTGTGATCTTGGTTCCTCAGACAGGGCCAGCGAGAGCCCACGACTATTGGTCAGGGACTGCAGTAGCACATTGAGCTTTGAGATGGCCATGGATCTGTCTACGAAGGACCCCTTCTATAGTGAAGATGATCTAAGTGAACAGATGCATCAGCAGTCGGGGTTGGCAGCAAAGGATGTGGAGCCAACTGTAATGCTGAGCAGCGGGCACAGAATGCCAGTTGTGGGGCTTAGCATGTGGCAGATGGTGGGTGAGACGAAGCAGCATGGCATCTGTGACCTCATGAACACTCTTCTTGCTATGGGCTACCGTCACTTTGACTGTACATGTAAGCCTCATGCACTGATAATGTAATCCTTGTTCTTTTGTGTTGGTTGGTCTTGGGGTCCTTTGTGTCTATTGTCATGTCTGCCATATATGTGTTAGATTTCTTGTCGCTGAACTTGATGATTTGCGACTTGTGCTTGTTTTGTTGCTTGTAGCTGATTTTGATACTGAAATGGAAATTGGCAAGGCACTCGCAGAAGCACGCCAATCACAACTTGTCAAGAGGGAGGATGTGTTTATTACTATCAAGGTTACTATTTCTCCTTTTCTTTTGTACTCTGGAAAGCAAAATTTTTGGATAAGGGTCATTGTTGATACTTTGTGGGTTAACCTTTTAGAGAAGGACAAATGCAATGTAATCAGATGTTATATTTGAAAGTTCTATAAAACACCTAGTCTTATTTTTCATCTTCCCTGAGTATCATGTGACTGAAAGTTCCTTCTCTTATTTGTGATTGTAGCTACCCTATAACAATCCCGTCAATCTGATTGAAACTTGCAAGCGTACATTGAGGAATTTGCAGCTAGATTATGTGGATCTGTATCTGGTTGATGTCGCACATTCAGGTAATTTTTTCATTCTTATTTTACATAATATTTAGGAAGATGCATACCTCTCAAAATATGAGAATTTCTTCAAATGACTACAGGTGACACTATTCTATTGGAAAGAACATGGACTGCGATGGAAGAACTAGTGTCAATGGGTCTCGTTAAGAGCATAGGGATTAGGTAAATTTATAAATGATTGTGTTTTTTCCATCTAAAATTGGGAATGTTGGCATCTGAAAATTGCTTGACATCGCATCTAATTGGAGTCATTTTTGCAGTAACTGTGACATCCTTCTCATCAGGGACTTGTCGTCCTACGCTAAGATATGGCCTGCTGTTAGCCAAATCAAGGTACACCCTTACTTGCAGCAGGATCCGCTTGTCAAGTTCTGCAAGAAGCATGAGATGTGTGTCATGGCTCATAACCCAGACTGTGATGGCTTAGAGTCATTCCTCGAAGACTCTGTCATCAAGGTAACAACTGAAACATGCAATTGAGTTCCATTTGTGCATTTTTAGTATTTGAGTTTTGCTGTTCTTGTGACACTTATATCAACTCGCTGTCATCATTGATTCACAGCATTTGGCTAAGAAGTACACCAAGACTCCTGCGCAGGTGGTCCTCCGGTGGGGCCTCCAAAGGAACATGGCGGTGGTTCCTGAGATCTCCAGGGTGGATCTGCTGAAGGATTTTCTCACAGATCTATTTGATTTTAATATATCTGCCGAGGACATGGAGGTTATAACATCTCTTGACAGGACCTAGCCCTCTGCTGGCTCAAGCTTTGGCATGGCTGTAGTTCTACGTTTGTATCGCTTTGTGGAAAATAATCCAGATGTTTTCTGAAGTTAGGTCGGGAGAATCATAATTGAATCATCTTGTCTTGATCAAACTGTCTTGACCTCTGGGAAGTTTTGATAAAAAAATTCAATATCAGCAAATGAATAACACATGCTCATAATCAGTTTCAAGATTATGACTGAATAGTACTGACCGGCGCCCGGTTCAGTTTCCTGACGAAACTGAATAGTCGATTCAGTTAAGGGCTGGGCGGTCAGGGCAGGCATGTTTGAGTGGCATAAACTCCCAAAATTGGTACATAAGTCAACCAAGATGCATATAACAAACTCGGATAGGGTTGATAGGGCTACAAAAGTCACTTAAGGTGTTTGGTTCAAAACTTGAAAGATTGAGAGATGCAAAGATGCAAAGTTTGGGGCATTTTCACTGCTATCTGAACCTGCAATATACAGGTTCACAGTTTCTGATGTGGTTTGTCCGACTTTGGGTGCAAAAATTAATTGGTTCAAATTCGAATTTCCAAACTAGAAGTTATCAAACATGCATATCAAACATAGGGATTTCATAGTTGGCCAAAAAATCAGCATATGATGTTTATCAAAATTGAACGACAGGAAAGCCTGGAGTTGGTGAAAAACCACTTAAACAAGGTTCAGTTATATTACTATATACAGCAGACGTTTGACTAAACTTTGACCATGAATTTGATTAGGGTCGACTTTGATTTTCAGGACAAGAGTTGTTGTTCTATCCATTTTGCCCATAAAACATACTTATATGTTGCTTAGTATAATTATTAAATTGCTCTTGATCTTTCACAAACATCATTGTTCCTCCGCGTCGCTGGCAGTCGAAGAGTCCTGGACGGATACTGCTGTTTGAAGAAAAGAAATAAACGGACTAAAAAGGGTAAGGACTCTAATAAGTACGTAGTAGAAGTTATTGGTGGACATCCATAAAAAAAAAAAAGTAGCGAAGCGCCGCCGAGCTTGGGTTGAGCCCCGATGGAGGCTGACGGCGGGGAGACGAAGTCATCTCAGACCCGCAGGCCGAGAATCGTTCATATCGACGTCGAGTGGGCAAAGCGCAAGGGCATTCCGCCGCCTCAGGATCCTGGTTCGTCCCTTCTCGATTTCCACCTTGGTTCCGTTCCGTTCCGTCCAATCGATTTGAAGATCCTGAGAACATAGTGGTTTCCCCCTAGATTCATTGTTTATTTAGGCCCATTAATTTTTCACGCAACAGTGCACCTGTAGGAATCCCATGAAATTTGTGTGAAACATTGTAATTTTCTTTTTCTTTTTCATTTTTCGTACAATAAAGGGTGGAAGCATTAGGCAAACACAATTTTTCGATAACAATGCATAAAAATGCATCTACACTGATCCCTCAAAGATTTTATTGTCAGATGAACAAGAGTACATGGCACATGTGGCGTTCTGGGAGGAAATTCTTGGAGTACATCCATACCGTTGGAATTGGACTGCAGATAACGTGTCAGAATGTTACAGAAGTTTTGTTGGTATAAGCCTTCTCAGGAAACTTGATCCAAGACTTACCTTATGATGCACACTGATGATCGTGTTTCCCCTGTTTTCGAAACAATAAGAAATCTGAAAAAGTTTTACATCTCACTGCATCATTTGCAAGGCTTCCTAATGTCACGATGTTCCTTCCCACTAAAAAGTCTGTTTAGTTGGGACCTCCATTTTATTTTATGTTGTCACATATTATTGAACTTAAGTAATACAATGGATTTTGATGGTAACCAGCACATGTTGTATTCTTGTATACCAGCATAACATTTTCAGGCTGGATTGTTCCTCATGCATCTTATTTTACGCACTGCTCATGATTCAATATTTCTGAACTTTGTGTGATGGACTTTGGTTTTAACTGATGACATACACTTGTGCGACTAGTATAAATATTAATCAGGTTGGTTTGTTCCTCAGGCATTTTGTTCTTAAGCTCATGATTAAATGTTTCTAAACTTTGTATTGTACAATGCCATACACTTGTGTTACTAGCATAAACATTAATCTAATAATCTGGTTGGTTTGTTCCTCAGGCATTTTGTACATGATTAATTGTTTCTGAACTTTGTACAACATCATACACTTGTATACTAGCACAAACAATTCATCAGGTTGGTTTGTGTCTCGGGCATCTTTTTTTTACCTATTGCAGTATTGCTCATGATCTTTTATTTTTTTCCCTTTAGATGATGCTTTGAAGAACAAAGCTGAATATAGAAAGGAACGCGAGGACTACCGCAAGAGAATCGATGAGTTTGAGCTTCCTAACAGTCCCACTTATGAATTCAGTCCTGTCAGCATCCTTCCACGGTCTCCTTTTCCTAGGTGCTTATATCCGTGGCATCGCGAGTTCCGAATGACAAACACAAACCCTAGTAATGGCTCGTGTAAACTGTCTTTTTCTTATTTTATCTGAATTATTATAACTAAAAACCTTTTAAGTTTGGTCCTCATTATTCCTATCTCCTACTGCTACTCTTAGCTCCGGTGGGCAGTATGCGCTTTACACAGCCTGGTTCTTCTTATGAATATGCATCATCGGAACTTCTTCAATTCTTTTCAATGAGGTTTGCTGGTGATTTCTCACATGGTCAAAGGGTGAGCATTTATGGCTTCATCGCCGTGCGAGATGAGGTGGATAGATTGCGGAACTATATCTTCAACCGTCCACGGGAGCACGCCCAAGAAATTACTCAGGTTCGTATCTGTTTGATCTTGTTTGTAAGTTACATTTTCCTTTACTTCATGGTTATAAGCTGTTCTCAACAGTTTTCTTGGTCAATATTATGCTGCATTGCTTTAGTATCTGTTTGATTGTTTGTTAGTATAAGTAACCACTAGGTGCTACACTCTTACGATTTGTGTGTATACATACCACCCAAATTGTCAATGGTCTCAAATTCATAACGAAATGGTGTTTTAATATTCTTCAATCGTGGTGTCATGGAACGTAAAATAATCAGATACTACTGAAATGGAACAAACAAGAGAAATGTATACACTAACTAATGTTTTCCGAGATAATCAACAACTGAAGTGTACAGGTTTCAATTTTCAAGTATAAAATATAACATGAGCTAAGAGAATTCAATTTTGAATATCAGATTTTTGACCTTTTTTTCCCCTGTTTAACGTCTATAGTCAAGCACTCCATTTAGGCGTACCCTAGCCGGAGCCCGCACGTCAGCGTCGAAAGGAGAGCAGACATGCCGTCCCCGGTGTCCGCCACATGCAAATCCACCCAGGCAGGGAAGCATGGATGAGACGGGGGCGTTAGGTGTCGTTTGTGGTGGGGTAGGGGCATTGGGTCAAGGCAGGGGAGGGGTCGTCGGGTGACAGCAGGGAAGGCGGCAACATTGAACGGCCCCGGCAGAAGTCGATGCAGGGGCGTCCGGCTCCGTTTGCGTTGAAGGGGACGTCAGGCGGCGCCAACCGTGGGCAGGCGGCAGCAACGGGAGTGGTCGGGTTGGGGATGGGGATAAGGTGGAGTTGTGGTATAGGTGGCCACCGCGCCGTGCCGGCACGACACGCGGGACGGCCGTGCCGTGCCGTGCTATAGGCCAGGCCTTCGGCCCATGATACGGCACATGTGCCGTTTATCCGTGCCGTGCCGGCTGTGCCGTCCATGGGTCACGGTGCACGCGTGCCGCGCCCCGCCGCCCGCCGCGCCGGAGCCATCCCCGCCGCGCTGGCGGGCTCTGCCTCGGCCGCGGGGGAGAGGGAGAGGGGAGAAGCGGGCGGCCCCGTCGTGCTGGGACCGCTGCCCGCCGCGCCGGAGCCATCCCCGCCGGCTCCGCCTCGGCCTCGGGGGAGAGGAGAGGAGCGACCGGCCCGTCGTGCTCGCGCCGCCGTCAGCCGTGCCGGCCGTGTCGTGCCAGGCCTTGTCATGGGCCAGGCCGCTTGCCCATGGCCCGCACTGGCCTTCGGGCCGTGCCGGTACGGGCACGCTGCCGGCCGTGCCGTGCCGCCCATGGGCCGTGCCAAAAGGCCGTGCCGCCGGCCCTTGGGCCGTTTGTACACATATAAGTTGTGGAGCAGTCGTTGCTCTCAAATGGATAAGGTGTGGGTAGGGTGGGCTGTTCAGGGCTTGGCTGCTTCAATAGGCCCCTTTTTAATTTCAGGCCCACTGATGTCCTGTGTTTTTTTTCCTCTTCTAACTCTGAATATATGTATGGGTACGATACCGCTTCGGACGAGATAACACTATATGACAGGTATGCACCTTGTCGAGCCCCCATGGCACCGAAGGATGATGGCGTCGACTTGCCGTCGCCAACGGTGGCCGTGGCGCAAGCGGTGGTGGCTGTGGAACTTGGTTGTTATCTTAAGCTGCGATTTGAGATCAGTAGAGAGGATGAAGAATGTGTGCGTGGGCTTGGTAGGCATGACAGAAAAACATCCCACGAGCTCATATTCACAGCGCAGAGGCACAGGAGTAGCAAGGGGGCTGTTGTTCTGGGCAAGATGTTCAAGGTAGCGGCAAAGGTCACTTGGTCCACCATGGGAACACCTTTTCTCCCAATGTTTGATAGTAAGAAGAGGGCCTTGCTCGGTGATCCAAATGGTCCGTGCATTATCTGAGATGCTGGTTACCTTGTGTATCCAAATTACCTGTGTAAAAAAGTTGCCTTTTTGGGTCCAAACTCCATTACGTACTCCATATCCTTGCTGACTTTCTACTGCATAACTGCATATTCAGACTGCATGCACTTAATAAAATACAACATAAAGCACTGCATGCAACCAATGAGCATCTACATGTCACAGTATTATCATAGTTTAAGACTATGTATGCCTAAAACATGTTGAGGCATTGCAACTACAACAATCAATTCACATCTGATTTAAAATGATAGTACATTCATCTTTTGATAGCCAACAGAAATATATAAACTGCAATTCACATAAACTGCGTCCTCCTCTCATATGTACAAACATAAGTTTAGTCAAGGAAGAAATCCATTTTTGACCATCAACTATAGCGTGGTTTGGCTTCAGCCGTCAAACTCCAAAACCCTCAGCACAAATCTAAGAGTCTATTTTATATTTAATAATTTTTAAGTGGATGGAGTAATTTTTAGTAATAATGGAAATTTTAAAATTTTGAAATTAATTTAAAAAGAACAAGAAAAGGTGCGATTAAGATATATGTGGTCCTTGATGTAGCTAGGTGAGGCAGAAGGCACTAATAATTTGCTGCGGGGGCAGTGCCGTATGGTGCATGCAAAACAGATGCAATAGGAGTAGTCAGTTCGTATATGCTCCCTTGTCCACCATGCATTATATGTTGCTCGCCCTTGCTAGCGTACTACGTCGTCGATGTGACGGATAGCTAAAGCTGTCCTTGCAACAGTTAATTGTATTTGTTTCCTCTTAACTTTGTAGTGTACCACGCAGGATTTAATCAGATTCAAGATGGAGCGGTACACATATTCTAGAATTTGAGTCTCTCTCATTTACTAAGGTGCTCATATTTTTATTGTTATAACAAACTCCTCCATCTCTTAATAACGAAATAGGGGCACCCACATTTTAGGAGAGAAAAAAAAGTAGTAAGCGGCATGGCTTGTCAACTGTGAGGTGCATATAGTTACCTCTCCCCAATTTGACGATCTGACTAATATGTGTTCATTGGGATAAAGTCTACATACATATATATATGTAAGAGCTTCAAAAAAAAAACACGAGTCATATATGCAAGATAACGTTACATATATGATTAAATTAACTACCTAGCTACACTCTCAACTCTCTGCTAGCTATATACATGAAGTAATGATGCAGTAGTGATATATCTCGGTGCACGAAAACTAACATGAGACCTAAAATGACCTCATATTAAAAAGGAAAAATTTGCTACAAGACATGCAAAGTGGAGCGCGTTTGCTGAGACACACCGTTGACCGCGTTATATGCTGGTGGATACTCTCCTTTTGTGCAAATTTGCTGGAAGACACCGCTCCTATTAAAATAACATTTTTCAGCCAAGTAGGAGAGAGAAACGTGATGAAATGTCATTCTTACCCCTGACTCCACTTGTCATATTCTTCCCTTTCCCCAATGGTTGTGTCAAGCCCCACGCCCGCCAGTGCTCAAGCTCGCGCTGGCGCGTCGCGGTGCAGCCGCGGTGCTCGCGCTCGCACGCAAGTCACGGAATGACAAGTGGGACCAAGGGCAAAAATGACATTTCCTTACCGTTATCTCTCCTTCCCAGCCATAAAATGTTATTTTAATCGAAGCTGTGTGTTCCAGTAAATTGGCACAAAACTGCAGTGTGTCTCAGCCTATTAGGCGGTCAACGGTGTGTCTCAGCAAATGAGCGTCATTTCACATGTCCTGTAGCAAATTTTCCCTATTAAAAAACACACATAATACCCTAATAAAAACCAATTTAAATAATAAATTAAGATATTAAAAGACTATATACTCCCTCCGATTTGGTAAATGAAGTTGTTTAGGACAGCGACACGGTCACCAAAGCTCAACTTTGACTTCTCTTTTCTATAAAAATATTTCTTAAAAAATATATATGTATACTTTTATGAAAGAAATTTTCAAGACCAATCTATTTATATAATTTTTGCATTTCCAAACTTAAAGACTTAAATGTTATTCATGATTTATATTCCCAATGTTTGACTCAAATCTTGTCCAAAACGACTTCCTTTACCAAACCGGAGGGAGTATTCTTTAGTTGCAAAAAGGGAAAAGAGAATTGAACTAATATCCATAGTAGTTATTAGCCAGTTAATTTGGTGGTTGCATGCTTGCAATCCCATCGTGCATTGGCGACCTGAATGAACAAATAAAAATGAATATGTATATCAGCCGTTAACAGTTTTTTTTTTGAGAATGATCAGCCGTTAACAGATGAACCCTGTTGTGCGTACGAGAGTGGCTTGTCCTGGCTTTTGTTACGACCACAGCCATTCCTTTTTGCAAGCATACAGTGCTGGTAGCTCAGGAATCGGACGGTGAGCAAATTCTTTCTTAAATGCAAGAGCAAGACCCAACCATAACTAATTTGGTTGGAGCTACGAGTAGTCTAGCTATATAGTATATGATGATGATTAGGTTCAAAATCGTCATCATATTAATTAATTTGGCTGGATTTTGATATATAGATTCGAGGTTGTTGCACGCACTGCACGTTTGGTTTATTTGGGCGATGGGGTGTCACTTTTAGCCCCCCGTCGGTTTTCAGTATTATTTTTAATTGGTGGTGCTTGCGATTGATGTCACATGCAGTACGTACGTGAAAGCTAGTTTAGCAGGGCCAGTACTGGAGAAGGAACTTGTGGCAATGGAGAGAGTTGGTGTTGCGTATTATTCCCTCTTGCTTTTCATTTAATTATTAATTTCTTTATTTCTTATTAGAATTATTACTTTTTCGTTTGTTTATGCATGACAATATATATTAGCTGCTAGATTGATAATGAATTTCAAGTTCCAATTCCTGAAAGAAAAACGAATACTTTTTAGGCCGGCCTCATCAAGGAATGAAAAGAAGATTTGAGTGCTGGTGGCAACGCAAACTGTCTGCTTGCTCTTGACACAGTATCTTTTGGCATCGATCAGCATGGTTGACGATGCGTGGTATATATAAAGTTGCAGTTGCGTGTATCGATAATATGTATATACTAGCTTTCGTCACCTTTAATTTAATTTCTTTTGACGTACAGTACCAACTAGAGAATTTGAATCTGGTGCGAAGAAATATGTATATTATTGAGCACTCAAGCTAATTAATAGTGTAGCCGGTATGACAATGAGAGAGTAGCAGGAACATATATATATATATAATGGATGACATCACACTGACTGCATGCTGTGCATAATGAGTCTAGCTAATCATCAGCAGATCTCAGTTAAAGATGATTAGGTAGTGCAGTGGATCTCAACCACTTAACACTTTATCATGAACACCTATATATAATATGATGAAAGTATATCTGACCACTGACCTGATATATATCAGCTGATTCATCGAAGCCCTTCATGCATTGTTTTAGAACGAACATTAGCGAAGCTAAGATGATGAGCACGTAGACATATACATGGAGCATCTGACGCGAACATCAAGTAATAGGACATGTTTAATTTGGCTACACGTACACTATTTGTGCCACAAAGGTTAGATAAAACGTGGCTTGCGAAGCAAAAGGTGTTAGTGTATGACGACTTGACGACGAGTGGGTCAGGAGGCTAAAGAGATCGATGTAGCTTGCTATGGTTATGGTAACCAACCAAGCCAAACATAATCTATGGCTTAACTAATCTTATGGCTAGACTAACTTTAAGCAGCATATACAGTATGAATGCAAGAAACAGAGGGATGGTTCACCTGGACCAAGATCACCGACAAGCAGCAGCTCGGGCGTCGTCGGTCTAAATTAAGTCTAAAAGCATGCCTTCCTTCCTTGTTTCCGATTTATATTTGTCTGCACTCTCTTGCCCACATGCTCGATGCATGCATGAATGACTTTCAGAGTCCTACACAGCTGCTGCATGCATGCAGTCTGTGGACTGAACGCCAAAAGTCAGATTAGAAGAATTTCATCCTGGCTGCTGATGCTTGCCTCTTGTTTACGCTGCCAAATTATAAACCTGTTACTTTATAAAATAATATATTAATTAAACCTGTTGCTCCCGTACCAGGGTTAACTAACTAACTTGTTGAGAAACAACCACCCATATAACTCCATAAGCTAGCAGGAGTACCAATAAAGTGGTTTGCTACGCGCACCGGCTTCTGATTATATTTTACTAGTCCATCAACTCGTGCTTCCGCACGGACATATGCATTAGAAATTCATGACAAAATTTTTTCTTATTGCAAATAATCAAAATTGCTTGCCATATGGGCTCTCTCCATTATTAGTTAAATATTCTAACAAATATATATCTTTATCTGGCTGTGATAGGCTTTCTGTACACTTATTATTCATCACCTTTCTACATTTTTCCACAATACATTGCACATTTATATGTACTGAGCCTGTGTTTAATTGAACACACTAAGCTATATGTTTAACATGAAAATCGATATCTCATCACATCTTCTATAAGTCTTATACATGATCTATATGGTGATAAACATATAATGCATGTATATCTTGAGTAAGTGCCTTCTAATACTAATAATGGCTGATGTAGGTAATTTAGAATCATACAGTGGTGTAATTTGGGATGTTATTATATTTTAAAATTCAGGTAATTTTGATGAAGATTTGGTGGTTACTTAAGGTTACTTTTAATACTGACAACAGTGACTAATTTAGATACAAATTTAGAGGTTACTTTAGATTTATATGGAATAGGTGGTTAATTTAGATTAAGAGTATTGCATTTACATGGGCTAGTTTGTGGGATTTTCTCTGAATATTTATATGCTCTGTTGCTACTATGATTAACTATGGTAATTTTGAGTTTTTTTTTGAGATTACACAGTACAACGCAGACGCTCACACACGCACGCACACTCACCCCTATGAATACACGTACGCAAACCCTACCCCTATGAGCACCTCCGAAGACTGAGAAGAGCACCGGTAGATAGCGTCGCCAAGCCCTGAATTTTTAGATCCATCAATAGAAAGCCGTCACTGCCAAGTCAAAACACTGTATCTACATTGCATTCATACTGTTGACTCCATGCTCCTATTTCCATACCCATCACCATCTTCTTCAACCACTTGCTACCGTTATTTTTTCTTTACATTTTTAATGGATGAATGCATTATATATGTGAACTAACGTACCATGCTGCTAGTATAACATGTCTCCTAGATGGACCTAATTGGACTATAGGAGTTCGAACAGTCCAAGGTTAGATTACCATGTCTTCTATCAAACATGGATCCGACAATGGACCCTTGTATTAGTTTGTTGACTTTATCAACACTGCAGACTATATTAGTAACCTTTTGTGGCATTTGAACCTATAATACATTCCATTAAGCAGCTATCACTTTATTTCTAATATAAAAAGGAAATAGATATGTAGACATTTTGTAAAAAGATCTCCATCTGTAAAATAGCTAAACATTTCTAGTCCCTGTTAGGCACAGGGCGCACTGTAAAATAGCTAAAGTTTTTCACAATGGAGTTGTGCTTTGCTAATGTGCCCCACTCCCCGTTCCCCTTTTTCCCTTGGAACAGAGAAGTTCAGTGATTGTATGGTATCTCATCATGGTATTATATTTTAGGACTCTAAGCGCTATGTAAAATGAATTTTAGCCAAAGATTTACTACAGTTCAGATCTTTAATCTAAATTCATGCCAAAAAATGAATAATAAATTTGAGCATGTGTAAAGCATGTCGCACACAAAATTTGCTTGGGTGACAGGTTGTTCAATCTGCTTGTCAACAACAGGCAGGATGAAATTACCTTGCAACAAAAAGTGGCAGTGCACTGTGCCTAAAAAATAGTTTTATAGTTTATTTTGTCTTGTTTTGCTGTAAATATCATTCTTCTAGCTCTGATTGAATTTCAGACTGAGGTTAAAAAAAAATCCTCTCGTTGTGCCTCCCTACTGCAAATAGTGGCAGGGCGCCGCCTTGTGGCCGTAATGGTGCGGTCCTCTAGGGGTAGTGGTAGTGGTCGCCGTCCTAGGTTACGGTGTAGCTCATGTGCCTAGGGTTCAGTGTTTTTTTTTGCTGGTAAGACTAAGATCTTCTGCTTATATAAAACCGCGGGACGGTCTTTTCCCCACCGTTCGAGTTTTTTTAATCAATTGTCTTTTCTGAGCGTTTTTTTAATCAATTGTTGGTGGGTTACTCTATATGTGCACACTGATGGCCTCTTGATAGCTATATACACATACATACATACATATATATATATATATATATATATTCCTGTAATGTCTTACTCCGTATTACTCTCTCCGTTCTGAAAAACCTGACGTTTAGGACAAGGTTTGGGTCAAACATTGGAAATATAAATCACCAATAACTTTTAAATTGTTGAGTTTACAAATGTGAAAACTATATGAATAGATTTGTCTTGAAAAATATTTCATAAAAGTATACATATACCACTCTTTGATAAATATTTTAAAATAACAAGAGGTCAAAGTTGTGTTTTGGAGACCGTGTCGCTGTCCTAAACGTCAGGTTTTTCAGAACGGAGGGAGTAGGAAAGATGATTGCACGTATAAAGATGGTGGGTTTTAATTACTCACCTTGACAGGGCATTGCTAGTTCACCCGTCCCAATAAAATTGCTTCAGATTCACACTGCAATGTGCTGCTGCTGTCTCTTATACACATCTAGATGTGTATAAGAGACAGGCTAAATATTCTGTATTGTGTTCCAGGGGACTCTCCTGCGTTTCTTAAAGAATAAGATAAATCAATATAGATTAAGTGGACACGCATAAACGTGTAAATACAAATATCATTGTGGTAGATAGATAGATTCAGTTGCGATGCTTGGGGCAGTAAACTTACTGGCGCTGCTGATTATATGCCTACCCAACATGAGGAAGCCGATCTCTTCATCGGGATAATGTAATGGTAAACACCTCTGTCTGCCGGCTTCTTGAAAGATCGACTCTTTTCGGCCTCAGATAGCCTTACCACAGTTTGAGCCGCCGTCACAGCCATAGCACAAAGGAATATTTTTCTTTCATATAATTGGCCGGAATCGTGTGACTCATTGTGGACACCGGATGTATTAGGTTAATTTCACAAGGGCAGCTATTTGTAATTTAGATAAGAAATCAAGGGGTTATTTTAGGTTACTTTACATAATGACAGAGGTGGGTAATTTATGCCCAAATTTGATCCAATGGCTACTGTTATCAGGTATACCATATGGATGGCCAGATGATTCTGATTTTTGTGAGAATTTCTAGCATTTATCTTTTTTTCTAGAGCTTCTGGTGAGAATTAACATGGAGCCTTCAAAAGGAGCCTCTAATTAGTAATAGTAAGATTGCTTTGTGTTATATATACAGTACATATGCATGCATGCTGATCCGTCGAAGATGTATGCACCGTACTAGTAACTAACAACTGCCCACACATTCAAGTACAAACGACCATGTCACATCTCCATCGATCAATAGGAAACCGGCCCTGTGCCGTGCCGCTTCAATATATATATTACAAGCACACACTGCTGCCACTACTGTTTCTATGCAGTTTAATTTGTCTCGATCGCAAGAAAAGTAAAACAAAGCAACAAATAATTCTAATTCTTTATTTGACGTGTACGTTTAACACACACGTACGCTGATCGATCCATCTCGCTCGGTAGCTGATTATATTACAGTTACCTGCACAGGAGTAGTGTACTGCATCGATCCATGGTGCACACAGTGTGGTGCTGCAGGTATATGCACGCTACTGTAATAAGCTAGATTTGACCACGCCGCTTTATCAAATCTAGCAGAGAACAGTAGTAGCTACTTCAGAGGGTTTTTTTTTTTTGAGGATTTACTTCACTTTTTTTTTTGATACTTGATTTACTTCACATTTTCAGACAGCTGAGCCAACCTACTACGCCGGTGCTGATTAAACTAGCCAATAAACTAAAACCGTCCTCTCTCTTGCAACTATACTACTAGATCTTACCTCGGTGTTTACTACAGTAATTGAGACATCGGAACCACCGCTCGTGACGTCATCGACCGATTCGCTCCAAATTTCGTGTACCACGTGTACAGGGTGTTTTACCAGTGCTACTAGACGATAAGTAAATTTTAATCTATACACGTACTCATCTCGGTCCCATTTTTAAATTTTTCTTGTGTTATAGAGTTCGTTAACCGTGTAAATTAAAATGTACAGTACTCCTACGATCGACAATAGGAATTGGCTTTCTAGGAGGGGCCATGTATATACAGTACGTACTTAGATACGCACGCGACTGTGGACTGGACAGTACGGGACTTCATACATAAATACAGTACATAATAGTATCGTTCAGCCCTCCACGCAAAATATTGTAGTGCTTCTCAAGTACTCCTGTGCTAAACAATCATCGTCATTAAGAAAGAGTACGGCGGCGCTCTAAACATTTGTAGTGTCCATTTGGATATCTCGATCGCTATAGTCGTCACGAGGTTGCATTGGTCTGCACCGCATTATTGCTTACTAATTGTAAATAGGGAAGCAAACTCCAAGGCGTGTCAACGATCTTTAATTCCCTCTGTCTCCTACGCACTTGCAAACCTCGAAAAATACTTGTATAAGGAGCCGTACGTGCGTGTGTAAATATACTAGAAATTTCTTGGAGTTACCTTCGTTCCCAAGTACTGCTTGTTCCATGCACTAGCTTGTCTCGCAGGATATATTGTTACTAGATTTTATTTTCAAAAATACTCCCTCCACACATCATGGTATTCTTTTTTTCCGGCCCTCTTATTTGATCATAGCAAATTGAGGTGTATTTTTGCATAGAGTAAAATATTGACCATTATTTGCACACTGTTATATTAATTATGGGCTTTTGAAGCTAGTAGAGCAAAGCCTGCATTGTTTATCACGCTGTGCCCTTTTTAAAATCTAGTCCTCCACTTTTCCTTTTCCCACTTCTGAGTGGCCCTCTTCAACAACGGATGGGATGGAGTGAATGAATGAAAGCAGCTGAGACGAAGCATGCAGCAGGTTAGCAGCTAGCTGGTGGTGCATACATATCAAGCTCTCTCCCTCCTTTTTACTTGCCACCACTTTTAATTCCAATTTCCCCCCTACTATTGTACAGTATTATATATATTTATATATACACCATCGCCTTCACTTCGCCATTTCCTGCTCCAACTAATGCTTCCCTTCCATTTCTTTTCCCCACACTGAAGCAAACCAAGCTCAAGTACTCTCAGCAGCAGCTGCTAGCCTGCTACGCAACCCGCGAGCGACGCGGCCATGGAGCTGGCCGTGGCGCTCGCCATCGCCTTCCTCTGCGTCCTCCTCCTCTCCTCCGCCGCCATCGCCTCCCTCCTCATCCGCCACTGCCTCGCCGCCGTCCGCCGCCGCAAGAAGCCCGACCCCGAGGCGCCGCGAGCGGTGGTGGTGGTGCCGGCGCCTCATCAGCCACCGGCTGCGGCGGCGGCGGCCGACGACAGCAAGGAGGCGTCGGCGCCGCGGCGGCTGACATGGCGGGAGGTGGAGGCGCTGACCGGCGGCTTCGACGAGGCGGCCGTGGTGGGGCGCGGCGGCTCCAGCGCCGTCTACCTCGCCTGGGCCCTCGACGGCTCGCCCGTCGCCGTCAAGGTGCACCGCTGGTGCGGCGGCGAGCGGCGGCTGCGTGCGTTCCGGCAGGAGCTCGACCTGCTCCGGCGCCTCCGCCACCGACGCATCGTCGCGCTCCTCGCCTACTCCGACGACCACGGTGCGTCCCGTGCGCGTCTTCCTCCGTCTTTCTTCTAGTTTACAAATCATTTTATTTTTTTCCTGCTCGTAAGGAAATGATGATTGAAGCTTTGACCCTACGCTTACGCTACATATTTCTGCTTCGACAAACTGTCCCTGTTGCTTCTTTTTCATCCATTTGGGTCTTGTTTAGATTCCAAATTCACCTCCCAAATTTACTATGCAAAAAGAAGATTCCTATCACATCAAAATGTTATAACATGCATGGAGTATTAAATATAGATGAAATTGAAAACTAATTGCATAGTTTTATTGTACTTTGCGAGACGTACATTTTGATCCTAATTAATCAATTTTTGGACAATTTTTTACACATACAAACAAAATGCTACAGTAGCGCAATGATTACGAAGTGGCATCTTACTCCCAAATTCAACGCCCCAATTCTAACATCTAAACAAGGCATTGATCGTTACATCTATGATACACACTTTATTCAACACTGGAGTAGTTTTCTTCCTTTCCCTTTTAATCCCGGGTAGCTCCTCCTGATCGGCGAGTTTTCTTACATGTTGGCAAAACAATAGGCTCATTTGGATTATTTATTTATGACATGCATGCATTGACTTTGCTCACACTTTATTTGACAAAGTACGTCTTGCTTATATGCTCTAGACTTGATCGAGCAGTGCTGGTCAATAAAGAAAATTAATAAAGCATTGCGACTGCAACAAATAGAAACGCTTTTAATTTGCTGATGGTGAAAAAGGAAAGGAAATTGGAAATTAAAAAGAGTTGCTACAGGGACGAGTAATAAATTATATAGTGCGCGCGTGACATCACTTTACTCCCTACCTAACAAGAGCAACGGCTACACCGCTGCAGCAGCTCGGCTCCCGCGTATTTAATTTTTTGTACCATCTCTCTCTCTCCCCCCTTTCGTCAAAGGAGACACCTGCAGCTTGGTCGTCGCTGCCGATTCCATTCTCACTTCGCGGTCGAAACATAATTACAGTGATCCACAGTGTACTATAGCTCTCGATCAGCAAACCGTTGAAAGAATGGTGAAACTAGAAGCAGTAAATTAATGTTGTCTGCGTGGTGCAGAGGAAGGTGGCGCGCTGGTCCTCGAGTACCTGGCCGGCGGCACGCTGGCCGACCGGCTCCACGGCGGCGGCGGCGGCACGGCCCCTCCTCTGCCGTGGCCCCAGCGCATGCGCATCGTCCACGACGTCGCCTGCGCCCTGGAGCACCTGCACGGCGGCGCGCCGCCCGTGGTGCACGGCGACGTGTCGGCGTCCAACGTGCTCCTCGACGGGCTCGGCGGCGCGCGGCTCTGCGACCTGGGCTCCGCCTGCGAGGGCTTCTCCGCCGCTGTGGCGCCCACGCGCGCCGCCGTGGGCTCGCCGGGCTACGCCGACCCCTTCTTCCTCCGCACCGGCATCGTCTCCAACAAGTCCGACGTCTACAGCTTCGGCGTGCTGCTGCTCGAGGCCGTCACGGGCCTGCCGGCCGCCGGCGCGCCGGGGTCGGAGCAGCAGCACCTGGCGGCGCGGATCCTGCCGCGCGTCAGGGAGCGCGGGGTGGAGGGGCTCGTGGACAGCAGCCTAGGGGACGCCGGGTGGTACGACGAGGAGGAGGCCGCCGACGTGGCGAGGATCGCCGTGGAGAGCGCGGCGGCGCAGCCGGGGCTCCGGCCGGCGATGGCGCAGGTGCGCGCGGCCATCGCGGAGACGGCGGCGAGGTCCATTGCCAAGGCGGATTCCGGTCGCCACCATATTCAGCTCAGCAAGCTCTTGGAGCTCACATGATTCAGTCGTTCGTTAATTATGGGATCGCTTGCTTGCATTGCTTCCCATTTTTCCTCGTTGTTTAGATGGAGTTAAGATGTCTTAGCTTCCCTTTTTGTGCACGTGTTTGTTCTTGTAGCGTTTGGTGGTTCTTGTTGTCTAGGCGAGTACAAATGATGTTAAAAACTTACTTAGGCTTGTAAGAAGATGATGACTCTGCATTGGAGAGGTCTTGAGGTTGACCAGAGTGGAATGTAAATATGGATGGAAAATTTATCATGCGTTTTCCTTTTCCGTTAAGGAGAGTGAAAGCTTGTATTGTATGGCCCAGCTCTCCACCAGCTACAAGCTTCACTTCCCTGAAAAGGGAATGTGAATTTAGGTGAAAATGCCACATCGAACACTGTAGCGTACTGTAGCATTTTTCGTTTGTTTGTGGTAATTATTGTCCTACTATAATCTAACTAGGCTCAAAAGATTGGTCTCGTCGTGTACATCAAAACTATATGTTTAGTTTTTTTATTTACCTACATTTAATGCTCCATGCATGAGAAGAGAGATTTGATGTGATAGTAAATAGTGAAATTTAGAGAGAAAGTTTAAGAAAAATTTTGGATTCGAAGGGAAGTGAACACGGCCGATATGAATTTTGTCTAGAAATGCGTATCGGTGCTAGGTAGCTCAATGATTCCGTGATGATTTGATGTGCAACAAGCACAAGAAGCAGGGGAGCATTCAATTTTTTTTTTCTGGACGAAAGCGGCAGCAAGCAGCAGTTGATTGTTGAAATATTTGGGGGACGTACGAGAGCAGCTGCAATCATCCCAATCATAGTGATATCTATGGCTTTGCTCCGTTTGTAGCGGGATTGGATTCTCCAAGCCTGGTCCTCCTCCAGATGCTGTTGGGCGATTTAATGCTGACAGATGACATAGCAGCACAATTTCCAGGACCACGCTATCCCAAAAACACGACATTTGAACTGGAACAAGATCCACTTGGAACAAGATCCACTTGTACATGCTCATGGGCGATGCTGTTAACTTTTAGACGAAAGCCCTGTCTAGATGAAAAAGCAACTCCTAAATTTACTATGCAAAAAGAAGATTTCTCATCGCATCAAAATATCATAATATGCATGGAGTACTAAATGTAGATGAAATCAAAAACTAATTACACAGTTTTGTTGTGCTCCGCGAGACGAATATTTTGAGCCTAATTAATCAATTTTTGGATAATTTTTCACAAATACAAACGAAATGCTACAGTGATGCAATGATTACGAAGTGACATCATACTCCCAAATTCACCCTCCCAAATTCAATATCTAAACACCACCGAAATTAGTCAGTCCCATGAGCATGTACACTCCTAAGGCCAGTCTCAGTGGGGGTTTCATGGGAGTTTCATAGCATTAAATGTGCTGATGTGGCAGAGGAGAGAGTAAAGAGTTTCATGGAATGTGAGAGGAGTTTCATCACCATAAAACTCATCTGGCACGGTTTCATAGATTCTGATCTTGGTAACCGTGTGATGAAATCCTGCACTGAGACTGGCCTAATGCGACCCTGTGAGCTTATTGCCATTAATAAACATATGCTAGATAGGAAAAAACTCAGGTCACACTACTTTCTGCATCAAAAGATTCCCTTCTATATAATGGACTATCAGTTACAAGTAATTGCAACACAAGACTTCGATCTGTACTCATCATCATCAACCACACTAACCTGTTTAAACAAGCCATGACAACACCAAGCGCTAGAAGCCTGTGCTCCATTTATGTAGAGCAGGGACTGTCTAATACCCTTGTTCTGTGATACACAACTTTAGATACATTTCTATCTCTGTCGAAACTCTGAAAGATTCTGAAGCATACATGCAAACTCACAATTTTCATCTGAGACGAAATATTTGCATCTTTGGTCGTACTGCGTAGGGTATCAACTTCAATGTTACAGGACCAATTACCAAAACAGGGAATTACAAGCAGCCAAAAATGTTTTAAGGGTCAAAGGATTTACAAAAGAGATGGTGTTAGCATTCTGCTTCTGTTAATTTTGATGCGGGCGGTCCTGCCTGCCCTTTGCCCTCTTCATCTTTGCTTTGAACCTCAACTTCAATATCAGTGTCTCCACAGTGTTGACAAAGTTGCCAACAGCCATTACCACCAGCAGGATTCCACAAACTACAACCTGGCACATTCGAAAAAAAAATGGTGTAAAATTCAGTACATGACAAAGTGCCATACCAACCAACATGTATTCAGGACAGTTTGACCTATCACTTCATAACCACCTTGATTTTTTATATTGTTTTTTCAAATATTGGGACAATTAATTCCGACAAACAATAAATTCAGTCAAGGACAACTGGACAATCTAATATATCTGAGTATCTGACATTCAAGTGCCAATAGAAAAAACTATTGACTGGGACAATAAATTCCGATAAGCAATAAATTCAGACAAGGACAACTGGACAATCTAATATACTCCCTCCGTCCCAAAATATAAGGTCCCGGAGCATTCAAACTCAAAAAATAACAGGGAAGAGAAATGACCTCTATACCCCTCATTTTACACTACCCACCAACTCTCCACCTACCCACCAACCCCAAATAGTTTTGTCCTATTCCTCCAGGACCTTATATTTTGGTACAAAATTTGAACCTTCCAGGTTCTTATATAATGGGACGGAGGGAGTATCTGAGTATCTGACATTCAAGTGCCAATAGAAAAAACTATTGAATTATGCTTGCCTGCCATTCGGAGGTGAGCCCGTGCAAAGCTGTCTGAAGAAGCAAAACTCCAACATACGCTTCAAAACCCTGCAAACATGGAGTATCAAGGATTAAGTGCATCAGTGTTATCTGTCCTATTAGACATGATTTATGTACAAAGGTCCGACCATACATTCTGAAGGGTTCAAGATGAGTAGTTACTAGGAACTAGGAACTGCCATGTTTGAATTCACACCACATACCTGTAATATAAAAAGGACAGGATATAGCAGCAAGAGCTGCCCCTCCACACCGGCTGTTTCTCCAGCGACAACATCCATTCTTTTTGCCTGCAATTTGTGAAGAAAGTTAGGTTGAGCTTAAAATAGCTATTTTTACAAAACTAGTTGCAATGCCCGCGCGGCACGCGCGTGCTAAACTTTCTTCTACGTATGTGTCTCAATTCTGAAGCACGTACGTTTATTGATGACATGTAAGTACTAAAATAGTGTCACTTTAGTGGGCCATGGCAAACCGTACGAAGTGCTTTTAAAAATACTTTATATTCGCTCTTTCATGTATATAGAGAGATAGTTGGCATTTATTTGTATGGAGAAAGCTCTCCAATTTATTGTCTCATCTGGTGTCCTTTCAGAGTGGACAACACTCGAGCCAGATTGACTTTATCCTTGCAAGGCGGGAGGATAGACGGGCGTGCTTAGATTGTAAGGTGATACCTGGGGAGTGTGTTGTCCCTAAACACAAGTTGATGGTGGCGGACTTCAGATTTCGGGTACGTGTCCAGCGGGACAAACGTGCCTTTTATAAATCTGAGATACCGTGTCAACAAGATTGGTTTCAACTATTTTTGAGATGATACTGCAGAAGTTTTAACCCTTCAATGTAGTATTCTTGTTCCCTGATCATTATTTTTAATTGTCGTCATCATATTGCACCACCCTTGAAGCTGTATATTAATGTGCATTGAATAGCCTGGTTTATATTGTCTCAATGGTGATTTCTGACAAATTACTGAAGTGCTTTTCTCACAATAGTGTATGAAATATACACAGATTTTCCAAGGTTTAGGAACATACTCATTGCTACTTGTAGGAACATGAGTTCTAGGAATCCTATATTATCTAATAGATCTCCATCTATTGTTCCAATGTGCCTTTTACTGTACTTCTCATTCTTTGTTTTGTTACTTGATAATTTGGTTTTGTAATTCATGTTATTTATGAATTAAGAGATAACCATGATGGTATGGAGTATGTTTAACAACAGTTGTGTATATGGAGTACTTCTATATGGGCAATTTTGAATTCTTCACAATTTTAAAAGTTTGATACATGGTTTCTTAAATTTTCTTTAACGGAGAAACTGATGTAGATCTTGCATTGAGACCTAGAGTGGGAAAGATGCACTTGATACACCAGTATCATGATCGATAAATTTATGACAACTGCAGGACACTACCATGGCTTCGCATAAAGGGACAAGCTCTTCACACGCTGGACTTAGATGTTCTGGAAAACATATGCTGCAAATTTGCTAGTCCACCTTCTGGACTTCTGGTTGACAAGGTACACAATACGCTCAAAAAATCCTCTAATTTAGCAGCATTTAATCCATCTAGACAATTAATTATGTTTTGAGTTTAGCTGCAAATCTTTATCTCATTAATCAATATGTAATTTTATCGATATATAATTTGGTTATATTCCCAATATTCTGATAATAAACTGTTATGAATTCATGCTTTATTGCACAAGGCTAGAATGAACACTTATATTAGATAACATTAATTAACCTAGAACACTCACCACAACCTCTATAACCTCAACAATCTCCATCTGCACCTTAAGATACATCAGATCTAGCTTAGCACCATAGAAAGCAAATGGCAGGAACAGACAAGGCCCTGCTGTGCTTTTGCCTCTTGATGCTGCTTGCAATAATGTCATCAGGTATATATATTATGTCTGAATCTCTTATGCATATACACCTCATTGATAAGAACGCGCGTGCGGCACGCACGTTTATTGATGACATGTAGGTACTAAAACAATATCACTTCACTTTAGTAGATACTTCTAGCAAGAACGCACGTGCGGCACTCACGTTTATTGATGACATGTAGGTACTAAAACAATATCACTTCACTTTAGTAGATACTTCTAGCAAGAACGCACGTGCGGCACTCACGTTTATTGATGACATGTAGGTACTAAAACAATATCACTTCACTTTAGTAGATAAAACTAGCAAGAACGCACGTGCGGCACTCACGTTTATTGATGACATGTAGGTACTAAAACAATATCACTTCACTTTAGTGCAAAGCGCTTTTAAAAATACTTTATATTCGCTCTCTCATGTATGGAGAGCTTTAGGTATTTTCAAAACTCATGATAGTTGGTATTTATTTATATGAAGAAAACTCTCTAATTTATTGTCTTTTAGCAATACGGGATAATTATGTATAGACGTGGGTACAAATGTGGGTATATTTAGGTGGGCCCTTTTTTAGGTGAAAAAAGTTTTGGGTTTCGAGGGGGGAAACACTTGGGTTCCCCCCCTTTAATTGGTTTTAGTCTAATTCGTCGTCCTAGTTTATTGACAGGTGGGTCCTCTGTGAGTGGGGTATAGGTGGGGGGTGGGCCTTTTGTTGGTGAGAAAAGTTTCAATTCTAATTCTCTTTATAGTATAGATGATATCAGACAAAACTGATTGTTGGTTCAGTCTAGCAAAAACCACTGTCCCCCAAGTTTTTTTATTTTTTTTTAACCACAGATCACTATAGCTTAAATGTAAAACTAAGAAAATAGATTGAATTGGTCTTCATAAACACCAACTAAAGATATCCATGCCTAAGTTTGATCATATCCAGGAACCTTTTTAGTTCCGGTTAGCGAAATGTTCTGGAGCACTACAATGTACCATCCTTTTAGTCCAGAAAATTACAAAGCTACAGAGTATATGTATATTGATTACTTCTGTTTCTTGAATTACAACAAGATCTTACCTTTCCTAGAGCTATGCGAGTGCGTAATCTTTGACGCTGGTATCTGTTCTGTAGATGCATTGCAATCCCTTGCATGATTGCCCAACGCAGGAAGAGTTGCACCCCTCTCTGTAAAAGATCAATGTTTGAGTGCAGCATTAGAAGATATATGGGAGTGCGGCCAAATAATGCCTGCTGTGGTGCTTCTTCCAAGCAAAAAGGAAGAAGAGCAATATACCTGCTTACTAGAACAATCAGGCTGTCCCTTTATCTCCCACGTAAGGCTAATAAGAGCCATCACCATTGCTAGGTAGTGGTGATATATCCACCTGAAAATAGTAGTGAATCATGATAAAAGGAACATGCATCAGAGAAGAAATTTAACCAGAGAATACACTGAGTAAGTCTTTAAATGTTGATAAAAGTCCCTCCCAGTACCAACAAAATATTTGACTTGAGAAAACTTAACCATACATGTGTTAAAAATGGATGTGCAAACACTTATATGCTGCAGTCAAAACTCAAAAGTTTTAAAATTTCTTAAGCGATAAAAGTTTGGGTTACCATGGACGAATGTCACTTCCATTTGCAATCAATACATTCTCCCGCAGAGCAAAGCTTGCGTACAGGAAGAGTAACCAAGCCTGGTAAGTGGGAAGACACTATTTAGACTGTTCTTATTGACAATGCAGTGAGTAGCAGGGTAAAAATATTCAAGGGTGTCATATTATTAACAAAATACCTGGTACATCTGAACTGCCCACGCTGGAAGGCATCCATCCCATATCCACCATCTCAGTAGGAGGAGGATAGATGGAAACAGCAGAAACTTATAGGCAGTCCTGTCCTGCCAATAGAAAAGGTTAAAACATCAACACCAGTTGGCTTTAGGAATTTTTACAGTATAAAAAATGCAATTGTTCAGCCCAAAGATCAATTCATTCAGGATTATTTGAATTCCAAATCCAAAACATATATTTTTACATAACTTTACAAATAATTTATCATACAGCCCTGTATCATGTGTTTCTGTACTAACTAAAGGTTTATAAAAACAAAACTGTATCACACAGAAGAGGCTAGATGTTTCACTGGAATGCTTTCTGAATTTGCCATGCTAACCCTGATGATTTCAAATTCTCTAAAATTTTTGCAAGCAGTGGCAGATTAAAAGGTGAATATGTTATATGAGTTTCTGTCATAATGCCCACAGAAACAAAACTTTATGCCAATTGGAGCAATCCTTAGAATCCATAGGTTATAACTACAAAAGGTCAAAGCTTAAGCAGACAATATTGTTATTTCAGCTCTTGATATCATGTCCGAAAGAAAGATGTATGCTCTTTTCGAAGGAAATTGAGTAAGTATCTTAAGCGTACCCTATAATTATTGTACTCATCCTTGATTTTGAGCTTATCTTCCTTCCTGGCAACCCGCACATTCACAGGGCCTAGCAACATCTTAAGGAACTTCCCTGCATGATCAGAAGAACATACGTACATCAAGATTCGCAAATCATTATGATTCATGGGTAACAATTAAACTTCAGCCTATTAGCCTAAGCAAAAGGTGGTGTATGAAATGAACAGAAACATGTCTAACCATTTCGCTTGCTGGGGAGAAACGAAGCCACATCACTATCTGTGATGGCTACCCTGGCACGCTCCAATTCCTCCTCGATCTGCAGCTAGTACAAATGTCAGATTTAGCTGATGTCCCAGCAAACAAATACATAGTATATGCACACATCAATAGAGCTTAAGTGCTGCAAGGTCTTAATCTGTAAGAACATGTTTAGGGTTTTACAGGTGGTGTTTCAAGTTTTCAGCAGTAGCAACCTCCTAAAACAATTCATTGGTACAATCCGATTATATCTGGCAGACTGCATTACATATAACTACTACTAAGATCCAAAACCATGTCAACTTCCTAACTGAAATAAAAGGAACTGAGTTTTTTTTTGAACTACACAGGAGAGCTGTGTCATTTCATTAAAGTAAAAAAAAAGGGAACTAAGAGTTTACATCCCACGTGTACAAAAACCATCTGGTGGGCACATGGAGACTTTTTATTTTGCTAAATTCAGCAAGCAATTGCTAGATGGAAGAGGTTATCTGAATGCAGACCCACAAATTGACCTGTAAGTTGAAAGAGCAAGCAGAACACATATGATCTGCATATGGTTGCAAATGGGTGGGAGATGATACAGAATGCAAGGCAAGAAATTTCCAGTTTACCCAAATACGATCCACCACTCATGTAATTTTCCAACAATGAGAACCCAGTAGGCCCAAAAGATAAATAGCTTGAATTCACACAGGAACATACTAAGCTGCCTTACTGACAACTCGTCACAATTGGTGAGACGACAAGCTACTAGGCATTCCTAAACGTTGACTGGGCTGTATGTATGTAATCCTCGAGCAACAGAAACTGTATGGGGATGTAACAATTCGAGGCGGACATCTCGATGTACAAGCAAACAATGGGGGATCGCGGCCCAGACTTTGATGATATCCCCGCCGTACGGCTCCTGGCCCCACGCATGGGCATCAGAAAGTCTGGCACGCTAATCGCGATCTGAAATCTCAAACAGTAGGAAGCAAACTTGAAAGGCACCCGCACGGCGACGTGGTAATCGGGAGGAGGAGTAAAGGACAAGGACCTTGTCGACCGCGGATGGGTCGAGGGCGGCGGGTAGCGAGCCCTGGAGGCGCCTGACGTCGGCGTCGAGCGCCACGGCGCGGCGGCGCAGCGCGTCCTCCTCGGCCGCGCGGGTGGCGACGAGCGCCGCGGCCGCCTCCCTCAGCTCCCGCGCCGCCTCGGCCGCGGCCGCCGCCTCCGCCTCGAGGCCGCGGTCGTCGCCGTCGCCGGACATTGGGTGGCGCGGCGGGGGACGAGCGGCGGTAGCGGAGGATGGCGGAGGAGCAGGCCTCCGACCTCGATGCAGGCAGGCTCGCTGGATTGCAAATTTTGGATTTCTCTTCAATCCAACAACAACACAGGCCACCAGATGCTCTTCTCTTCTCTCCTCTTCTCCTTTTGCCGTGCGTGGGGAGTTCGTGCGGTGCGGGTGCGGGCGCCTTACACGTCACCCTCGCCTGTCACTGCCGGGTGGGGCCCCGCCTAAAGGAAAAGAGGATGGAGAGCCTCTCTCTTTTCTTCTCTTCTTTTTCTTTTCGAGAAAAAAAAAGACGGTGTATCTATACGACTATCTATACAGGAGTATATAGTATCTGGGACATGTACAGTTTCAGTTGACCATCGCGATCGCCAAGCAAAATCTGGTCTAGAGAGTTGCGCTACATAATAATCAATACGAATCCGATGCCGTGCTTAACAAAAACTAATCACAAAATTAGCTGGCATCCATCCATTTGTTTTGTCCCACATCACGCTGATATTTAGACCGGTCATAAGCTTATGGAATTATTCTATTCTATGCCAGTATGGAATTATTCTATTCTTTGCCAGTATTCCACTGCTGCAAAACCTGGACTGGACTTCAACTTGACCATACGCTCGATTGATTGATGCAATTCCTTCTCTTCGTTGATCCCGAGCCCTTTCCCAAAAAAGAACAAAAATCGACTCGTTGCAAGCACACATATCTGTATTATTGTTTGTTTTTTCTGGATAGCAGCTGTTCATCTTCTGACACAAAAAAGCGGTAGCAAAGTGTCAGCGACATCAGGGGGTCCCTAGCCACCGGGAATAATCACCCTAAAAAACATCTAATCACCGACGGCCCAGAAAATCACCCGGGGCGGCACGGCCCGGAGCCGCTCACCGCGGCCCAAACGACCGTCCCGACTTGATTCGCCTCAAGGCCCAAAGAGCGAACGCCATGACCGCCTCGCTCGAGGGTCTTCGACCCCCTCGGGCAGGCATGGCCGCATCTCCGCATCGCTCGAGGGTCTTCGACCCCCTCGGGCAGGCATGGCCGCATCTCCGCATCGCTCGAGGGTCTTCGACCCCCTCGGGCAGGCATGGCCGCATCTCCGCATCGCTCGAGGGTCTTCGACCCCCTCGGGCAGGCATGGCCGCATCTCCGCATCGCTCGAGGGTCTTCGACCCCCTCGGGCAGGCATGGCCGCATCTCCGCATCGCTCGAGGGTCTTCGACCCCCTCGGGCAGGCATGGCCGCATCTCCGCCTCGCTCGAGGGTCTTCGACCCCCTCGAGCAGGCATGGCCGCATCTCCGCCTCGCTCGAGGGTCTTCGACCCCCTCGGGCGGGCGCGACCCCGCGTCCGCCTCGCTCGAGGTCCACACACCTCCTCGAGCGGATGGACCACTACGTCCCGCTCGAGGTCACCCCTCTATTCGCCGCCGGGTCACTTCCGCCAACTCTCTGCCATTCCCCCGACGGGGCGAGCACGCCGTGCACTGTGACCAGCGGAGGTCATCATTCCGTCACTGTGCTGCCAACTCTCGTCCTCCCATAACCAAATGAGCGTGGGAGACCCTCGATCCGGGGGGCGACGACCAAAGCCCAGCTGAAGGACCTTCTACCCCTCGAAGCCGCTCCCGGACAAGACCGAGGACGGCCTCGACGCCCGAAGAAGCCGGAGTCCGCCATAATCACCGTTCAGAACCAAGGACAACGGCACGCCCGGTGCCATACACACCCCTGTAGCATGTACTGTGCTTGTACTTGTATTCATCCTTGTACGCCACCCTCCCTTCTTGGACTATAAAAGGAGGAAGAAGGCGCCGGCCCACGACAGGACGACGGACGATTCACGACAGAACACACACACCCATCGCGACATTGGCATTCTGCCTCAATCACCCACTCACTTAGGGACTTGGAGGTCTCGCCTCCTCTCCCGCCGAGCTTGTAGCCCCCCACTGCAAGCACCCCGGTGCAAGATAGTATAGTGCCCAAGAGCACACCTTGCTGGACGTACGGCCCCGAGGCCGGAACCAGGATAAACCACGATCCGCCGCGAGGTCTCCTGGCCCGCTTCCGCGCGGGTACCGGATCACGTTCGGGAGCCTGTAGTTCGAAGCGACCGATGAGGGCTTCCTCATGCGGCTCGCCTCCGTGGCACCTGGCCTGATAACCGGGGGCCCGGCATCGCCAACGCCGTCCCAGGTAAACATCTACTGTACGTATATAGCATTCAAAAACACTACTTTCACGTACCACGTCAGGACGTATTAGGCGTGACACAACAGATAATCGCCACCAAGTCACCTACTAGTAGCATACAAATGTTAAGCTTCAGGCAATCCACGCGGTGTATCATCGAATATACTCTCAAAAGATCCACAAGACTCAAGACCCTTTTTTTACGGCAAAGCGCCCAAACGGGCCAGACCTTTTAGGAACAGCTACAAGATCTATTAGCAGTTCAAAAAAGAAAAAAAAAGAAACTATCAGGTCCCACGAACCATCAAGTTTCAGACAAACCCACTTGGATGTGCTCACTTCAGGAACTTGATCCTGCACCTGAAAGAAGCTGCAACCATTTACAGATTCCAACTCACGCAGAATACAATGTTCAAGTCAATATTCTAGACTCCTAGTCAACTGAGCTGAGTGTGCAGCATCAGATGCATTGCAAAGGCTAACCGTTTGGGATCCAATGGTAATAATATTCCTCAAGATATTATACGGAGTATGTACAAAGACTAGATTCTCCACTGACAGACTGACGGTCTCTCATAAGGTGGCCATCAAAGACAGCGACGCCAAGTGCTGTTTGATTGGCCTACAGCACAGATGCAGATGCAGATGCAACCACTGTCAACTGGCAGATGCAGTCGGGAAACAGTCAGGCTGCAAACAGCCGCAGAATCAGTAAGCAATCAGTCAGGCGGTCAGGCCGCTTCAAAGATCCTGCAACCTAAGTAAAACAGATAAGCAGCATGCTTCTTAGCAGTTCACGTGAGTCAAGCATGTTTTGTCAGGACCACGTTCAAGAAATATTGCCATCCCAAATTGCATTGATTTTATGTTTTTTTATAGAGTGGACATACTGTCAAATATTCAATGAAGAAGTTGAACAGATATCAATATCATTAAGACCTCAGAAATCAAGGGTACCAATATAAAACCCCAATCTTTGTGCATTTCTTTAACAGGTATGGGCAAAGGGAAAAACCAATACTTCTTTAGCCATAATTTTACATAAATTGAATCACTCATTTTGTTTAATTTTACTGTATCATCTGAACAATGGATATCAAGGGGTCAATAAAATGGAGCTGTGCAAACCAATAGTTCTTTACTTCTTTAGACACGATTTTCCATAAATTTTCAATCATTTTGTTAATCTTACACTATCATCTGAAATTCTGAATGGTACACGAAAAAATGGGTAATGGTTCAAATTACCTATCAACACATCAAAGAAAGGCAATTAGCTTTTCATACTTACCAGGAATCTAAAACCTGACTAGTATACTATCATTATCAATAGTCTTGAGTTGCTCCATCTCTTCTGAATTAGCAATTCCAGGATCCACATAACACAGCTGATAAGATGACATAAACAACAGATCATGTATTATATAGGTGCATCACATGCTTGGAACCCTTCTTTAATTCATATGTATTTTGGCCATGATGTACCTGATATTGTGGCTTCCTGAGGGTGTGGACACCTCTTTTCACCAGCCTCTGCCATCCTTTTTTGCTTCTGAGAGACCTTTCTAGATCTGCTGTTCTCTATGGTCATTAAGGAAGAAACGTTAGAGTAACTTATTAACACAGAAAATATTTATTCCAAGCCTAGACTAGCAGTTTCAAAATGGATTATGTTTATTTACAAAGCAAAGGAAGCAAAGGAACCGAAGGAAACAAAATATGATCCACAATATGTTTCAAGACATCAAAATGATGACAATACAAGGAATAATGTGGGCAGGTACTTTTTGAAGTCTAGTGGCTGCTTTATCAATCTATATCACAAGAATCCGTTCACATGGAAGCAAGATGTTCTGAAACTTCTCTATAGTGTAAAAAATAGATGCACACTAAGCATTCATTCACAGTTTATGTTGGTGGTCTTCAAAGTGATTGTTCAAGCGAATAGTGTGAAACATGAAATTAGCAAATAGCCTGACACTTGCAGAGCTTTGAAACTAACAAACTAACACCAAAAGGTGGCCTTCAAATAGACTCAAACTACGTCATAAATAACTGACAAACTGAAGGGAAAATTAGTTCAGATTAACAAAAGGAATGATAACTGCAACTTACATGTCCAGGATCCAAAATCAAAAGGGTATATTGGTCCTGAGATCCACGATTGCCCTTTTTCTTTTGAATCCCAACTATTGTCCTTGAATGGCCTTGATGTTGGAAATACAGTGGGCTGTGAATGCCACCTCCTTAGTTAGTCTATAATAATCATAAGAATTATTTCTAGAAAATGTAAGCATTTTGCATTGTGCGATAGAACATTTCTCAAAGTGGAGACATAGAAGCTCTTACGTTTTATTGCTGACAGTGACACGCGGTGTGGTAAATCTATCAGATTGCTCACTCGCAAAGTAGTTCAAAACCCAGTCAACAAGGACCTGCTGGCCTCTCATACTTTCAGCATCCTCCTGACAAAGTTCAGAAGATGATTTCGGAGGATCGTTCTTTATCAAGAACTTGTCCATAGGCCCTTGTACTTGACTCACTGCACGTTTTCCATTCTTACTTTGGAGGCCCGATGATTCTGTGCTGTCAAAATCTACAATCCTTGCACGGAGGCCAAAAGAGCGGAAGAGGGTAGCGCATTCTGTAGTTCCTATCCATTTCTTGGCACCATAAACTTTGTTATGAAAGTGGTTCGAGCCAATAGTATCAAAATTTTTATCCCAGGCAATCTCAAGCCACCTCTGGAGAGATGGGATGTCAGGAACAAATCCAGAACCACCAAATAATACTTCTCTAGCTTCTGGTCTTTGCTTCAACAGGTGAGAGCTCAGCATCTGAATATTTCTCCATCCACAGCCCCATCCCTTATCTTCTGATGAAAGGCTCTGATGATGGTCAATATAACCTGATATCAAACTTGTTGAAGAACCACCTTCTGACTCCAGGCAGCTCCTCAACAAGCTCATAATACCACCTTCTACTTCTTGAACTTTACTTCGAATTTGTGCTCCGATCAAGCAAGAAATCTGTTCATCCAATATCTCTCCATAATGATGCGGGTATCCACTATGACTTGATGAGGCCCCTTGAGCATTAGAGTCACTGTTGAATGATCCCGTGCAGCGTTCAGGACCATTCTACAAATAAATAACAGCTGCATTGGTAACTTTGCCATAAGAAGGAATGCAAAACATCAAGTCCCAAAGGGTTTCTGCCTTTCTGGGCCAGTGGAGCAAATACTAGGATAAAAGAACAGTATTTCACTGCTATTGAAGTACAGGCATATTTTTACAAAGTTTCAATAATAACAAAACCAACAACCAAACATGTGGAAGAACTTCTACTTTTGAAATGAACAATAACCTGCTTCTATTATCCTTAGAGAAACGTCAGTGGAACAATGCCACGATATATTTACTGAATTCAGCAACTGCTACCCGCAGCAATTAGTATTGGGGAAAAACGATCTTACTACCATGATATCTGCACTTGATTCAGCAAGTGCCATCTGATGTGCCAATTCCATGTCCCTTTGGAGTTGATCATCATCCTCAAAGTGGCTATTGGCATGCCTACAAATGATCAGGGAAAATTTTGCATAAGATACTGGTAGGCAGTGTATACTGCCGAAAAAAAAGGAGAGGTCCAATTTTAGAAGCACAGAGAAGAATATGTCATTACTGTTCCAGCTCAACTGTAAGAACTTGTATATTGCAGACAGGACAGGACGAGATCATCTCCGCAGTAATACTTCTACAGTCCTACTGTAGGAAACAAAAGTGGTAAAGAGCTCTGCATTTGAGAAGTCAAATAAATAGGGCAAGATAAGAAATTGTTGAGAATCTCTGTTACACAGACATACATACTTATGTAGGTACGATACCACGAGCAAAGGAACGAAACTTATTGGGCTTTATTATCGTATACTCCGTATATGTCAATATGTGCTGCTGTGATGGGAACTTATTGGGCTTTAAGTACTTGCATGCAACAGAGCCTGTGAAAGACATTCCCTGATCCTGCTACTGATGATCTCATAGGCCCTAGTGAAGAATGAGTGCGATATAGGCTCAGATGTGGGCGCCAAATCTGATTGAAAAGCTGCCCAGAAGTAAGAATATTTCTGACAAAGAGTTCAAATCTCCTAGTGCGCATGGATTTAAGTCTAGCAAATGCGGTGAACGCACGCAAATGAGATAGTTGTCTGTTTCGAAGCGGGCCATGAAGTATGTAGCATTGGATTATCCGTTTAACCAACCAGAATGCACTGAATCGTGCGATGTTCAGCATTTTGGCAATGATCCGATGGTTGGACCAACAATATTAGTTAGTAATCGACCTAGCTAGCTTTGAACAGTTGAATGTTTGGTTGGAAAGGACTCATAACGCCGAGATCGG
>OAMR01000480.1:252586-283278 GCA_900205405.1 Echinochloa crus-galli
GCAAGAGCCGCAACGCGCTCAAGCGGGAGGCCCGCCGCGCCGTGCACTGGGGCATGGAACTTGCCAAGTTCCCGCCTCAACAGATCAAGCGCATCCTAAGGGCCGCGTCGCTGGAAACCGAGGTGTTCGACGCTCTCATGCTCGTCAAGGTAGCTACATCCGTACGTTTCGGTGATGAGATGATTGTTGGATCACGGAATCGCGGCATTCATGTGCGATTCATGGTTTGCAGAGATTTGGGCCGGATGTGCGGGAAGGAAAGAGGAGGCAGTTCAATTACATCGGTTTGTCTCTGTCTCTACTGCTCCTATGTATACGACCATCCATTTCCGTTGTGTGGCCGCATTGTTGTGTCATTCAGATTACTATTATGGTGACTAGCGCCCTCAAGATTATAGAAAACAGAACATTTGGTGGACCCTAAGTTTGAAAATCCTTGTTGATGGCTATATGGTTTTGTATTTATAAAACTAAACTTACCTAAAACATGTCGATCAAGGGACACTAAAGTAATAAGATGTAAGCCCTTTATAAAAAGAGAACCAGGAATCAATTATTAAGGTTATATTTTCTCATATATCAGCTAGTCATCTAATGTTAGTATGTGATGACATTCAACCAGGAAGACTTCTGCGCGATGCCCAACCAGAATTGATGGATACTCTAATACAGGCTTCCAAGAATGGAGATGATAGCAAGATACATGCCTTGCTGAGTGAAAACACATTGTTGGTGGAAGAGGAGGAAGTGGAGGACCAGCCTGATGAAGAAGAGGTAGCTTATTTGGTCAACATTACAAGATTTTTCATCTAGCAAACAGTGAACTAACTGTTTAACATTTGAATAGGACGATGAAGAGTATATGAAAATTGCAGATAGATGGTTTGATGGTCTCCTTTGCAAAGATATTTCAGTTACTAATGAAGTTTATGCTATCCATAATGTTGAATTTGATCGTCAGGTATTCTCTGTGCTTACATTTAATATTTCAACTGCATTATTACGCCTCACATTTGGTGCCCCTCAGCTGCTCTAACATTTAGCCAACAGGAACTGCGGAAGCTCGTGAGAAGTGTCCACATGGTTGAAGAAAGCACACAAATGAAAGATGGCGAGGAAGAATCAAACAGGAAGCTTTCCAAAGCAAAGAAACCACTTCTGAGGTTCCTTCGCTCCCTTGCAAAGGAAGCGTGTATTGAATAGGTGAGCCACATGTTTATAGCTTCTTGTATGCTTATGTATGTACAATTGCAAAAATACAACTTTGGGATAAATACTACCCAAATGTCTGCCATTAGCAAAACAACCTAGTAATTTTCTGGAATTGGCCTTTGCACTTATATCTGGTATGCTGCCCCTGTTGCCAGCAAACTAGCTAGCTGACTAGCTGTTGAGGAATGCATAGCTATGCGCACTTGCGCAGTGCAACCTTAGTTATTAGATCCAGCCTGGGACAGAGGCCCAATGCCCCAATGGAGAAAAAAATGGTCATGACTGGGCCAATCAGCCATGTTAGACCTTATGTTGTAAACGGTGCTATTGTTTTCAGTTGTGCTTACAGTGCTAAAAAGACTAGCTTACCTTGCAATGTATCGATTTAGTTACAAATATAATACATTTCTTCTTGTTCAGGTGGAAAACTTGCCAATAATTTGAAGGATGGGCATTGGTGCAAGTTTGTATCTCATTTACCCTGCATATATAGTATGCGCGGGTAAATGGGTATGCTCATGATTTTACCAAGATTGTCCAGCGAGGCTCACCAGGAAATTAAAATGTGATAGGAATATTTTTTTGGGGTTCATTGAAAGTGCAGCCTTGGTAGGTTCATGCTCTGGTCAAATGAGCCTTCTTTTTTTTTTTTTGAGCACATGGTCAAATGAGCTAAACTACCGTGGATGGAGTTCGCGGTGCACTCAGCCCAACGAGGATGTGCAGATGCTTACTGCGGGAATTCAAGACCTGACCGATGCTGTACTTCACTGTTAGTTGTCTCCCAGATATGTGGCCCAGCCGTTTACTTGTAAGAAAATGAATAATCCACGCTGTAGTATTTGAGGACAAATTAGGTGAGCTGCAGTGAATTGCTAGCTTCTGAAATCGAGTTGCTTCATCTGTGTTAGCTATTCGTATTGGGTATAGCCATGCGTTCGGCGTGCAGTGCAGTGCATTGCATTGCACTGTATGGATGTGTCTGTTTGCTGGATTGGTTATCGATCGACCTGATCTCTGAACACTAGTGCACCTTGTGGGCGATTAATTGGGGCGGCGCCGCTACGTCATTCATTCTGTTCATACGTACATAATACTGTCATACGTATATGCGTGTCGTGGTGTCACTGTCACNNNNGCAAGAGCCGCAACGCGCTCAAGCGGGAGGCCCGCCGCGCCGTGCAGTGGGGCATGGAACTCGCCAAGTTCCCGCCTCAACAGATCAAGCGCATCCTAAGGGCCGCGTCGCTCGAAACCGAGGTGTTCGACGCTCTCATGCTCGTCAAGGTAGCTACTACATCCGTTCGTTCGTCTCGATTCGTTTCGTTTCGGTAATGAAATGGTTGTGTTGGATCACGGGATCGCGGCATTCATGTGCAATTCATGGTTTGCAGAGATTTGGGCCGGATGTGCGGGAAGGAAAGAGGAGGCAGTTCAATTACATCGGTCTGTCTCTTTCTCTACTGCTACTATGTATACGACCATCCATTTCCATTGTGTGGCCGCATTGTTGTGTCATTCAAATGTATATTTAAGGGATTCCGTCAACTTGGGATTTTTTAACTTGAGCTAGTGTGTCTGTTTCTGTTCATTTGAATTGCATCAACTTTGCAATCCAACTCCAGGATATTTCAGTTTGTTTGTTGGTGATATGGATGCAGCTCACCACTTGTGTTCATTAACATTCAGCTGATTAACCAATCCCCTGCTAAGTTACCACTGTAGTTCACTTGCGGAATTTCAGTATGGAAGTTAGGACATTTCTAATGTTGAGGAATAATGCTTAGCATCCATCAATACACATATGTTGGCGGTTTGCTGACATTTCTGATATGTTTTGCGCTAAGTTTGTGAGCACTGTTGGCACAGTCATTCTCCTTTTAGACAACGGAGCACCATACAAGATGGTTCTGCATAAGTTTGAACTTCTTAGGTTTGGGTTAAAGCATGGTGGTATGGGTTTAGTGTATGGGTTTTCGCAAGCTGTTCGAACTAGCTGTTCAGATTACTATTATGGTGACTAGCGCCCTCAAGATTATAGAAAACAGAACATTTGGTGGACCCTAAGTTTGAAATCCTTGTTGATGGCTATATGGTTTTGTATTCATAAAACTAAACTTATTATGTAAAAGTTACCTAAAACATGTCGATCAATGGAAGCTAAAGTAATAAGATGTAAGCCCTTTAGGAAAAGAGAACAAGGAATCAATTATTAAGGTTATATTTTCTCATATATCAGCTAGTCATCTAATGTTAGTATGTGATGACATTCAACCAGGAAGACTTCTGCGCGATGCCCAACCAGAATTGATGGATACTCTAATACAGGCTTCCAAGAATGGAGATGATAGCAAGATACATGCCTTGCTGAGTGAAAACACATTGTTGGTGGAAGAGGAGGAAGTGGAGGACAAAGCTGATGAAGAAGAGGTAGCTTATTTGGTCAACATAACAAGATTTTTCATCTAGCAAACAGTGAACTAACTGTTTAACATTTGAATAGGACGATGAAGAGTATATGAAAATTGCAGATAGATGGTTTGATGGTCTCCTTTGCAAAGATATTTCAGTTACTAATGAAGTTTATGCTATCCATAATGTTGAATTTGATCGTCAGGTATTCTCTGTGCTTACATTTAATATTTCAACTGCATTATTACGCCTCACATTTGGTGCCCCTCAGCTGCTCTAACATTTAGCCGACAGGAACTGCGGAAGCTCGTGAGGAGTGTCCACATGGTTGAAGAAAGCACACAAATGAAAGATGGCGAGGAAGAATCAAACAGGAAGCTTTCCAAAGCAAAGAAACCACTTCTGAGGTTCCTTCGCTCCCTTGCAAAGGAAGCGTGTATTGAATAGGTGAGCCACATGTTTATAGCTTCTTGTATGCTTATGTATGTACAATTGCAAAAATACAACTTTGGGATAAATACTACCCAAATGTCTGCCATTAGCAAAACAACCTAGTAATTTTCTGGAATTGGCCTTTGCACTTATATCTGGTATGCTGCCCCTGTTGCCAGCAAACTAGCTAGCTGACTAGCTGTTGAGGAATGCATAGCTATGCGCACTTGCGCAGTGCAACCTTAGTTATTAGATCCAGCCTGGGACAGAGGCCCAATGCCCCAATGGAGAAAAAAATGGTCATGACTGGGCCAATCAGCCATGTTAGACCTTATGTTGTAAACGGTGCTATTGTTTTCAGTTGTGCTTACAGTGCTAAAAAGACTAGCTTACCTTGCAATGTATCGATTTAGTTACAAATATAATACATTTCTTCTTGTTCAGGTGGAAAACTTGCAAATAATTGGAAGGATGGGCATTGGTGCAAGTTTGTATCTCATTTACCCTGCATATATAGTATGCGCGGGTAAATGGGTATGCTCATGATTTTACCAAGATTGTCCAGCGAGGCTCACCAGGAAATTAAAATGTGATAGGAATATTTTTTTGGGGTTCATTGAAAGTGCAGCCTTGGTAGGTTCATGCTCTGGTCAAATGAGCCTTCTTTTTTTTTTTTTGAGCACATGGTCAAATGAGCTAAACTACCGTGGATGGAGTTCGCGGTGCACTCAGCCCAACGAGGATGTGCAGATGCTTACTGCGGGAATTCAAGACCTGACCGATGCTGTACTTCACTGTTAGTTGTCTCCCAGATATGTGGCCCAGCCGTTTACTTGTAAGAAAATGAATAATCCACGCTGTAGTATTTGAGGACAAATTAGGTGAGCTGCAGTGAATTGCTAGCTTCTGAAATCGAGTTGCTTCATCTGTGTTAGCTATTCGTATTGGGTATAGCCATGCGTTCGGCGTGCAGTGCAGTGCATTGCATTGCACTGTATGGATGTGTCTGTTTGCTGGATTGGTTATCGATCGACCTGATCTCTGAACACTAGTGCACCTTGTGGGCGATTAATTGGGGCGGCGCCGCTACGTCATTCATTCTGTTCATACGTACATAATACTGTCATACGTATATGCGTGTCGTGGTGTCACTGTCACAGCATGAATCGAGAGAGATGAGGTCCGTTACAAAATTTTGGTGGTGTTGGCTTCCCGGATGCATACGGCACCTGCAGTTGTTGCTACGTGGATCCTTCATGTTCGTTCGGGTGCTGCTGGCCTGTTTGATTGATGCATTGACGGCCCACGAGCGTGGCAACTATTGAACAACCCATTCTATTACAGGCGTGTACTGTTAAAACTAGAAATAATGTAGGCATCTCACTTGAGACGTGTGACAATGTAATGTACGTACTGATACCGTATAGATCGAACAAAATGTCGGCAAGTTTACAACGAGTTTGCTGCTTTCGTAAACATAAAACAAAGCGGTTACAATTACGTGCATCAGTGTTCCACGGTTGCAATCAATCAGCGGAAGGCCGCAGTACGTGCTGACGAATGATGCCAACGGGGATCGGATCGAGGCAATCAGTGCCATCATTCGTAATTGGGCATCTCATCTGTGGGCGGGGCGGGTTCCAATACCAGTACAGTACTGGATAGCAATGCATGCATGTGGTGACTGGCCTGGCCCCCTGCTGCTATGTATTGCGACTGGACTTTATTATTGACGAATTTCAGTTGATATACTTATATTCTCTCCATATGCAAAAGCAAAAAAAAAAAAAAAACTGCCCTGCTCTGCTCTGCTCTGCTCTATGATTGATTGATATATCAAAATATCATCCTCATGGTCCCGGTCGTTGTTGGCATCCATATATCAGGACCGTACGTACACTTTGATGATGGTTGCTTTGCGTGCAACGCCTTGACAAGCACTGCTTGCTACTGTGGTACTAGCTGCTAATTAAGGACAAGCGAGTCCTTCATCATAATTAAGCGGCGGACTACGCAACACAAACACGATCCATCAAAGGGAAAGGGATCCATCGCCTGCCCTGCCCACAGGATCATCCATCGGATTTGGACTTATGCCGCCCACCAGATTTCTTCCTTTTCTCTTTCCCTTTCATCATAAATTAAATTGCACTGTGCTTCAATAACGTCCCATCCGGGTGCTAGGCTAGAAGCAAGTTTGGATACACGCGCCTAGTTGAGTAATCAGCTGTTACAGTGTTGTGTGTACGGAGTACTGTACGTACGTGCTACAGATATAGCTAATGGATCTAGTCTCTTTGCACGATTCAGGGAGGATGTTAGTTGTTAATAGATCATCATAATGCATGATTGACTTCTTTTAACTCCGTTTATTTTGTTGCGCTAAGATAAACGGTGAAAATTCCAGCATGTACGGTCTCGATTATATCCTTTACACACTTCCTAGCAGGTTTTATATTAGGTGCGTGAAAATGACAATTTTGATTTCAAGCTTTTCTCCAACCATCTAAAGAACGAAGCATTCTAATCGAGATTCTTCGGTCTATCCTACGGAGTATATATATAGAATATAGAAAGGTATAATAATCTATACTAAAAGGATCACTTTTAAAAAAAACCCACCTCCACTCTCTCACAGATGACCCACCTGTCGGGCTTTGGTGGGAGGGAAAAACTAGAAAGCATCAAAATTTTTGCATGTTCCAGTCTGTTTTAGTTGTTTCCCCGCTCAACTTTTTTCACCCAAAAAAGGACCCACCTAAATATACCTGCATTTGTACCCACGTCTATACACAATTATCCCATATTACTAATAGACAATAAATCGAAGAGCTTTTCTTCATATAAATAAATGCTAGCTATTGAGTTTTAAGAATACATAAAGCTCTCTATATACATGAGAGAGCGAATATAAAGTATTTTTAAAAGCGCTTCGCACGGCTGGTCTGTTTACCATGGTCCACTAAAGTGACACTGTTTTAGTACCTACATGTCATCAATAAACGTGCGTGGTACATGAATTGAGACTGTCAAGAGAGTTTATATTTTAAAAGTTATATTTGATTTATTTATACATGTGCGACCCTTTCACAGAGGCCCCACCTGTCAGATTTTTTGGGGGTGGGGGACGTGGGAAAGGTGGGAAAAAATTGTATGTTCCGGGCGCTTTTAGTTCATTCTCCGCAAAACTTTTTTCATCCAACGTCCCGCGCGTGCGCACCTCCGGCCAGGTGGGCCCCTAACTCCCCACGTACACACAATTATCCCGTATTGCTAATAGACAAAAGATTGAAGAGTTTTTCTCTCTCCATATCTATAAACAAAGACCAACTAACTCGAAAAATAATGGGCCTCTAAATTTGAGAATAGCTAAAGCTCTATAGTGCGCACGTGCCGCGTCTGCTAGTAATAAATAAATGAGACTAGTTAAAATCTCATAATCACGTTCAAACTTCTATTTTAATATAATAATAAAAGATGCAAGATTATCTTTATACTATAGAAAAAACGTACGTAGAGAATCACCGTGTGGAAGTTAGGACTAACACGTCTGATGATGAACTGACTGACAACAAATATTTCCAACATGAAAGAAGAATTGGGTAGCTAGATGCCAACTGAAAAAGGCGGGTCAGAAGGGGCCGGGCCACAATGAAAAGATGATTGCACCCCATCACAAAACATATCCAGAGGCCATCTGCCCAACACATTCTTATCTCAACAGCCACAACCCAAGCGGGTAGCTACCACCTTTTTTCTCGAGCGGTCCTAGCATGCACGTCACGTCGCATTCTTTTCTCCCCCAGCAGATGAAATGGAATCGACAAAGAAACAAAACATAGAGAAGATGTGCTATATACTGTAAAGCCGTAGATTCAAGAAATTGGTATCGAAGAAGAACATCACTACATATTTAGTCACTACTGTACATGGTGGGTGACTTGTGAGTGAGTGAGGGAGGCCAGGACAAGCAGAGACGGTTAGGAAAAGGTGGAGCAGCCCACATGTAAAAGCAATCGCTTGGTTTCATTTCATCCACCCATCACCTGACCTCTGATCACGCATGCACTCATCCCGTCCGATCCGGCTGTATGTATAAACTGACGAAAGCAAAGCAATTCAGCGACCTGCTGCTACTTGATACCTACCACTGCACCTTAAACCTCACTCGCTCACTCACAGCATTCAGTAGGCAGTAGGTACCAAAGCCGGGCGGCCATGGCGATGGCGCCGCAGGGCCAGGAGTACGAGCATGGGCCGCGCCCGATGCCCGCCGCCAACCACACCGCCACCATCGCCACCAACCGCTGGGGCCCCTACTCGGGCGCCGGCGACTTCGCCAGCAACATGGCCGTCATCCTCGCCGCCCTGCTCGCCGCGCTCGCCCTCGCCCTCGCGCTCAACGCCGCCGTGCGCTACCTGCTCCGCCGCGCCGCCGGGACGACGGAGGCTGCCCCGGCCCCGGTCCCGGACATAGAGAAGGCGGCCACGCCCCCGCCGCCGCCGCCGGCGGCGCTTGTGTACTCCGCGGCGGGGACGAAGCTGGCGGGCGCCGCGGCGGAGTGCGCCATCTGCCTGGCGGAGTTCGTCGACGGGGACGCCGTGCGCGTCATGCCGGCCTGCGGGCACGGTTTCCACGCGCGCTGCATCGAGCGATGGCTCGCCTGTGGCCGCCGCTCCTCCTGCCCGACGTGCCGCGCGCCGCTGGCCGCCGCCGGAACAGCATCACCTGCGGCGGCACGGCCTCTTGAGGCCGGCGCCGGAACAGCACCAGCAGGTGCGGCACAGCTTGCTGAGGCCGCCGGCGACGCCGGAACAGTAGCAGCAGGTGCGGCACAGCCTCCTGAAGCCACCGCCGCCGCCGCATCATCATCTTGAATTCTTGATGAGTGGTTTGCTTCAATTCGCTCAGCAGGTTAATTGGCGCCCCCTGTTCCTGTTGTAATGTTGTTGCAGGTGTTGCTTGTTTTTTTTCCCCCGATTCCCTTGTGTAAATATTATTATTTACTCAGCATAGCAAGCGGATGATCGAGATGGAGAGAGGAAATTGAAGTGGATGGATGATTTGGTTTGATTTCCCTTTCCTTACTTGTCCATACGGTAGTGTGGATGGCTAGCTGTTTGTTCATCGCATCACATTGATGGATGCCTGCCGGTTAATCTCGGTAGCTGCTGCCTCGCTCGCTCCCTGCTTCCTTGTCTGTATTGCCATTGCTTGCTTATTTGGAATAATGAGTTGCCGCTGAAGAGAGAATGGAAAGGAATTGCCTGTGCTCTGTCGATCACAACAAGTACTAAACACAAGAGGTTTGTAGATGGAACAACCAAACCTAGTACCTAGCTTTACTTGATGGTGTAGTGTAGCTTGCTTGCTGCAAAACCTGAAATCGTTCAGTTTGGATCGAACAGCACGTAGTTAGGATGGATTAGGCATGCACGCACGAGAGAGTGGAGTGGTAATTAACTCGATCAAGCAGATCGAGGATGGGATCGGAATTGACAGCGCGCGGTGGTCATCGTCTACTATCAGTAATACGTCGATCAATTGTTACTGAGGCATTCAGTCAGGTGTTGCATGTACGTACGGCCCCCACACTCTCGACCTTCTCCATGGCCCTAGCTAGCTACAGTACTTTGCACGGTGTCAGCTGCTCGAGGAATCCAATCCATCATCTGATATCACCGAATGAATACCAGCGGCGGTGCCCTTTGTTATTTTGTCGCTAGGTTCAATTCCCTCTAGATATATGTCGCCATCGATCCCGGCCGCTAAATAATACTGCTAGGAAGTTGGTGCTGCAAACATGCAAGTCTTGCTGCTTAATTTTGGAATCGCTGTTCATCTGAAGAAGAGAAGATTATTACAGTACGACCTGTACGTACGCACTCCTCATCTCTCTGTAATATACAACTATACACGCTTGGTTTGGGAGTAGCTAACTTCATTCTTGGATTTCTCATCGATCTGCTGCTTAATTATTATGACGACCCATGCTGATCCGCTCCTAGATCGATATGATGATGCTTCAGGAATGAACAGTAACGGCGTACGCTGCCACTTTGATCATCAGTAGCTAACATATAGTATGCAGCATTTGCACCACGCACGCACACTGATCGATGTGTCTACAAAAAAATTGGTGCTGAAAAAAGTAGTCCTACTAATTAGTTCCAACAACTGTAATCACTAGGTGCATGATTGACAAATGCACGCAGGCCCATTTGCTGTTGCTTCGCGGCGGCCCGGCCCGATTCACTCACTCGTTCGGCAGCGGCGCGCCATGACCCGCGCGCTCTGCAGCAGCAGCAGCCAGTACGTCGCCCTCCTCTCCTCCTCCTCCTCTTCCGCCGCCGCCGGCCGGAGCGCCGCGCACGTGGCCGGCGCAGTCCACTGCCGCATCCTCAGGACCCTGCCGCACCCGCCGCCCACCCACCTACTCAACCACCTGCTCGCCGCCTATGGCAAGGCCGGCCTCCACGCGCGCGCGCGCCGCCTGTTCGACGCCGTGCCCCACCCGAACCTCTTCACCTACAACGCGCTCCTCTCCACGCTCGCGCACGCCAGGCTCCTCGACGCCATGGAGGCGCTCTTCGCGTCCATGCCGGAGCGCGACGTCGTCTCCTACAACGCGCTCATGGCCGGCTTCTCCGGTGAGCCGGCGAGGGCGGCCAGGGCATACCGCGCGTTGCTCCGGGAGGACACCGGCGCCATCAGGCCTAGCAGGATCACCATGTCGGCCATGGTCAGGGCGGCGTCGGCCTTGGGCGACCGTGCGCTCGGTAAGCAGTTCCATTGCCAGATTCTCCGCCTTGGGTTCGGGGCGTATGCTTTTCTTGGGAGCCCGCTGGTAGATATGTATGCCAAGATGGGCCTCATCGCGGATGCCAAGAGGGTCTTCGATGAGCTGGAGGAGGGCAAGAATGTGGTCATGTATAACACCATGATCACTGGCCTTCTCCGGTGCAAGATGGTCCGGGAAGCAAAGCGGTTGTTTGAGGCGATGGCAGACAGGGATTCCATCACCTGGACCACCATGGTTACGGGTTTGACGCAGAATGGGTTGGAGTCTGAGGCACTGGACGTTTTCAGGAGGATGAGGGTACAGGGCATCGTCATTGATCAGTACACCTTCGGAAGCACCCTTACGGCCTGTGGAGCCCTTTCAGCCTTGGAACAGGGGAAACAGATCCATACCTATGCAATCAGGACTTGTTACGATGATAATGTCTTTGTCGGGAGCGCGCTTGTTGACATGTACTCAAAATGCAGGAGCATCAGATTGGCAGAAACTGCTTTCAGCAGGATGACGTTCAGAAACATCATCTCATGGACTGCGATGATTGTTGGATATGGACAAAATGGATGCTACGAGGAGGCTATCAGGGCGTTCTCTGAGATGCAGAAAGATGCTGTTGATCCTGATGATTTCACCCTTGGAAGTGTAATAAGTTCTTGCGCTAACCTAGCAAGCCTGGAGGAAGGTGCCCAGTTCCACTGCCTGGCGCTTGTATCGGGATTGAAGCCATATATCACAGTGTCCAATGCATTAGTTACCTTGTATGGGAAGTGTGGCAACATTGAGGATGCACACAGATTGTTTGATGAGATGCCACTTCACGACCAGGTCTCATGGACAGCTCTTGTCTCTGGGTATGCTCAGTTTGGGAAGGCAAGAGAAACTATAGATTTGTTTGAGAAGATGCTGTGTAAGGGTGTGAAGCCTGATGGAGTAACATTTATCGGCGTCCTTTCTGCCTGTAGCCGTGCTGGGTTCGTAGACAAAGGCCGCAGCTACTTTTATTCCATGCGCAAGGACCATGGTATCGTGCCCATAGATGATCACTACACCTGTATGATTGACTTGTATAACAGATCGGGGAGGTTAAAAGAAGCTGAGGAGTTCATAAAGCAAATGCCAATGCGCCCTGATGCAATTGGATGGGGCACATTGCTGAGCGCTTGTAGGTTGCGTGGTGACATGGAAATCGGCAAATGGGCTGCTGAGAATCTCTTAGAAATTGATCCCCAGAACCCAGCTAGCTACGTGTTGCTCTGCAGCATGCATGCTTCTAAAGGTCAATGGAATGAGGTCGCCCAGCTAAGGCGTGGAATGAGAGACAGGCAAGTGAAGAAGGAGCTAGGTTGTAGCTGGATCAAGTATAAGAATAAAGTTCACATCTTTTCAGCTGACGACCAGTCTCACCCCTTCTCCAAGGGGATTTATGAAAAGCTTGAGTGGCTCAACACCAAGATGGTTGAAGAAGGATACAAACCTGATGTGAGTTCAGTGCTGCATGATGTGGCAGATGCTGATAAGGTTCACATGCTCAGCCATCACAGCGAAAAGCTTGCAATTGCCTTTGGATTAATATTTGTCCCACAGGAAATGCCAATTCGTATCGTCAAGAATCTACGGGTTTGCGTAGATTGTCACAATGCTACCAAGTTCATATCTAAGATAACTGGCCATGATATTCTTGTGAGGGATTCTGTCAGATTCCACATGTTCAGCAATGGTGTATGCTCTTGTGGAGACTTCTGGTGATGCCAATCTTTCTGATTCTGACCATTCATCCAAGTGTGAAATTTGTCAGGAATTGTTTAATGAGCAAACGGAGACAAATGGTTGAGTGAAGCCAAACATGGATTGCATACTGTGGCCACAGCTGGCTTTATGTTCTTTTTAACTAAAACATCGGTATCAGTTGACTTTGCCGGATTTGTTTGATGTTGTGCACAAAAGCTGAAATTAATAACCTACCATGTTCCTTGCTGCTAGCGTTCTGTTGGATTGCTAACCATTCCTCTACTGTGTTAAGCAAATGAGATGTTTTGAACAAACCATTTAATTGCATTTGTCCTTTACATTCCATACATATTTGATTAGCAAAACAATAAATAATGGAAAACATATGACAATATATTGTCTGCACTATTTTTTCTTCACAACCACAGATGAATCTCCTGCAAACTATCAATCGACACCTGCCTGTTTGCCCAGGACCGAAATCGGAATACCGGCACCAGCTGCTTTGCTCTCATATGGTGGCTGCTATGATGTCCGCAGGGTTCCAAGAAGCTCCATTGGTGGTGTAGGTAACCTGCACATTGTCAGCATTTCCAACTCAGAGAACTAAAGAACAAGTGGAAGGCAGTCTCCTCTTATTCTCTTCATGCTCTGTCTCATTAACAATCTTCAATAATTTAGTGCTATTGCAATCATTTTTATTTCCTATTTGGACTAACTGAACATTTATGAAGCATGCTGCATCAGAACATGGGGTTCAAACAGTTTTGTCAGGCTCATGCTGTAGAGTGTTGTAGTGGCAGGTTACTTTGTCCTGTCATTTATATTGGCTAATGTGAATAGTTCGCCTACCTAAGCTTCGTAGTGTACCCAGTACGGAGGAAAGAGGTATGCTTGTCAATGAGCCCATAGAAAAAGTAGTTTAAGAAAAAGAAATTTGACTAAATGATGGGCTCATAAAACACATTTGATTAGTGTTGTGTACGAATGTAGTTGACTGTAAGGATTGCTGCAATTGTCTACAACCATTTCCTCTATGTTGTTTATAGAGCTACAGTATGAATCATGAAGGTAGGAGTCTACAGTATTTCTTTCCCTGGGCATGCATCGCTACCTTTTAGAACGACTGTATGAATCATGAAGTAGGCATAATATGGGATTGGCTGGAGCTGCTGTTTGAATTGTTGAAGAGTTGACCATAATGTGAAATTAGTTACCTCATGACTTGTTATAGCCTTGCTCTTGCATCTGTCTGGCTGTTTCAATTGTGGACAATCCACATAGAAACTGAACCATGGAAGTGCAATAGGTCGTAATTTTAGCTTGGTTATATGCTTCAGTTTAGTTATATGAAACATAGCTTTATTTTATACAGATGTGCCATTCAGTTTCACACTTCCATGTCAAAGCTTATAGAAGAGGAACTTGAAGAACTAGAGGGACTGAGTTAGAATCTCAGCTTACTGAAGATAATGAGCCTGCTGCGTTGCAAGCTGAAATGTGTATCTTACTGTCTATTTGTTGCTTTCACAGGACTAATTCACATCCTCCTAATGCTGAGTGTTTAATGATACTTCTATGTTAGTTTTGAGTGTCATTGGTAGGACACTCATCCAAGAAAAAGAGAATGTCAGCAGACCAAATTTGCTGATTTGAATGCTGCTTACAGCTATTCAAGCATTCCTCTTTTCTCCTTTAAATGGTTTTGCTGGAAACCTGTTATCATCATGATGGTTCTGTCTATATAGTCTTGCCACACCAAGGAGCATATGCTTCAAGAAGTTTTATCCATCTGGCTGTCCAATACTCCAATATTAGTGTAGACTGACTTCTTGCAGAGTTCAAATAGACAATCACTACCTTTATAAAGGACTATTGGTGGTCTCTTAATGGCATCTTTATGTCTGCTGGATGATAATACTGAAAATCATGCCCACATCACTTGTTTGCAGGTACATAGCTAGCTTAGAACGACACAATATTTCATTCGGAAGCATATCATCATGTTATCCTGTTATATAACCTCCCTTTGCTATTTCTGAAACTGGCCAGTTAGAAAAGAGAAGAACATCATGTATAGCCCAGATGGAGATAAAACATTTATTCCATAGAAGTGCATTTCAGTAGTTGTAGCATCAGATGATATAGACATGCATGCTTGCCACACTGATTGGGATTTTGGATGATTTGATTGCCTGTGTGTTGGCCATAGGAAGATGGAGCTGCTTCGTGCTGACTGTCGGCGCAGCTCACGTGACAGCCAGGTGAGATGGAACTAGAGTTTGTAACTGACGTCGTTGTGATGCAGAGCTGCAGGTGTACTCGGTGGATGCTGGTGCTGGACTTGGGAAAAAGATCATCAGGTGAGCTCGTATAGGTAAATTAAGTCAGGATTCCGGGACTGTTTCCTTATGTCTGTCCAGAAATTTACTTCATCCTCTGATGCTCTTGTATAATGACAAGCCTACTTGAAATTTTTTTGTAGTTTGTGCACGTATTAGGATATAACTGCAAAGGACAGTTTATTGGAATCAGTGTAACATATGTGTTTGATCTGCAGCTGCAGAACATATCTTTGACTCTTTTGTCAAATTGGAACTGTGCGTGTGCTGTAAGCGTAGTTTAACTTTTCAAAGGAAATTTCAGGATTGAATTGAACTGAATCCTAATTCTTAAGGATTTTGACCCATACTTCCTAGGTGAAACAGCCCTTATAACTGGACTGACTTTGCATTTCAGACATCCTATGAGTTTGAAGCCTATGGGTTTGTCCATTTGAGCGAATTTCTTTGTGACAGTTTGAAGCCTATGAGTTTGTCCATTTGAGCGAATTTCAGAGATATTTATGAAACTTTGCTATACTTGTGTGACAAAAGTGCTATCCTATGAAGTTTGATTCATGGAAGGGGCAAGTCTGTTTTGGCCTGCAGTTGCATGGGAGCGTGCCAAAATGAAATCCACGACTATAAGAATTAGTACTGCACAACAACATTGGCTTTATATTCTCTACTATAAAAAAGACATATATGCAATTGAGATCAGAGAAATTGTAGCATTCCAGAAAGAACTAGCTTAGCATTGAACCAGATTAAATGTGCCATGGGATGTTTTGGTGGTACTGATCCAATTTTCTCAGAGACTGATTATTGGGGTGGAAACATGACTCTTTATTCTCTTTCCGAATCTCTCTCCTCTCCGTTTTATTGTGTCCTTCCATCTCCAATCCAACGGTAGGTCGCCGGCATAACCGCAGGAGGTCACTTTGCATCGCAACCCAACCCTAGTTGTTGTCGCGACACAGGGAAATTCCCCAACTCCTTCCGCTGTTCCTTCTCCGCCGCCATCTTCTTCGTTAGATGGAGTAGATCCAACAAGCAGCCTTACCCTGCGATTCTTTTCTTTGCGCCATGGCACCTGCCTGCGTGCTGCTCCACCGCAACGTTACCTTCCGCGAGCATCCCCTAGACCTAGAGCTAGAGCAAGAGAGAGCATCAGCAGCGGGCGTGGTCGGCGGCGGCGCCACCGCCACCGCGGCATCATCGTCGTCAAAGGCTGATGAAGACATGGATGCAGCAGCTACCTGTGGTCCATGATGCCAGATCCGCAGTTCGTCGACCCCCCGGGGGTAAGCTCCCTCACCATGCTGCGCCCACCCTCATCCAATCCCATCTCAAAATACGGACACCACCTCGCCTCCGGCTTCGTCGCCGCCGCCGACAAGAACCTGGTCCTCCTCTACGCCGGCTTCTACCGCCCAGCCTCGTTCGACGGATGCTACCTGCTCTTCGACGCCGCATCTTCCTCGCTCTCTACGATCCCCGGTATCCACCGCGACAACCACACCTTCTCTTACAGGTGCGCCGGCTACGGGACCATCATCATGTCGCACGAAGATGGCTCCTTCTTCCTTGCTGAGCTGCTCTTCCGCTTCAACCGCCCTGGGGCTGGGGTGCCTACGGGTGGCAAGCTATACTTCATGTCGTCCTCGTCCCAGAAGGATTGGTTCATAAAGGACGGCGACCTCCCCGCCCAGGTTTGCCGCACGTGGAAGGTTCACACGTCCTTCTCTGTCCGAAGCAGGAACCTTTTCTGCTGGGTGGATTTTCTCCATGGATTGCTGCTCTGTGATCTGAGACGCTATCTCAACGCCGACTCCCCGGTGGACTTGGGTATGTCTTTTGTTCCCCTGCCGGTTGGCTGCTCCATCAGCGAAGAGAGCCACTTGAGTCGGAACCCACAAGACTTCCGCACAATGGCTTGCGTTGACGGCACCATCAAGTTTCTCACCATTGTTGGCTTCATGGAGGCCAGCCCAATCTCGCTCGTTACCTATGCGCTGGACCTGGATGGGCCATCCCCTAGCTGGACACAAGACACAGTGCTGCGTCTAGAAGATCTATGGGTAGATAAGACATTTACCTCCATGAATGTGCCGCGGGTTAGGCCAATGTTCCCTATCCTGAGCACGCAGGAACATGATGTCGTGTACCTTGTCATTGCGCGTGATCCGGAATACTTGGATGGTTACAAGGTTACGAGGGTGAACTTCATGCTTTCTGTTGACACGCGCAAAGCCAGGGTCATCTCCGCCGACCAGCAAAATTGCCCAAGAACATTGTTGAGTTCGCGTTACCTCCTTGCCTTCAATGCCTCCCAGTGGGTCTCAGCGTATCATCAGGTACATACTACTACCGCTACGGAGAACATACACTTAGTTTTATCAGTTCAATTTGCATCGTTTCTATGCTTTTGTGTAGCTGCTCATGATTCAATGTGAATTCCTGTTTGTTTACCTCCAGTTAGAGTGAATATTTACTGACTTGTTAGGCCCATAGGCCTTGTTTAGATGTTAGAATTGGGAGGGTGAATTTGGGAGTATGATGTCACTTCGTAATCATTGCACCACTGTAGCATTTTGTTTGTATTTGTGAAAAATTGTCTAAAAATTGATTAATTAGGTTCAAAATGTTCGTCTCGTAGAGCACAACAAAACTGTATAATTAGTTTTTGATTTCATCTATATTTAGTACTCCATGCATGTTATGACATTTTGATGTGATGGGGAATCTTCTTTTTGCATAGTAAATTTGGGAGTGGAATTTGGGATCTAAACAGGGCCATAATGTCCGTATTACAGGATGACAGACATTTGTGTTTGTCAGCAATTATGTTATCTTGACAAATGTCCTGTGTTTTATGCTCAACCTAATCACATCACATAAGGAAAAATAATATAAATAAAATGTCTCCAGTAAATAGATTCTGAATTCGGATTGGTAGGAGCCTCTCCATAACTTCCCAAGTAAAATTTAATGCTGAATTCGAAGTTGTGAGAAGTGCAAGTGTTAGCATATGCTCCTGTTTCAGTAGGCTATCTTTATGAAATGCCTTGGAGATGACCATAGCATGATGTTGTTATGTCAGTATTCCTAATTAATCTTAGAAAAAATACTACACTGCTGAAATGCTAGCGATAAACTTTGATATCCATAATTGTTGCCGACACCCTGTTTCTTCCAAAGTTGTTCCAACTTCTTTTCTTGAATGAAAGAGCCATTTATATTTGTGCTGCAACCTATGTTATTTTTTGCTCATTTGTGAGAACACCCTTGCAGTAGGTAAGGAGCTGTTTGTGTTTTGAGTTTTGACAAATATTTCTGTTTCTGCTAGAGAGCGATGCAAGCAAGTGGGGTGGGGGCAAGTGGAAAACGGATCAGGCATAAATAACCGCGGCAACAGAATTATGTGAAGTTGAAGCTTTGGATGATCTATATCTTCATAATGCCATGTGCAATTAGCATTATTACATGGTCTTTCCTAGCCGCTGGGGAGAGCATGGTTGAATGTGTTCTGTTTTAGCTAGGACCTGGTCAATATTATTGCTAACTTATGGTCGGATATTAGTAGCTGTGTTGGAAGACTATGGTATGTAATATTTACCGGTTGCTGTGTGGCACTTTGGATCTATGAAGTATGAACCATGTACCAACGCTGGTGGCTCTTTTATCCTTGCTATCTGCTGTTTTTTTGTTTTTTTACCATTTTTGTGCCGCTTTTATCCATGCTATGCTGGTTTTTTGTTTTTTACTATCATTTTTATTACTGCTCATTCATCCTCTGGTATCCTTAAACTTCGAATCGCGGGTTCACATCCGGCTCATATCGAGCAAAACTAGCGCGCCACGTCGACTGTAAAAAACGGCCGTCCGATTCCCCAGTTACCAGACCGAGCTGTTCGATAGGAGCCAACGCGACTGAACATCCGGAGCCTTCCCGAGAACGCTGTGCGGCCCCTTTGCCCGTACCGATGCGATGACTGCGGGTTCCGGGGTTAATGCTGCTACCTCTAAAATTCGCCGCGTTATACAGGAGTACTACTAGGAAGAATGGCGCGCCTTGCTGCTGTATGTTGTAGTAGCAGTGAGACTACACTTTTGAAGTTTTGGCTATCGGAATAAGCATGGACAGCTTATTTTTACAATATAATATAGACATTAAACATGTGAAAGCAAGTGGAATAAACATGTGTACTGTGAATGTAAACAAATATTTAGATTGTGGGCTTGTGGCATGATCAACTATTTTCCTATATGGGAATCCTTCACTCTGGGAAATACTATAGATTGGGTCTGTAATCACATCTTGGCTAACAAATGTCATGTCATATATTATTCATTTAGCTTGGAAAAAGAGCAAACTTGACACTGAAAACCTTAATATTAGGACAAAGTGAGGGTGGAAAATGTACATCCGAAGTGATGTTCCAATACCAGAGCAACAGAAACATACATTCCGATGTTATATATGCAACTTGTATAGTTGAGCTAATCATTGGGGGAAAGCATACATGCATTTGGGCTACACAATTCACATATACAGATACGAAGTGTTCCTTCAGGACTATGATAAGTTGTTGATGATGGTACATTACTGAAATATATATGGAAAATACCGTCAGAGAAGGGTTACAAATTAATGATGAGGGATTAGAAGTCTTCATTATCATGTCCACAAAGGGCCATCACTTGTGCAGGAACAAATTAAATAGTTATCTTCAGTGCACCATTAAATTTTAGAAGGAAATGGCAGGTTAATACATAGCAACCTGTGAGCAAAGCACATATATCAAATGAGGTTACTCAGTAAGATGAATAATTAAGTGCTAAGCGAAGCAAACCGGCACTTTCACTGTTATTTTTCTGTAAAGTTATTTTGATTAATACAAAAAGGAAGGCATAAGATTTTGCGTGGACTACATTTTCAATCTGTGACTGACAAAATTGGAGGTAAAGCAACATATCAATGCATTAACTGAGAAAAGGATTGGAGCTGAAGATAGTGACATAGTTCAGCCTTATAAAAACCATAGGGGCACAGATTAAAGGAATGAATCCCCATGTGTAGATAATATAACTTTTTTGCATAACTGAAATAGACAGTACACGATATTTTGATCTTCAAGTTGCAAGATTCACGAATCTATAAGATGCATTCAACATTCAGAAAACTGATTGGGAAGAACACATTTAAACAGAGATAACAAAAACATTCAGACATATGTGAGTAAAGGAAAACATCTCAGAATGTTGCCCATGTTAAAAGAAATTAAGAGTAGAATAGTTCAGTCCCTTTGACACTATTAAGTACTGGAATGGCGGATTTAGTCACGACAATGTACCTATATCGAAGCATCAAATAGGTATGATAGTATGACACAGGCAGCATACTGGAGTTATGAGATCTTATATGGACAATTGGGCATCATAGATTCATAGTCGCATAGCTTGGCTGGAATTCAGGATAGCCCTGCACACTCAAGTTTGGTAATCGATTAGTGGTAGGTAAACAATATTGCTCTTATAGCCATGTGCACGTAGAAGTGAAATGAAAAGGCATGAACTATTTACACCATTCAGTATGTTTGCATTTTTCTTGTCATAAGATGTCAACTAAATCTTCCTAAGACACATCTAAACTGCAATCAATCTTAATTGTACAAAGATGATATGATATTATGATATGACAGCTTCGTTGCAAAGATAACAGAATTAAGTACGTATCGTTCCTAATTTCATAGCTGAGGTGCAGGCAAAATGAGGTACCACATCCAAAGAGAAATATCCTCGAACACCTAGGATGCAAGGGCAAACATACGTATAGGTAAGGGGCATCCTGTAGACGTCGTGGATGCAGTAGCTGAGGAGATAGGCAATGACCTGCTGCCTATCCTCGATCATGGGGATGCACTTTCCGGGCCTGAGAAAGACGATGGAGGTTCCACTCCACAGCCCACATTGCCGAGCACATGGTGGATCGGCTCCATCAGAGGCATGCTGGTCTGACCGGACAAACAAAAGCTCCCCAATGGCGGCAATGGAGGTGATGGCGACAGGATGTGCCTCAAATCCAGCTGGTTCCCATGCAGATCTGTGGCAATCGATGGTACGGTCAAATAATGGTAAAGAAGAAAAACAGACAATTAGCGTGGAAGGAGTGGATGGAGCAAATTGTGGTTGAACTTACCAACGGCGACGAACTGTAGTGGCAAATTTGGTTCTGCAATGAGCGTCACCATTAGCAGGAGCACAACGTAGGCGGCTGTGACCGATTCGGCGATGAAGAGGTCGGGTAGGACGAAGACTCGTGGCAGGAGAGGCAAGCTTTGATGGCCGCTGCATCGGCGTCGATGCTGTCGCCGCGTTCGTAGGCCTCGGCGGTCTTCACACGTTCTTGTGCTTGTCGTGGCCGCCCGTCATGTAGATCTTGCTGCCGGGCTTCGGCGTATGCGAAGAAGGACGGCGCCGACCGCATCGGCGGGCCGCGCCGCCACTCGCCGGTGGAGGCGTCCGGGACGTGCACGTCGACGGCGGCGCAAGCCCGCACCCGCCTGCGCGGCAGCGACGGCGGCCGCCCAAGCCCCCAAGACGGCAACGACCTCCACTGGGCGGCGGCGCCAAGCAGAGCAGCTGCGAGAAGGTCCGCCGATGGGAGAGAAAAAGTGGGCGGCGGCCACGAGGTGAAGTGCGGCGGCATGGGGGAGGGGAACGGCGAAGGGAGGGACGGACCCAGCGCTAGGAGGCGACGGGGACGGATGAAGGAAGGAGGTGGCGCCGTTTTCTTCGGCGGAGACCGCCGACGCCCACGCGAAGGCGACAGGGCGAGCGTCGCGTGGCGCGGGGGGGCCACGCGCCGAGCGAGGCGCACGCCGGACGGGCGGGAGCCACTGGATGGGCGCCACCACCGCACGGTTGCCACGCGTCGCCTGCGGACGGGAGAATGGCGGGATGGGCGGGGAATCCTTCAGGGATAAGATCTTATACTTATTATTATGATAGTATGATGGTCACGGCGCCGGCCGTTTGGAATGGTTCGAGCTTGCTGGTGGCAAGCAGCTGGAGGTCTCGCGCGCCCGGGACGGGGGCGGCAGCAAAGGGCGCGTTTGGTTACCGTATCTGTGTAGCCTGGCTCGCATGCCAGGGCCAGGCTCAATGCGTGCAAGAGAGTCATGTTTGGTTCCTAGCCTGGTTGTGTACAGACTTTGTTTGCATAGCAAGTTGAACAAAGATACGTACACAATGTTTGTTTGATTGGTTGCCTGCATGCATATGGTTTGGTTACCTCTTGCATGGAGTGGTGAGGATACCCACTAGTTAGGGATGCAAGTGGGTACCCAGTTTTTTGGGTCAAGTTTCTGGTCGACCCAATGACCCAAAAACATAAATAGTTGCATCCCTACCACTAGTGGTGCCTACCATCAAGTCGTATCAGCACTATAAATCAAAGAAATTTAACATCCTAATTAAATGAGGGCAAATACAATAAAACACATAAATAGGATCTACAACAAGGATTTAATTAACATCCATGAAATGGATTAGCTTTTTACATTTGAGCAGAGCAATAACAAAATCGACTGACTCCAAAATCGACTTTTAACTCTACACAGTGAAGAGGAGGGGAGGGGAAAGACCTACGGCAACAGATCTAGACTAAAAACAATAAATACACCAATTTTTGCAAGCAATACAGGAGAAGAGCGGGATGAACGCATTGAACAATTTTTGCACAGGCTCTTCTCCTTGTGCTACCACGCAAGGCAATCTGGAATCCACGGCTCCTCTCCTGCCTGCACAGGAAACGCAAATCAAAGCAAAAGCGAATACATCACGGGAAGGAGCCAACGAGAAGAGGAGAGTGGATTGAGACAGAAGCTGGAGAGAGGAGGTGGGCAGGTGGCGCTCGTCTCCAGACCGCCGCCGGTGAGGACGGCTACATCCCGCTCTTACGAGTCCCCGCGCTGATTGCTCACCTGAATCGCCGCCGTTCACCCCGCCGGTGCTGATGCACAGGGCCCCTCTGCCCCCGCCTGTTGATTTGGTTCCAATCCTCATGCCGCCGCTAGTCAACTGACAAACTGAGACATATGGGATAAGATCGAGGGGAAGAAAAGGAGGGCGGTGAGGTTAATGGAGGCTGTTGGCGCCGAGAGTGGCGTTGACCCTAGAATCGCACCTTGCACGCGCAGAACCCGGAGACACAGCGCGAGGAGCACTCGCCTTGCACCGAGCGAGCCAGGCTCGCTGGAAACGCCCGATTTTCTCGTATCGGTGGAGCCAGGCCAACATATGGTACAGGTAACCAAACAATACAATCTTGCATCTCCAGAGCCTGGATGCAGCATATGCAGGTAACCAAACGCACCCAAAGATGCAAAGTACAGCTAAGCTGTCGTATGGCAGGTACGCAACAGGGCTACTTCAATCTTTTCACTCTCCACAATGCATTTTCAAATCTAACATTCACTTTCACAATGTGTTGGTGGATAATCTGATTGTCCTCTACTCTTGCACATACTATGTTTGTGATATTGCCTGCACAAGGTTAGCACTAAGTGTAGCATGATTGCAATTAGTGAGGACTCGTTACCTGTTGACTTTCATGGTGCAACACTGCAACAAAACAAAGCTATGTACGGAGTACATTATTACTACTCCATCCGTTTCACATTACTATTCATTAATGTTTGATCATTTATCTTATTTAAGATTCTAATTAAATTATATAGGATTAGCATTGCCCACTGCACTGCCCATGAGCTATGAAGTTCCTGCAAATTTTTACTGCCGATCCATTTTCTTCAACACTTACAGGGGACATCACATATCAACAATAGCACTTTTGGTGAATAATATTTTGCCAAACCTACTTGAAATAATAGCATTATTCTCAAGAGGATATATAGGTTACTTAGTCTTTTGTTATGCATATTGGATCTGTATGCGGCTATCTTACGTGTATTATGTTGTTTCCATTTACATTCCCCATTGTATGAATGTAGTACATTTTAAGCCGTACAGATATTATAACACACAAAGATAAGTCAATGGTTTCCTTTAACTTAAACCCATAATTATATTTGTTTACACCTCTGTATCGCCTCCACCAAATTCATAACTACTGCAACAAAAATTGCATTTATAAAGCTGTGGCATTTCTTCTTTGATCTTGCACAGCTTGAATAAACATAACTGATAACTTCTAAACTGGCCTTCTCTAGGCCAAAAAAACCAAATAACAAAACTGGCCTGCTCCACGGAGGGCGCGGCAATGCCACGCCTGGGTTTCTAGTATATTTTGTTTCCGTGTTATCCTTCCGTTCTGTTTTGCTCATAATGATTAAAATCGATCCCTGTCTTTATCAGTATAACCAATGGAAGATTGATTATGAATGTGACAACTGAGAGCAACTCCAACAGACTAGGTAAATTCTACTCTCTATATTTCTATTTAGCTAGTCATTTAGCTAAGATTCACTCTCTAAATTGCAGTCGATTCCAACAGTCTAGCTAAATTTATATACAACACTGAGTGGGCCCTACATGTCATTCTCACTACCCTTCTTCTTCCTCCATCCTCGTCTCCTACCCGTAAGCCCCTGTCTCCTCTGCAGTGCACGGAGTTCGTTCAGAACCAGAACGAACGAACGAACGTTGTTGCTGAAAACAGCAAACCTTTTTCTTCAGAAATAAACGAGAGTGAATCATCGAGCTGATGATAGACGAGTTTATCATCATTTCAGCATCCTGGTGGACAACATGGCGATTCAAGAACCACTGGGACGCCGGCGTGCCGTTCCCGGTGCACCAAATTCTCTTCCAAATTGTTAATCCGAACAGATCACCACAAGTCGCACGAAACACCAAGAAAAAAAAATGAAACAATTATACGCGGAAGTATGAAGGACATAAAGAGAGGAGGGATTGGCGTTTGGCGAGGGGGGCGCGCTCGGAATCTTTGCCGAACGGAGGAGATGGAATGCCGACCGAGAAAACCGGAAAATGAAGATAGCGAGGCTATTGGAAAGCAATTTCACGGTACTTTTCTTTTTCTTACCGATGCAAATACATTTACAGAGGCTGTTGGAGTTGCTCTGACAATAGTATTTCAGTCGGTGAATAGTTTGTTGCATCTCCTATCTACTATAAGTATAAGGATAAAACACTTCTCACTAAAAAAAATCCTCCCCACCCCTCACAGAGGATCCACTTGTCAGGTCCAATGATGAAAACGACGTGGAAAGTTTACTGTTTTGGGCATTACTTTTCTCATCGTATAGTTTTTTTACCCACCCCACGTACCCACGGTATACACACGTGCCAAAAAAAAACCATCACGGGACTCCACAAATAAAAAAAAACCATCACGGTCAGAACTCCAAACTTCACACAGCCGTTATAATGTTTTCCAAATAAAAAAAGTCATCACGTCGTTCAAGAAAACAAGTAAGAAGAAGTCCAATTCCCACCCGGCCGGGTCTCGACGTCGTTTATAATTCTATGTCTATATATAATAATCACTCTATGGACGAAAGAAAAATAAGCGATCTATATACATACATACATACAATTTCGAGAGATTGGGGAATCGACTTATATACGAAAGTGCGCCGCAAGCTTGAACATGAGTTGGATCTATATTCTTCTCGCCGTCTCTGAATAGCAATTGTTGGAACCGAGGATCGACGAACAGTCAACAGAAACACAAGACACTCGATTTAGTGGGTGCCGAACGCCCGCCACACGGAGCGCTGAACGCCCCGCCGGCGACGAACGCCGCGGCCGCCACTACGGTCTGTATCTTGGCTTGTATTATTCCTCTCGGTCCTGTTTAGTTCCCGGTCACATCATCAAACTTCTGAAAATTCTCTCTCCAAACTTCACTATTCACCTATCACATCAAATCTCTCTCCTCATGCATGGAGTACTAAACGTGGGTAAATAAAAAAACTAGTTACATGGTTTTGATGTACACGACGAGACGAATCTTTTAAGCCTAGTTAGATAATGATAGAACAATGTTTACCACAAACAAACGAAAAGTGCTACAGTGTTCGATGTGACTTTTTCACTTCACTTTTTATCTTTTTTTTTTCAGGAACTAAACAGCCCCTTGACTCAACCGAACAAATGACATTACACCGTGCTTTTATAGCTGCATGCCTAGCAACTGCCCCCTGCGGCACTCGCACGCAGTAGCTCCTGGCGGTCCGGTCTTCACGTACCTGAGCCACCATACTCTCCACCGCGCAAGACCCGGACGCCTCCGCTTCTGGTGCCTGCAGCTACCTCAACTAATCACATGCAACAAACGCATGCACACACACGCTAACTAACTAACCAACTGACTAACCTGAACCTATGCACGCACACACGCGCAGCTATCAGGCTAACAAACTCATCTGAACACACGCACAGACGTGACGGACACAACCATGCATGTCAAGATTATTCCAACAAACTCCCTCTAATCTTGACTTGCCGTTGCCGAAGTTGCTGCAGCTCCCATCGTCGTCGCTGCGGCCGCTGCTAAGGCCTCCCAACCTGACACCACTGCTGCGTTCACCTCTGTATGAACGCCGCACCTCCTCTTCCTCAACTTCCCGCACGGGACGGCGCCACACGCCGCCGCAGCTTGCCACTGGACAACACCACACGTTGCCGCAGCTCAGGACGAACTGCCGTCCTTCGAGCTGTCCGCGAGCTATGCCCAACGACCTCCACTTCTGTCGCCCTGAACACCAACTGAATCCAACCCATACCGTGCAGCTCACCTGCACTCATCCTAGACGCGATGCAACATACACGCATCACAAGCTTGGCTGACCAAACGCACGCAGACACGCACTACAGCCTAAACAATCACACACATGCATGCGACCATGTCGAGCTTATGGCTAACAATCACCCCCCTAAGTTTGACATGGTCTGCACTTCTCTTCACAGAAACACCAGCTCTTCGTCGACGTCACCACGGCCGCCGCTACGGCCTCCCGTCGTGACGCGACAACAACCTCCTTCTTCATCAGCGACACACGCCACTTGTCCTGCACACACGCCGCCGTCTTCCGCGGCACCCGCTCAGCATCGCCGTGCGCCACTTGCTCGCCGGAACGACGCGGCCATCTCCGCACGGATCGACGCCACCATCTTCTTCCTCGACATCACACGCCGAGCTTTATCTCCACCGGCGACACACGCCTTCTTCCTCAGCGACACACGCTGAGCTCCATTGACGTCGACGACACACGCCTGACGCGGCTTTGGTGACACAGGCCGTCTTTCCGGCACCGGCGACGCACGCCAGTGCCCGCGCACCCGGCATGACGACACACGCCACTGCCGTAGTGCCTCCATTGGTAACGACGCTCGGGCCGCCACACAGCCCGGCGACCTCGCTGCACTGCTGCCACTCAACGCCATCATGCCGCCGGCCACCACCAGTGCACCTCCGGCGACGGGGATAAATCCCATGACGAACTGGCTCTGATACCAATTGTTGGAACCGGCCCTTGATACACTCAAATTCTTCACTCTCTCATGCACGGACGAAGGAGGAAGACGATGAACAGATCACACACTCGATAATGGCGACGAACAGCCCGGCCGCACGAACGGCCTGTATGTTGGCTTCTATTCCATCTCAAAGACTCGGCACAAACTGAAACAGTGGATTACATGGAGTTTTATAGGCCCAACTGATACACAACGTCCAGCAACTACTCTGCGGCTTTTACACGCACGTACACGTGAGCTCCTCGCGACCCGGCCTCGCCTTGTACGTGATGTTGGATATGTTCCAAATTCACTTCCAAAATATAGGTCATGCTTGGGCCGAAGCGAAGCAAAGGCCATCATGCTGTGGTTTCTCACAGGAGTGCACAGTTTAGTCCCACCTTGGTAACGTAACCAAGCACAGCGGCGTGGGCCGCCTATATATATGTAAGCCTATGCAGACGGTAGGGTAAGACAGATAAGCCATGTATCATCCCTACTTTTAAACTCTCCTCAATAGTGATTGTCTTCCGTGTTTTTTTCCCGCATGGGTTTTTCCACGTTAAATCGTGTCTCGTGTTCGATCCTGTTTTCGCATTATTTGCTAACGAGTGGTATCAGAGCCGAAGGTCGAGGAACCTGTAAAATCTCAATGGCCACATTTGATGACGGGGGAGCACGTGAAAGTCTCCAGGTGCCACCACTGGAGAATTTAAACTCTGGACCTGTTGATAGTCTCTTCTAATGGAAGAGTTGGGTCCGATGTGTGACGGAGGAGATTGTTAGGTTTAGTCCCACATCGGAAATTATGATGGAAGAGCTGGGCTCGATGGGGCGCCGGCTCGTGGGTATAGCGGGCCAGGCCGGATTCCGTTGCGCCACTCTAACAAGCGGTAATTGTTAGGTTTAGTCCCACATCAAAAATTGATGATGGGGGAGCACAACATATAAGGCGAGGGTAGTCCTCACCTATCGGGCTAGTCTTTTGGGTTGAGTTAGGCCTGAGCATTGTTGATTGTAGCTCCATTGGACCTGGGCTTCATGTCGCACTGGCCCGTAGGTACCCAGGCCTAGGCCGAATCCGGCTGCGCGTTTATAACAAGTGGTATCAGAGCTTGACACGAGATTATCCAAAAAAAATATTAGGGTCTCAGTTTTCTTCGTCGCACCGCCAGTTGGATCAAATTCGTTGACGTGAAGTTCAAGATGGAATCGATTTCCGTATTACGACCACCGTAAAGATCTACCAGAAGGTTTCCAGAGTTGCTCGTGGATGTACACACCAAGTGTACCAGGCTGCAGGTTATTGCTAGAGTTACACAGTAACATTTCTAGATTATTTACTGCAGATTATGTTCTTCTGGTTATTTCTTTCATATGTCTTCTATGATATATGATTCCCGCTGCTGAGATATATTGAGATTTTGAGGAGATGTTAGGATTATTATCGGATCATTTTGAGTTAATTGACAACACCGTTCATGTCAGCCTAGTGGTATCTTTTACTCATGTGGAGTTGGTTAATTGAAGGTTAATTGAAAGTGAAGGTTTTGCTCTGAATTGAGTTTAAGGTGGAGGATTCCAAGTGCAACAGAGGAAGTTTTGTTTGACTAGATACTACAGTGTTTTGTATTGCGGAAGCAGTACGTTTATTGTTGTCTTTGCTCGTGTTGAGGGATCTAGTTCAAAGTTGTTGTATAGATACTACAATGTTTTGTACTGGCTAACATTCAGTACATTTATTGTTCAAGGTGGAGATGTCCACTCATGACTGCACTACTGCAGGATCTATTGCAGAGGTTTATACTCCATTGGTTGCACATTTATGCCTACATCTGAACCGTGTTTTGAATGGAGCTGTAGAGTTCTTCACTGGATATTTATGCCACGGGTAATATTGCGACTTTATGTCGTTTGATGATTGAGCGTTATTGCCATTTGTTTTTGAGGTCAGTTGCACAGACTCAGATTTTTTGTTGGGATTATGAATTTGTTGAAGACCTAGATTGTTCGTCTGCTTTGTTGATAGCTGTGTGTATTTGGACCTATTGACTGCTCAATTTTGCTTCTTATGAAGTGTTTGGAGAATACTCAAGTGATCTTGCTCTTTGGTTAGTCCGATGGACATTGGCATTCAAGATTTAAATATGGAGGTTTATTATTCGTCTACAAGAGGAATTTGTCTCAAGGTGGAGTTTGTTGGATATGTTCCAAATTCACTTCCACGATATAGGCCATGCTTGGGCCGAAGCGAAGCAAAGGCCATCATGCTGTGGTTTCTCACAGGAGTGCACAGTTTAGTCCCACCTTGGTAACGTAACCAAGCACAGGGGCGTGGGCCGCCTATATATATGTAAGCCTATGTAGACGGTAGGGTAAGACAGATAAGCCATGTATCATCCCTACTTGTAAACTCTCCTCAATAGTGATTGTCTTCCGTGTTTTTCTCCCGCATGGGCTTTTCCACGTTAAATCGTGTCTCGTGTTCGATCCTGTTTTCGCATTATTTGCTAACGAGTGGTATCAGAGCCGAGGGTCGAGGAACCTGTAAAATCTCAATGGCCACATTTGATGACGGGGGAGCCCGTGAAAGTCTCCAGGTGCCTCCACTGGAGAATTTAAACTCTGGACCTGTTGATAGCCTCTTCTAATGGAAGAGTTGGGTCCGATGTGTGACGGGGGAGATTGTTAGGTTTAGTCCCACATCGGAAATTGATGATGGGGGAGCACAACATATAAGGCGAGGGCAGTCCTCACCTATCAGGCTAGTCTTTTGGGTTGAGTTAGGCCTGAGCATTGTTGGTTGTAGCTCCGTTGGACCTGGGCTTCATGTCGCGCTGGCCCGTAGGTACCCGGGCCTAGGCCGAATCCGGCTGCGCGTTTATAACAAGTGGGATCAGAGCCGAAGGTCGTGAAACCTAAGAAAAATCTCAGTGGTCACATTTATGACGGGGGAGCCCGTGAAAGTCTCCAGGTGCCTCCACTGGAGAATTTAAACTCTGGACCTGTTGATAGCCTCTTCTAATGGAAGAGTTGGGTCAGATGTGTGACGGGAGAGATTGTTAGGTTTAGTCCTACATCGAAAATTGATGACGGGGAAGCACAACATATAAGGGGAGGGCAGTCCTCACCTATCAGACTAGTCTTTTGGGTTGAGTTAGGACTGAGCTTTGTTGGTTGTTGCTCCGTTGGACCTGGGCTTCATGTCGCGCTGGCCCGTAGGTACCCGGGCCTAAGCCGAATCCGGCTGCGCATTTATAACAAGTGGTATCAGAGC
>OAMR01000480.1:284526-299577 GCA_900205405.1 Echinochloa crus-galli
GATCATCCTCATTGCTCATGTTGGCCTTCTTGTTTGAATGACTTGATGCACCAGTTTCCCTCACAGAACGTCGCTTCTGCCTCCAAAACAGCTTATCCATCAAATCTCCCTCTTCGTCTGAAGATGATTTCATCGAGTCACTCAACTGTGAACCTAGATGGCACAACCTTGTATCCATTGATGAACGGTTACTTGTATTGCTGTTAGGTGATGGAGTATTGCACTCTAGTTCTGAATCAATATGATCTTGTTTGATAGGAGACATATCCAAACTGATGACTGGTGAAGAAGAGTGCAGATTGAACCTATTGCATGCAGCTAGCTGAGCAAATGCATCTCTTGGAGTTCTCAATGGAGTATCTTCTTCAATGATTTGGACTTCACCCCACACCTATTGACAGAGTAAAATGAAATGAAGCCATGTTCCTCGTCTGCGCGTTTATAACAAGTGGTATCAGAGCCGAAGGTCGTGAAACCTAAGAAAAATCTCAGTGGTCACATTTATGACGGGGGAGCCCGTGAAAGTCTCTAGGGGTGCCTCCACTGGAGAATTTAAACTCTGGACCTGTTGATAGCCTCTTCTAATGGAAGAGTTGGGTCCGATGTGTGACGGGGGAGATTGTTAGGTTTAGTCCCACATCAAAAATTGATGATGGGGGAGCACAACATATAAGGCAAGGGCAGTCCTCACCTATCGGGCTAGTCTTTTGGATTGAGTTAGGCCTGAGCATTGTTGGTTTTAGCTCCATTGGACCTGGGCTTCAAGTCGCGCTGGCCCGTAGGTACCCGGGCCTAGGCCGAATCCGACTGCGCGTTTATAACACGTGAGCCGCATACTCCAACGCACTAACTCCCGTCCTCCGAGCTGTCAGCGAGCCATGCCCAACGACCTCCACTTCTGTCGCCCTGAACACCAACTGAATCCAACCCATACCATGCAGCTCACCTGCACTCATCCTAGACGCGATGCAACATACACGTATCACAAGCTTGGCTGACCAAACGCATGCACACACGCACTACAGCCTAAACAAACACACACATGCATGCGACCATGTCGAGCTTATGGCTAACAATCACCCCCTAAGCTTGACATGGTCTGCACTTCTTTTCACAGAAACACCAGCTCTTCGTCGACGTCACCACGACCGCCACTACGGCCTCCCGTCGTGACGCGACAACAACCTCCTTCTTCATCGGCGACACACGCCACTTGTCCTGCGATGCACGCCGTCTTCCGCGGCACCCGCTCAGCATCGCCGTGAGCCACTTGCTCGCCGGAACGACGCGGCCATCTCCGCACGGATCGATGCCACCATCTTCTTCCTCGACATCACATGCCGAGCTTTATCTCCACCGGCGACACACGCCTTCTTCCTCAGCGACACACGCTGATCTCCATTGACGTCGGCGACACACGCCTGACGCGGCTCTGGTGACACAGACCGTCTTTCCGGCACCAGCGACGCACGCCACTGCCCGCGCACCCGGCATGACGACACACGCCACTGCCGTAGTGCCTCCATTGGTAACCACGCTCGAGCCGCCACACAGCCCGGCGACCTCGCCGCACTGCTGCCACTCAACGCCATCATGCCGCCGGCCACCACCAGCGCGCCTCCGGCGACGGGGACAAATCCCATGACGAACTGGCTATGATACCAATTGTTGGAACCGGCCCTTTGTTGGCACTTCTTACGATCCAATATCAGAATTGAGAATCCTGGTACTCGGGTAAGGAGTGTTTCAGTGGTTTTCCTTATGGCTTAGTAAAAATAGAAATATTCTGCAATCACACGGAATCACCGCTGTAGCACTTCACCTGCGAGTATCCCGAGGTATCATAATTTATATATCCGCAGGGAAGCTTTGGCAAGATTACCAGTGAACAGATATTCGAGACTATCAGAGAAGGGTACACGACTAGACAAGACAGGGGAGAACGGTATTGGATAGGATTGGATATAACGGACACACAGCTCACGGGCTGGTCAGGTAAGGGAGAGAAGAGATAGATAGCTGGGAGGACAACGAGAAGAGATAGAGGACCTGGATACTTTATCTACCTATGTCACTCTAGCTTAGAGATACAGCGGCTGCAGAGCCAGCAATAGGAGATCTGGGATAACTCTATTGTCCTAGCTTCGGGACAAGAGAACCGGTGACACACGGAAAGGGATGAGAAAGGGTGCCACTATTTCCCGGGCTGGGGGGATCCTACGGACCGGAACTAACGTGATGAGCTACGAAGACCGAAAGGACTGTCACCCCCTCATGGCTACCACCTCCGTTGCGACGGGAATACTCTAAGGCCACTGGCTAGGCTAGAAACCACTCCTACACTAGTCAACAACTACTTACTCCGCTAGCAAGAGTAAGCAACCTTGTCAATACTCTTGGTGACAATTCACCTCCAGTATTAAGCAAGATCGAAGAACCAGCCAAGACAAAGACTTAAACAAGACTACAAGCACTAGAACTATAACTGACTATAGTCTAAACAAGATATATGCTGCAACTAGGATAAAGTAGAAGCAAGATATAAATGACAAAGGCAAAGTGATAAAGATAACTATATTGATAACTCAAAGTTATACCGGATGACCACTCTTTAAATATGCAAGAGCTATTACCAGAGCTTCTGAAGACGACTCCGGAACCTCCGAGGCAAAGCTCGACTCAACTCTATTGGAGGGAAAAGAACTACAAAGGTAGGGTGTGATATGGGTAAGTAGATGTTGGTCAACTAATTATATGCCACAAAACCGGTGTCCGATTTATTAACCCGCTATTAAACTAAGGTTGGGATAATTAGTATATCAGTTCATTTAGTTAAGGGGTTGATTTACATAAATTAAAACATAAGGGATAAAACTCGCACTTTCATACTACTCGAGAGATAAAAATACACTTCTTCCAATACAAAGTCAAATCTAAAGCAAGGTTTTCTTTTTTTCACAAAAGACTGAAAGCCAGCTACGTGAAGAAAACGGTGAGAGTTGTATTGGTACAAAAAATTATTTTTCATTATTGTTATTTAAAGTTTTATGCTTCACAGAAATGTTTAGGCTTAACAGATTACATACTAACCGGGAGGGCTTATTTTCCCTCTAACCCAAGATATACAAGGCGCTTATGCTGGACCGTGTAACATAGAAAGGGCAAGGGGAGGACAAAGAAACATCACAATTGATCGTATGTTTGTGCAAAAGGAAATCAAATGATCAGTTGATTACATGGGGCCCTACAAAAGGTATTATGAAAACTGACTGATTGATCAATAGACATTAAGAAAATATTATAGCACATAATAACTCTAATAATAATAAGTAATATACAGAGATTAAAGATGTCATGCAAAAATCTACCTCACATAGAGCTCCGAAGAAGCAATAATCGATCTTCTATGCCTTAAACTTCTTAGTTCTGCAGCAACATCATCGGTTAAAATCATGTAGCTTGGTTCCTTTCTATTAGGGAAACCATACTTTAGGGATGGCTTAGACCTGATACATCATATATATCAAGTTCCCCACCTGCCAAGGCATCAAATGGGATTCAGTTTAGGGCTGAAAGTTGTTGCAGTGGAACCTCCGCTCTCCCGTAGGGGGACGCCCGCGCCTCTCCCAGGGCGTCGGGCGGAACCCTAGCCGCCGTCCCACCCCCCTCCCCCACCTTCTCTAGCACTCCTCGCCCCGCCGCAGCTCGAGCACGCGGCCGCAAGGACAGCGGCGGCGGGGCTCCCTCTTCCCTTCTCCTCTCTTGGCAGGGTCTCCGGCCCTCGTTGACTCGCCGGGGTGGGTTGCCGCGCTGCGGCGCTCCTCCTTGGTGCGGTGGTCGGCTCCACGGGGTCACGGCGCTCGGTGGTGACGGCGCTGGGTCGGTGCGGGCCCTTCCTACGGTCCTACCTTTACGCCTGTCTGATCTGGCCTCGTGGGCGGAGTGGATTGGGGGAGGGAGGAGTTCTTGCCTGCGACGCCGTCATGCGGGTGGTGCCACCTCCGATCTGCACATCGCCAACGAAGATGCCCCCTTTCGGTATCAAGCTCCCTCCATATGGCTCATGATTTCATACTCAATTCGGTTAGTCTGGTGTCACCCATTGCGGGGCGACATGAGATTTGGCATATCATTAAGAGAACCAATCTTCCCGAAGTGTCAAGCGGTGTTGCCAATTGCATATGGAGCCCTATGGACAGCTTTGGTGGCTGCGAAGCGTGGGTTGTGGATGGACGCGAGCGACGTTGGAACAGGCGCTCTTGGTTCGTCAGGCGTGACCTTGGGCAGAAGCTCTGACCCTTCTTCGGGTCAGGCAACGGTGCTTACACTTCCCTCCTAAGGGCGTTACCTTTGGGGTCTCGTTCGGCGGCGACCGGTGGAAGATCTCTGAGGTGAAAACCTAACGTTGGCGTCGGTGCGTCTTTGCCTTCCTGAAGGCATTGTTGGGAGGTCTTCCTTAGGTCATAGTGATGGGGCAACAGGCCCCGCTGGTGGTCTGGTCCGTCCAGTTCTGTAATGGCTTCATGGCCTTTTAGCTGATTCATCTAGGGTAGTTTCTTGCTGTCTCTGACACGTGACCTAGAGGGTCCCATTGCAGACGGGCTGGAGTTGGATCCCCTCGCGGATGTGTGTGCTTCATTATAAACTAGTAATATCAATATCTTCCTATTTCCTTTATATATAAAGCCGGCTTAGGCCTTAGGAGGAAAGTTGTCGCAGTAAAGACGTGTGGGCCCACAAGAGCATCCTCACTCCCGCTCTTCTGGAGGCATGATAAGAGTCCTAGTCGCTCCCCCCTCGAGAGCGACACAGGCGGAACCCACCGTTGCCTGCCGCTCCTCCAGCTCCACCCTCGCCCCTCTTGCCCCGCCGCCACTGAGCTGGCCGCCGCCGCGCGGCCGTGAGGACGGCGGTGGCGGGGTTCCTCTCCTTTCTTCTCTCCCTCGCTCCTCTCCGCGATCCCCGACAGGCGGGTGCTCGGATTCCGGTGCTGGTGGTCCGTTCCCTCAGGCTCGGGGTGGCGACGGGCGGCCGATGCGGGCCACCGTGGCGGCGGATGGCCGGCACCAGCGCCACAACCGTCGACGTCGCCGGGGACGGCCGGGGGCTTCCGAGGTTGTTGGGGCGCCATGGTGGATTTGAGGCCCCCCGGCGACTCCCTTGTCTCGGGCCTGCCTTTGGCCCTCCCTGATTGCTTGGTTTCCTAGCCGCATGGTATGGAGGGTAGGGAAGGAGCGCAGGCCTACGGCTTCATCTTGGCGGAGGGTACCGCCTCCGATCTTCGCGTCGCCGACGAAGCAATCCCCGGAGCGCCGCCAAGTTTCCGCCGCTAGGTTCATGAGCTTTATCTCACTCGGTTAGCACGATGCCGTTCCATTGAGGGGACAACAGGAGATTTGGGGCCATCGAGGGTGCCAAATCTCCCCAGGGTGTCGGGTGTCGCTATTCGGGTGCATATGGGAGCTAGTGGCGAGCTTTGGCGGCTGCGATGGTGGGCAGTGAATGGAAGCGAGTGGGATTGGCACAGGTGCTCTCGGCTCGTCGTGGCGGTGACCCGCAAGCGAAAGCTTCGATCCGGCTGCCGGGTTGGGCAACGGCGTTTCACACCCCCTCTTGAGGGCGTTGTCTGCAGGGTCTCCTTCGACGGCGGTTCGTGGAAGCTCTCCATAGTGAAAGCCAAACGTTGGCGTCGTTTGCGCCTTTGCCTTCCTGAAGGCGTTGTATGGAGCTCTTCCTATAGCCGTTTGTGGTGGAGTTTTAGGCTCCGCGGATGGTCAGGTCTGATAGATGGTGTTCTGGTTTCTTGGCCCTTTAGTTTGTCGTCTAGAGTAGTCTCGGTCTATCTCTGGCGAGAGGACTAGAGGGTCCTTTTTAGGATCTGTTGGATGCTGCTCGTCATGCGGCGTGTGCCTTATTGTAAACTGGTAATCTCAATATTTTTCATACGGCCTTTGCTGGATAAGAGTCCCTCGGGTTTCTAGAGACTCATCCCCTATTCTTCGAACCATCACCCATGATGATTCTCGAAGATTATAATTTTAAGAACCTTTTGTATTTAATGTTTGTTGTTTAAACGTATTTTGGTGTTCGAATAGTAGGTGAAATCAACTTTTTGTAGAATAAATAACTCATGTAATGGGCTGCGTGTTGGTGGGTTGTATTTTGTCGAAATATGGGGGTTTTTGCAATTTCAACAAAGTCCAAGGTCTTTTTGGAAATTGTCAAATGTGAGAGGAAGATGGACGGCGGGTGAGATTTCTACAAAAACTGTGGGATTTTTTACAAATCATCAAGTGTGAGAGGAGGATGGACGACAGGTTGGATTTACACAAAAGCTGAGGGGGTTTTTGTAAAAATGTGGATCTTCCTCGATCTAGACCGTTCGTTGTGTGATCCAAGGGCCGAGGTTTTACAGGTGACGTGGCGCGATGTGGGCTCGAGGTGGATGGTGCTGATTTCGTTTATAGAGACTAGAAACTCGGGCGCGGCACACTCTTGTGATTTTAGCCAGTGTTGTTAGGAGAACTTCTGTGTTTATGTGGTAAAGCGATATATGCTCTTGTCTATTGAAGAGCATTATAAGACAGTCTGGTATGGTACATAGTACGTAGAGTCAATGAGGTCTGTAGCACAACCAAAAATGTTAATCGATACGTAGACAGTATAGAAGTAGCTGAAATGTTGTGACCCTATATAAGTCTCGCTTTTTCCAATTTTAATCATGTTTATAAAAAACACATAATGCAACCAAATTCGTAATAATATAAATATGCAATAAGATCATCACTGCGGTACACAACAACTAAGGAATATATACATCATATTTGCACACTGCTGTCGTCTCGGAGGAAAAAATATAGAGCACATGGGTCTGCATCCCTGTGGTTGAGAAATGGATGTTGAACAGCAGATGGTGTTGATGGGCACGCGCAGCGGCGCAGGGGCTGTGGCAGCACTCCTGCAGCACATCCAAATACATGCAGCTGCCGCAAACCATGCTGCTGCCTCTGGGCTCCTGCGCCATGCGCCAAGCGCTAGCACCGGCAAGCGGCACGGGCTGGTGAACTCGGCCCGAGCGTTCCGGAAGGAGCCGAAGCGTTCTCAAGAAGACTCTAGACTGACCCGTGGACGGACGGGCTGATTTAAGTCAGCACGAGGATCGAACGGGTAGGAAAAACGGGTGACGTGGCCCAATAAAATGCTTGAGCTTGGACGCCGGATTCGAAAGTTAAAGATTAGCCTAAGCTGCTGGGTCCAAAAAATTCATCTACGTCACCTGTCCATTTCGATCGCTTGCATTTTCCTTTACGGAGATGCACTCACCGTACGGCGTGAAGCTTGGAGAAACACTACCTATCTTTGAGAAACCCCATGTACTATACGATTACCCCTTTTGTTCGGTTCCATGTCGACAGCGGCTCCATCGTCCTGTTCGTTTGGATTGTTCACTACCAGAATGATCGACATCTGCACCGGGTGGGAAAGCCCTTTAGCACCGGGTTTCCCACCCGGTGCAACTAATCCGAGGCTAAAGGGGTACCCCTTTAGCACCGGGTCGAATAACCGGTGCTAAAGGGCCTGCCTTTAGCACCGGTTGCTGCCTGAAACCGGTGCTAAAGACCCCGGATTTCTTTTTTTTTTTGCTTTTTTCAGTAGCCATGCGTGCACGTCTATATACGTATATATTCTAATACGTGTATTCTAATGCGTATTCGGCCGACTCTATATTCATACTAGCTGACATTGTTTAGCATGTCATGGTGAGATGCTCACGTACGTCGCCAATGCTGCATGCAATTTGACCAAGGTCTGACACGATTCCTTGGCGCCATTTCTTTACGCAAACTTCGAGCAGATTGTGAGAGAAAGAGTCCAAACACAATAATTACCGAGAGCTTTGCATGCACGAGAGGGAGAGGATATGAGCTAGCTAGGGAGGTGGTGTGTTCTTGTTGGAAGACAGACGGTGCCGATCAAGAGACCCTAGCTAACCTAACCCGGCCTATAAATCGAACAGGGCGATCCAGACATATAGATCGATCGAGGAAGGCTCGACGTGAATGTTTGTTTGGGAGACATTCACGTGGGCACTACTAAATTACTAGAAAATCTTATAAATTACTAGAAAATCTTATAAATTACTAGAAAATCTTATAAATTACTAGAAAATCTTATAAATTACTAGAAAATCTTATAAATTACTAGAAAATCTTATAAATTACTAGAAAATCTTATAAATTACTAGAAAATCTTATAAATTACTAGAAAATCTTATAAATTACTAGAAAATCTTATAAATTACTAGAAAATCTTATAAATTACTAGAAAATCTTATAAATTACTAGAAAATCTTATAAATTACTAGAAAATCTTATAAATTACTAGAAAATCTTATAAATTACTAGAAAATCTTATAAATTACTAGAAAATCTTATAAATTACTAGAAAATCTTATAAATTACTAGAAAATCTTATAAATTACTAGAAAATCTTATAAATTACTAGAAAATCTTATAAATTACTAGAAAATCTTATAAATTACTAGAAAATCTTATAAATTACTAGAAAATCTTATAAATTACTAGAAAATCTTATAAATTACTAGAAAATCTTATAAATTACTAGAAAATCTTATAAATTACTAGAAAATCTTATAAATTACTAGAAAATCTTATAAATTACTAGAAAATCTTATAAATTACTAGAAAATCTTATAAATTACTAGAAAATCTTATAAATTACTAGAAAATCTTATAAATTACTAGAAAATCTTATAAATTACTAGAAAATCTTATAAATTACTAGAAAATCTTATAAATTACTAGAAAATCTTATAAATTACTAGAAAATCTTATAAATTACTAGAAAATCTTATAAATTACTAGAAAATCTTATAAATTACTAGAAAATCTTATAAATTACTAGAAAATCTTATAAATTACTAGAAAATCTTATAAATTACTAGAAAATCTTATAAATTACTAGAAAATCTTATAAATTACTAGAAAATCTTATAAATTACTAGAAAATCTTATAAATTACTAGAAAATCTTATAAATTACTAGAAAATCTTATAAATTACTAGAAAATCTTATAAATTACTAGAAAATCTTATAAATTACTAGAAAATCTTATAAATTACTAGAAAATCTTATAAATTACTAGAAAATCAATATAAAATGTTAGAAAATCCTATAAATCAATAGAAATTACATGGCATCATCGTTTACTCGGACACTAATAAACTTCCTCTTTACAAATGTTCCTTGATTGTGATCACGCCGTAGATACGGTGTCTCCTCCGCCGCTAACAGGATGCTTGGGTCATCAGCCACTGAGAATGGAGGCCGGCCATCGAGCATATCATAATCTTCATCCGTCTTGTCCTCAACTCCTACGATTTTTCTCTTTCCTGGAAGAACTATATGACGCTTTGGCTCGTCTTGTGATGGGTCCAATTGCTTACCCCCACCTTTCTTATCCGCCCCTTTCTTCGGTCTGTTAGTCATGTCCTTCACATAAAAAACTTGTGTGACAGCTTTGCCCAGGACGAACGGTTCGTCTAGAAAGCCAATCTTGTTTAGGTCCACTAACGTCATTCCATAGTCCGCTTCAACTTTAACACCTCCTCCAGTCAGCTTCACCCATTGGCACTTGAACAGTGGGATCTTCAAAGGTCCGTACTCTAGTTCCCATATCTCCTCTATGATTCCATAGTATGAGTTTGTATTGCCATTGGTGTCTGTCGCGTCGATCCGGACACCACTGTTTTGGTTGGTGCTTTTCTTGTCCTGGGCTCTTGTGTAAAATGTATACCCATTGATGTCGTATCCTTGGAATGTCAAGATCGTGCTCGATGGACCTCTAGCTACAAAAGCTAGCTGCGCATCAATGCCCTCGACACCCATAAGACGTCTTCGCAACCAATCGGCGAAAGTACTATTGTGCAGACGCTGAATGAAGGCCGCAGACTTTGTTGAGTTTTCGTCCCTGAGAATCTGCATGTGCTCCTCGATGTACGGAGCAACTAAGGTTGATTGTTGCAAAACTGTGAGGTGCGCTTTACGAAATGTCTCAACGTCCTTGATCACCATCGATCTTCTCCCTAGTGTGCCCTTTCCACCAAGTCTCCCCTCGTGATGGGATTCGGGCACACCAATCGGCATAAGATCGTCGACAAAGTCAACACAGAATTCAATGACCTCCTCCGTTTCGTATCCCTTAGCAATGCATCCTTCTGGACGAGAACGATTACGGACATACTTCTTTAGGACTGCGAAGAACCTCTCAAATGGGAACATGTTGTGTAGAAATACTGGGCCCAATATACGAATCTCTTTGACGAGGTGAACCAATAGATGTGTCATGATATTGAAGAAGGATGGTGGAAATATCATCTCAAAGCTGACAAGACATTGCACCACGTCGTTCTATAGCTGATCTAAATGGTCTGGATTCATCATCTTCCTGAGCATCGCCTTCCCGAGCAACATCTTCCTCATCGGCATCACCCATTGCAGCATATGCAAAGGAACCGTAGTATTGAGCCAATAACGGAATGTCGTCATCGGCCTCGTCTTCTTCATCTTCATCCATTAGAATTCCTCTTTCACCGTGCTTCGTCCAAACAGAATAATTCCTCATGAAACCGTGCCTCATCAAATGCACTTGAAGACAACAATATAGTTTTTAATGTATAGTTATTAATACTTGTTTTAATTCAGTTATTAATACCTATTAAAAATATATATTAATAACTGAATTAATATATATTTTTAATAGGTATTAATAACTGAATTAAAACAAGTATTAATAACTATATATTAAAAACTATATTTATAAGATTCCCAAATAGTAGCCACCGATGCTAAAGGCCGGTTTGGAAACTATGCTTGAACAGTATCAAGGTTCCGTCTGGCTACTCCTCCAATATTAAGGGAATAATAAATATGAAAGAGAAGAAGTTCACAAACCTGAAGTCTGGTGCTGATGGGGCTTCAGCACCGGGTCCAACGGGTAGGAGCGGGGGCGGCGCGAAGATGTGTCAGGGCGAAGACATTAGCACCATGTCGTGGCAAGACCCGGTGCTAATGTGCCCCCTTTAGCACCGGGTGCAGCCACGACCCGGTGCTAAAGGCCTCGGGCACATTAGCACCGGGTCGTGGCTGCACCCGGTGCTAAAGGGGGCGCATTAGCACCGGGTCTTGCCACGACCCGGTGCTAATGTCTTCGCCCTGGCACCCCGCAGCGCCGCCCCCGCTCCTAGCCGTTGGACCCGGTGCTGAAGCCCCATCAGCACCGGGTCCAAAAATGGCCGAGGCGGAGGAGGCGGGCGGATGTGAAGGATTCTGGTAGTGGTTTCTAGCGAGTCAATAATATTTTTCTCTCAACGAAAATCAGCGCCAGCCATCAGCATCAACCAGTCAACAGTATTTTTCTCTCAGCAAAAACCAGCGACAACCAGACGAACAGGCGCATGTCCGCGCACGCGCAGGCAGCGTCTACGAGCATCGCCGCCGGGATCGTGACCTACGCCGTTAAAGCTGCTGCGTATTAATAATCCCGCGTGGGCAGCGGTATCAAAATTCAAAATTCAAAATTCTACAACAAAATTGATGGAGCAGAAGCACAACCAATCCAGCCAATGATGCACAACCAAAACGCATCGTATGCAATGCTCGATTCACCAGACAAGACTAACCCCCTGATTGATGCATGATTTCATTGTAAAACAGCCGGGATGTAGATGGTTAAAATACAGTTCGTTGTGTGCCTACTTTCTTTTCTAGCCAACCAATACATACACGTTCACATGCATATGGGACCTCCAGTTTCATCCAAAACCTACAACAAACAACGCTCTGCACTAAAGTGTGGACCCTAGGCCTGCAGGATTTCCAGTTCCAGACCTTGTGTGTTATCTTACATCCAGATGAATCAAGATGCACAAAAAAACATTTGGTAACCGATCACCAAAAGCAAATACCACCCACGTTGTGTCTGCAGAAGGTGAAATGTCACCTGAACCTCCAACGTACTCATTTTTTCTTAAGCCCTGCAAAATTGTGCAATAATTTCAGGTACATTCATTTTATAAACTGTAGCAGCCTGCTTTTAGAAAGCAACTCACCGAAGCTTATTTTCGGCCTCTTAGCAGGAGACGCAATCACTGCAAGAAATGAGCAGTTCTGTCAATTGACTGCCTACAGTTCACCATGCTAATCCAAACAATAAATCATATATCAAAGCATGCCTTCTGCAGGATTCTCCGCGTCTAGAGCATCTCAGGCGCTTCATATCTGCAACATTGTTACCAAGCCTACCAAAAAAGAGAATTCTACCCATTTGTTGTTTATCCAAATGAAAAGTCTGATTCCCGCAAAGGCAAAACTATCCCAAACTACTCTGGATACAAGTGAAGGTCGAGTAGAGTAGTGGAAGGAGCCAGATACGACATTGAAGTTAAATTCAGTTGACTTCGAAAACGGGCCACTGGGCGGAGGCATGATTGCAGCCTAGGGGGCTGATCCTCCTCATGCTTATTCTTTCTCCTCTCGTTTCTCTTCTTCTTGCTCTATACTCCCTCCGGTATCCTAAAGGAAGTTTTTTAAGACAGCGACACGGTCACCAAAGCACAACTTTGACTTCTCTTTTCTATAAAAATATTTTTTGAAAAGTTATATATGTATATTTTTAAGAAAGTAATTTTCAAAACCAATCTATTTATTTGATTTTCACATTTTCAAACTCAATGACTTAGATATTATTCATGATTTATATTCCCAATGTTTGACCGAAACCATGTCTAAAAGGACTTTCTTTACGACACCGGAGGGAGTATTTTTTTTTCTTGCTCTCTGTGGGTTACATACTGGTAGGGGGGCTAGAGCCCCCTGGCCCCCTCCGTCACTGGTTCCACGGTGAAGTTGCACAGATGACCTTAGTTCCATTGACCAGCTCAAACTGAGTGAGGCCGGTGCCTTGCATAAGTTGAAACTTCAAATTACCCGGCGATGGATCTCCCGGTTTTTTCCAGGCAGTCAGATGCTACCGCGGAGGCCTTGCGGTAAAACCCGTGTGGAGGCCGTGCGGTAAACGGCTTAACAAAATAATTAATCCCACTCCATCGCTAATTTTTAACATCGCTCAATGCAAGGCAACCAGGAGTAGTTAGAGCAGAGCACGCATCGTCATGGCAGCCATGCATGTTCTGGAATAAGCTCAGAACATCTGTCACTGCTCGCTGGAAGCCTGGAACCAATGTTGGGAACCGGAATGTTAGCATGTTTCTGATGTTGGTGCACACTGAATATTTGGGACAAAATTCAAATCTACGTAGACCAACATTGACTCTCGTGGGGTGGGTGTTGATACATGCATGGATTTACAACTAGAGGCCGGCGCGGCTATCGATCATCATGTAGCCTTGCATCGTGGCGTCTTCTTCCTTCCACTAGCTAGCTAGGTAGTACAGTACAATTGGAAGAAGGCCTCGAGATATCGATGGACATATCGATATATAGAGAATAATAATATAATTAGAAAAAAGGAAGCAAAAATAAATATGTAAAAAGGGGAAACAAAAATTGGGATCGGCCGGAATCGGTAAGTACAAGCAGATCTATCGATCGAAGAAAAAAAATCAAAGATATATATATATATATGCTTTGCTAAATAATATGATGGCTCTTCAAAAATGGATTGTCGATGAGCTAGAGGTCGGCGACGACGTAGTCGTGGTTGTAGGAGGAGTCCATCTCGTGCACGACGAGCTTCTTGGCGGTGACCCTCGCCGCCGTGGCGTTGTTGAAGAGGTAGACGCCGGCGTTGGCGTAGATGGCCTCCGTGGGGTAGACCCTGGATGTGGCCGTGGACCTCCCCCCCATGGCGAAGCTCTCGACGATGGAGTGGTCGACGAGCACCCGCAGCGAGAGCGTGGCGGCCTCGTCGTCGAGCACGGGCACGGCGCTGCCGACGACGCGCTTGACGATGTCGTTGGCGGTGCTGGACCTGGACTCGTCGTGGCAGAAGTGGGTGGTGAGGGCGCCGTCGAGGCCCTTGGCGACGTAGAAGTAGACGGCGGTCTGCTCGCGGCGGCGCTGCTTGTCGGCGAGGACGAGGAGGCCGAAGGGGCCGAGGGCGCCGCGGGCGGCGGCGCCGCCGCTGGTGCTGCAGTTGTAGCCGACGTCGGCGTCGTTGAGCGCCATGACGGCGCGGCGGTCGAGCTCGAAGTCGGCGAGGATGTCGAGCTGGGTGGCGCGGTGGAGGTTGAGCGGGAAGACGGAGCCGTGGTCGATGGTGATGCCGCTGAGGTCGGTGGAGTTGGTGCGCAGCGTCTCGATCTCCTCCACGGGCCACTGCAGGAGGTTGCTGCCCGTCTTGGTGTCGAACAGCACCGTACGGGGGATCGACTGCAAGCCATATTATCGATCAGGAATTAGTAGTGCTGAGTTGTACTAGTATGCATGTAACTAGCTAGTAATATGATGTACTAGTATACTGATGATCTAAAATTGAAATTAAGCAAGCCGGCCTGTTGGAGTATGAGTAGTTTAATAATGTTTTTCAGTAAGATAGAACATCTTGGCCGTGACCCGCCGCCGTGGCGTTGTTGAAGAGGTAGACGCCGGCGTTGGCGTAGATGGCCTCCGTGGGGTAGACCCTGGATGTGGCCGTGGACCTCCCCCCATGGCGAAGCTCTCGACGATGGAGTGGTCGACGAGCACCCGCAGCGAGAGCGTGGCGGCCTCGTCGTCGAGCACGGGCACGGCGCTGCCGACGACGCGCTTGACGATGTCGTTGGCGGTGCTGGACCTGGACTCGTCGTGGCAGAAGTGGGTGGTGAGGGCGCCGTCGAGGCCCTTGGCGACGTAGAAGTAGACGGCGGTCTGCTCGCGGAGGCGCTGCTTGTCGGCGAGGACGAGGAGGCCGAAGGGGCCGAGCGCGCCGCGGGCGGCGGCGCCGCCGCTGGTGCTGCAGTTGTAGCCGACGTCGGCCTCGAGGACGGCGTCGACGGCGAGCGGGTCGAGCTGGAACTCGGCGAGGATGTCG
>OAMR01000480.1:307675-333122 GCA_900205405.1 Echinochloa crus-galli
TGTAACACCCAAAAATGGCCTATTTAAATTTTTAGCAATTAAGTGGTGAGGCCGCCGTCGAGGCCCTTGGCGACGTAGAAGTAGACGGCGGTCTGCTCGCGGAGGCGCTGCTTGTCGGCGAGGACGAGGAGGCCGAAGGGGCCGAGGGCGCCGCGGGCGGCGGCGCCGCCGCTGGTGCTGCAGTTGTAGCCGACGTCGGCCTCGTTGAGGGACATGACGGCGCGGCGGTCGAGCTCGAAGTCGGCGAGGATGTCGAGCTGGGTGGCGCGGTGGAGGTTGAGCGGGAAGACGGAGCCGTGGTCGATGGTGATGCCGCTGAGGTCGGTGGAGTTGGTGCGCAGCGTCTCGATCTCCTCCACGGGCCACTGCAGGAGGTTGCTGCCGGTCTTGGTGTCGAAAAGCACGGTACGGGGGATCGACTGCATTCAAGCCATATTATCATCGATCATTAGTGCAGAGTTGTAGTATGCATGTAACTAGCTAGTAATATGATCTACTAGAGTATACTGATGATGATCTAAATTGAAATTAAGCAAGCCGACCGACCTGTTGGAGTATGAGTAGTTTAGAACATGCATATATGGATGCATATGCATGAATTGGGCTGTCCCACATGTCATCTCAAGTTTTCTACTAGATGACAGCTGACAGCAGCAGAGAACATGCATATGCCTTGGGTTCCCAGCAGTAACCAGCAGACAAGACACCCCGGCCTTTTCTTGTCTAATCCCAGATCAGATCAGTTTAATTGGTTAGGCAGTGCCAGTGCTGCAAGCTCTCAACTGGTGTGCTAGTAGGGCGCGGCATGCATATGCATATGCACATGGCTGCACATGTGAGCGATGCATGCATGTCCTGTGAATTGAACAGTACTAGCAAGCAGCTCCATTAGTGTACGTGGGTGTTGGTATCGACCTCAACATACAGCCAGGACCAACGAAGCATGACAGTAGTACGTTGACAGCAGCAGCTAGCATGGAGATGATGGGAGCGAGACACGGTGGAAGTGTAACCCCCCAAGACAGCATGCATCATGCCATCATGCTGCATGCAACTGGGTGCCATCCTATTGCTAGCTTGTCGTCCCATCCATTCCTACGTGTCCGGTGGTGGTTCCCAGCCCAGCCCAGACCAAAAGTGCAAACAATGCATGCATATACAGGTAGTAGTACTAGTAAAAAGGAATATACAGTACGAAGCTGCAGGGTACCTGGAGGGATGCCCATCCCTTGGCGACGTCGGCCCTCTCGGAGTCGGTCTCCCCGACCCATCCCCAGAGCACGCGGCGCTTCTTGGCCGGGTCGTAGAAGGTCTTGGAGGCGTAGAACTTGCCCCAGTCGTAGCGCAGCCCCGTGCCGACGTCGCTGCCGGCGTCGAGCGGCGTCCACTCGTTGGCCGCCGCGTCGTACCTTCCCAGAGCGTAGTAGTCGTGGCGGTCGTCGTCCATGCTCGCCTTCATCACGTGCACCACGTCGCCGGCCACCGCGCCGTTCTCCGACATGGCGTCCGACATGTCGATGCCGTTCTCCGACCTCTTGCTGCCGGGCTTTGTCCCGACCGGGTAGAAGTCGATGCACTCCCACATGCCGGTGCCGGCGACGCGGTGGAGGAGCCCGGGGAGGAGCTCGAAGTGGACGAGGTCCCTGGTGCGGTAGGTGACGGCGATGCCGGCGTGGCCGTGGTCGTCCTTGGAGCCGATGACGATGCGCCAGGTGCGGTCCGAGGGGTCGAACCAGGCGGTGGTCGGGTCGCGGAAGTCCTTGGGGCCGATCGCCGGCGGCGGGTACAGCACGGGGTTGCCGGAGTACTTGGTCCAGTTGGTGAGGAGCGGGTCGGCGGGGTCGGAGGGGAAGGCGAGGCACTGGACCTGCACCGACTCGTTGGTGGAGCCCGTGTAGAGCATGGCGAGGCGGCCGTCGGGGAGCGTGGTGGCGGAGCCCGTCCAGACGCCGTTGGTGTCGTACCACTGGTCGGGGACCATGGCGAGCGGGAGGTGGCGCCAGTGGACCAGGTCGCGGGACGCCGCGTGGCCCCACGCGATCTTGTTGCCCCAGATGGCGCCGTCGGGGTTGTACTGGTAGAACAGGTGGTACCAGCCCTTGTAATACACAGGCCCTGCACCGATGCATGCATTGTTTCATCAGTTATTAGCTAGTATACTACTGTATGTAACAACAACGTACACATAATTGCACGTGGCAGCTAATGGTCCATGGTTAGGTGGTTGGATCATGCATGACGGGAAGTCGGAAATCATCCATCCACGATTCTAGGCAACCAGAATTTCTATCTATCTATCCTAGTTGGAACAGCATGGGTTGGGTTGGGTAACCTCTCCCACCACAAGCACGAAGCACGTGTGACAGATCATTGTCTCTAGCCTAGCACTAGTATGAATGAATTAATTAGCTTGCACTGGTTTAGTACTAATTACCAAGCCACTTCTTGCCTAGCTAGTCGAATGACGCAATGTATATAATAAGGTGAAAGAAATCTGCTACAGTAGAAATTAACTAAAATTAAGGATATATATGCATGCAATGCGCCGCGCCGGCAACGAGACGCCGGGTATGCCGGCTTACATACCGTTCGGGTCGTTCATCCAGTTCTTCTGCGGCTGGAAGTGGAATCCCGTGCGCTGCCATTGCAGCATCGCGTTGCTCCACGGGAACGCGTTGCCCTCGCCGCCGGCGCCCTGCAGCAGCATCCCCGACGTCTTCTCCGACACGCCGGCATCGGGGCCCCGGCTGCTGCGGATGCTCCGAGCAGCAGGAGTCGCCGCCGGCTGATGCATGACGCCGCGCGGGGGCGCGGCGACGCGTACGCCTGCCAGCGCGGCGACGGCGAGCAGGACCAGCGCGGCGGCGAAGAGGGGCCTGCGGCGGGCGCTGCGGCCGACCTCGGCGGAGGCGGCGTCGGCGGCCGGCAGCGGCGAGTAGGAGTAGGGGAGCGGCGTCCTACTGTCGTCCCGGGTCTCCATTGTACGTACGTTGCCTAGTTGGCTAGCTCTCTCTCGATAGATAGATCTGTGGATGTATGGATGGATTGCTAGAAGAAGAAGATGGAAGATTAATGGCGCGGCGGGGCGGACGGCCTAGCTTGTCGCCGATCTCGAGACCCGGCTTCTACTTTTCTATTATTGACGGAGATCGGCGAGTGGAGGGCTAAGCGCTCGGCGAGATGGTATTTATAGCTGCGCGCTGCTGTTGGCCACAGGGGCTCTCCTCCATCGATCAACTCCCTTTCCTGTGGCGGGTCGGGTCGGGCTGGGACCCACCACGTACTACTACTAATTGGATCGGACCCGCCGCGCGGCGCGCTTTGTGCACATGGCACGGCCCGGCCCATTGGGGCTTTCTCTGTTTTGTGGGCCCGCCCGGGGACGATCCGATCACCGCCGGCCGGCCGCTTGCTACCTAGCTTGTACGTGTACTCTCCTCCTACTCGGACACGGCGCCACATCGATCTACAAATCCCCATGTTCATGTGATGGGGTTCCACATGTATGTGAACAACACCATTGGTGTTCCCCCGATCGATCTCTCCATCCATATGTGATGCGTACCAAGATCCAAGAGCTGAGGTTAACAACATATATGCATCCATGTTCAGGCTAGCTAAGATCGATCGAGTGTTTTGGGTGGTGTGTTTTTCTGTTGGTTGTGTAGCGGTGTGTGTTGTTGTTGTTGTTTCGTTCTGCTTCTTTCTTCTAATAAAAATTACGGCAAAGCTCTTACCGTTCCGTTCAAAAAAAAAAGATCGATCGAGTATGTATGACAATATACACACCCATATGATGATCTCCTCTATCCATCAGTTTAATATATGTGGTATTTGGTAATTTGGTGGTCGGTTCAAATTCATCTAATGCCACAATAATTAGCCAAGTCGGATTTGGTTGCGTCTTCATCATATTGGTAATAGAAGCAAATCCATCTTTTTATTTTATTCTGTCTTATTCATCCCTTGCTAGCTGCTACATCATCTTTTGTCTATTTCTTCTTCCCTTGCTAGCTACTCCCTCCGTCCCTAAATGTTTGTCGCCAGACAACAAATGGGATACCCAATGCAAGCACCAAAAGACTCTGCTGCCCCTACCGACTGTCTGTCATCTTCCTTCGCACGAAAGAGAACAGCGAGCCAAGGAAAAGAAAACCCCGCCAAGGGCCCCACCTGTCGTCCTCACCCTCTCCCCTCTCCCTCGGCCTCGTCATTCCGGTGCTCGCGGGTTGGGCGTCGTGGTCGGCAGACGCCACGTCGCCGCTGCACACCGGTCGCGCCTCCGGCATCTCACGTGTGCCCGGCCTCATCTCACCTCCCCTTCTCCTTTTAAACCGCGCCGAGCCGGCCCCCGGAACCCTAGCCACACATCCGCTCTTCCTCCATGGCCGCCGCCGCACCGATCTCCTCCTCCGGTGAGCCCCCGCCATCGTTCTTCGCATCCTCGCGTGTTCCCGCACCACCTCCATCTCCGCCGGCCTTCACCCCTTCCTCTCCTCCACTGTGTAAGTCTTGCTACATCTATATGCATACTCCTTGTTTATTTAATCGCGTAAGTCTATATGCATACTCCTTGTTTATATAATCATGTAAGTCTTGCTAGTACCTTTTTGTACTCATGGTGCTACGGTTACTAAAGTTGCAAGAGATCCGGAAGTGGTGTTACCCCAATGTCGGTGATGAATAGTCCGTGTGGCCAATGCTTGCATCAATAGTTTCTTGGGCAACAACACCATTGTTTATCCCTTCTTTCCGCTGCGAGTTAATGCTTCTTTTGAGAGTTCGAAGTTAGGGAATCAATCACCAAACTCATGGTACTCTTATTTACGTTGGATGGCTCAAAACTTGTTAATTGGAGTCCTTTACTTAAATTTCAGATTTAAACTCTCTTATGTTGAACTTGTAAATTTAAGTATTGAACTCTTGTAATATCTAAAATTTGCCCTCTATGGTTTATGTGGTGATGAGAAATTTGTAAACGGTATGTGTGCTTGATCTTGGGCATGTTATGAACATATACCAGGACTACCGGATTTGCTCTCGCTTTAAATGAAGTGGGCTTGACTACGTGTCCTCTAGATGTGGATTAACACATGGCACGTTGAAAGACGAGCACATATTAGCTCTCATCTTTCTGGAACGTTCGGCGATTCATTTAAATCGAGTGCAAATTGGGCGGTTCTTACATAGTTGCTGCAAACTACGCCGCTATATATGCGGATGCGCATCCGAAACGTGTGAACAGATCATGCAGCTGCTTCTTTACGGTGATTTCAGTGACATTTTGTACCAGAAGACTTGGACTTCCCGAAACGTGTGAACAAATCATGCAAGCAACAAAAAAATATCATATATATATATATATATGCAGTAGCTGCTTCATGTGTAATAAAACCTGAATTAATTCACATCTTTTACAAGAAGAATTGACCTTTTGACTGGCACATGCATCACGCCGAGAGAGCAAGTAATTAAGCACGATCGACACGATTAGGTGCATGGCTTGCTACTTGATCGATCGGTGGTAAGACTAGCAGCTAGGAGGATGCTTTTGGTAGGCATATCGATCGATCATCTGATACACGTACAGCAGGATGATATCGGGGGCCGGGGCAGCGTGGCACGACACATGCATATGCTCAGAGCCGCTCTAGCTGGCCGGCCGGCCATGTGAATTGTCATCCATTGCATGCGTTGGAGCGCTCTCTCTCGATCTGGCGATGAATTAGGCCGATGGATGGATGGATGGATCTGAATCTGATAGAGATGAACACGTACGGATCGGATATATGATTGAACTCTCGATCCATGACGCATTCACGATGGCAGTGGCCGCTTGGGTTCCTTGTCGCCGTCAGTTGAGGAAGGCATGGAAATAAACAACTAGATAGTGGCGCGCTGCGGCAGCACACAGGCACAGGCTCTCTCTCTATCCGATCCATGCCATGCATCTCTCTATATATATTTGTATGTAATAATTCATTATTTAAAATATATGAACGGTCTTTAAACTTGTGTAATTGTGTCGTGTGGTGTCATCTAGATCTCTTAACTCTCAAAATACATATTTGAATCACTAAACTTGCTAAATTGTGTCATCTCTCTCTATATATAATTTGAAATATTGGACATAAATGACATACTTTACTAAATTCAGGAATGCTAACGTGCATTCTGCGAATTTGAAGATCTAGATGATATCCCGAGGCAAGTTTGAGGGCAACCGGTGTATTTTATTACTCCAGAAAATTTATCAATGGTTCAACTTTGTTTTTTAGGCGACTCCCGCCGCTGTTGTAGGTACGTGAATTAATTGCTGTTATAGATGTTTTCTGTTGTTAGGTTTAATTTGTTGCTGCTTCCCTTGCTCCATCATCCGCGCTGACACGTGGGGGCTACTACCTGCCTTGCATGACTATTCACCGACCCCGGCCAGGTTCAGCAGTGCATGCATGTCGGCTTCATATATTAATTGTTCTTGCATTTCATCAGTGTTCACCATATTATATTATAATATATATGGCCATGCATGCATATGGGCCGGAGGGGAATTTCAGATCATTCGCCTGGCACTGGTATGTAGTAGGATGTGTACGTATACAGATGAGATGCAAGGAACCAATCCCTGGCTCAGCTACCTCACTCTTGATGATGGGTGAATTAATCCTATCATCCTATCCTATGCGGCACAACGAAGAACCAGCATGCGCATGTGCATCGGAGGCCGGCCAACACATGTTAGCTAGATTTGTCTTCATTCGTTAACGTATTTGCATATATATATTATGCCTCTGTTGAAATAATGCAGCACAGTACCGACAACAGCTAGTGTCAATACTGATCGAACTATATATACATGAAGCCAGTGTATATACTACTCTACTAGTATGTACGTACGTATATATGCATGCATGATCCTGCACATGCGCATCCCGGCCTAATTTTTTTATGATGGATAATATATTACCCGGCCTTGACCAGAACGGCTACGGCCAAACAAAAATAAAAAATTACATCCCACATGGGTCAAGTAGTCCTACACGACCACCAAGATCGCTATAACACGTTTACCAGACCTTAAAGGAACTGAAAACGCTGGACACCAACCACCATTGATGCTTCTTCGAAAGCAACAGCACGAAGATTTGGTGCAGATACTGCAAACCAACCTCCAAACTGTTACGCCATCCAATGCCTCCTTCGCCCTGCGCTGAATACCGAACATAGTGTCCACACGGCTTTGGCAACCAAGAACTTCGATGACGCGCCTGCACTGCCGCCGCCGGCCTCAAGAAACCAGGCTAGGTTTTCACCCAATTATTGATCAACCACGGGCGCAACAGGGGACGGTCTGACCAACGGCTTCAGCAGCGCCTTCAACAAGGTGTGTGTCACAGACACATCGCAGCCACCGGTCCGTGTAACACCCCGCCCTCCAAAGCCGCCCCGCACAGCCCTTCCGAGGGGCGCGCACGCGTACACATAGCACCCTGCTTACACTTTCGTCCTCGCTTCGTGTAAAAGGGTTAACCCGAAGGTGCTATGGCTGGAAGACAAAGGCTTATAAGTTGCCTCCACCCTTGCTCAACTAGCAATGTGGCACTAAACATGTGCATCCCGCACTAATGGGCCACTACCGGGCCATACAAACTGGGCCGGGTGTGACATACACCCCCCCCTCAAAGAACCCGACGTCCTCGTCGGCGCAACTCACCCACCCGGGCAAATGTACAGGAACGTTCCCCCTTAGCGCACGACCGTACGTCCAGTGCCGGCGCCATAGTCCATGCCGTATGCCCGACATAAGCTTGGAGTGATCGATTCGTTTCGACAGTGTTCGTCTCGACGAACACCGCCACCCGGAGCAAGGTTCCGCCGGCAAAGGGACGGCACCAACCCGTGGGAAGGCGGCTGCACGACAGCTAGCAAAATTCGCCCAGATTGCCCCCATGGGGAGCGACGCGAACCGATGAAGGCGATGAATCAGATTACCGCTCCGGCCGCGCCACCTGCAGCCTTCACCCATGGTGCTGCCGCAGGAAGCATCGGCACGGGGCGGCCGACGACCAAGGGCCCCGGATCCGGCGGGCGCTCATGGAACCTGCGGTGGACGACGCGGATCCGGCCGACGGCGGCGTACCCTAGCTAGATTTGTATTCTTTCCAGAAAAAAAGGATTTGTACATATACAAAGGATCGGTGGGCGGAGATTCAATTCTATGGCCCACAAATAATTGAGCAAATGGACGCCGATGGTTTCCAACTTTCTCCTTCCTGTAGTGCAGTGTGTTACCTGCCAGCTGCTGAGCTGCCTCGTCAGCAATACAAGAAGATGCATGCAGCAGCCTCGTCAGCCCATGGGTACGATGGCCCACCCAACGAATTCTCGCCATCAACAGATCGATCATGACCTGTGGCCTACTAGGTCCAGAGAACCGATACATCCATGCTATATACATGGTTGATGCTTGCTTAATACTAACTTGGTCATGCTCATGCATATGCCAAGTGGCGGCATTTGGCGAGCAGACACGCATTTGCATGATATAGATTCCAGCAGGCGGCAGGCAGGGCCCAACGGGCATGCACGCGACACCACACGACGCCTCTCTCTTTCTTTTTCTTGGACACACGACACGTCACGGTGGAGTGTGAGAACACGGGCCGAACGGGCATGCTCTAGCAGCTTCTGGGTGATCGATCAGCTCAGCTCATCCGATGTGTCATATGCCACGTAACTCGATCTGCCTCCTGCAAATGGTAGCTTATTAACTTGGTAGGTATATGTTAGCCTTATAATTAGGTGGCTTACTTAAGCACAACAATGACACCAATCACAGAATAGTTAATTGTATAGCAATGCACGGGCACAATATATGGAATTCAGCTAGCAGAGACCCGGAAGCAGCTAGCAGTATATTACAGTACCAACCAGCAGAGAAGGGAACGAAAGCATGGGTCACTGTTGTATTGTCCCTGACCTGAGCCGGAGGTGCTCGATCTAATTAATTATTTGCACCAACCATCAAATTAAACTAGCCATAACAGAGGGCAGGCAATGCAAGCAACAGATGCAGCCAAATTTCCTCCTGTTGCTGAGTCAGCATCAAGTACAATAATGCAGGGGAAGCGACGACGATCCATGATATCCATCGTTTCTTTTCCTTTTCACCGAAAATTTTATATGATGGAGCAAGAAGGACGCCACGAGAGCGAGAAACTGCTAGCTTGTCCCGTTCCATCCTACGCTGGCTGGTGGCTGCGCCTCCTCCCAAAGTGTCCTTATGGCGGGTGTGGGTGCCACGTCACGGACTCACGGTACTGAAACTTCATCTTTCACTGTGCATGTACTCTCCGCCAGAGACACGTCGGCACTTTATTTTTTGCACGGCCACCCAAGCTTCATTTTTTTTTCTGATTGGACCTGAATGCAAGCTACTGAAGCAGATTATTACAGGACGATCGACGACGCTGACAAGGCCATATCCTGATGAATGAATCTTGATGATGATCCATGTTGGGTTGCACATTGCAGTCTAGTAATAGGACATGAGAGTAGATCGAGTAGTCAGGATGATCGAATTGAACAATGCATCCTAACCAGCCTCCTCCAATTATGCTGGCAACATGCTCGATATGATATATAGATTTCGCATTCATGACGCGTGGATCGATGCCAACGCCTCGTTAACTACTGCACGTACGCGCGCGTTTTATTCATGCGGCTGAGAAAAGTCACCTCTTTCTTCTATTTAATTTGTTTCTCGATCGTCGTCTGCTTCTTTGCTTTTTCTCTTGTGCTGATCACGTCGATGGAACAAGCTTTGTCCGGATGCATTACCATTTGATGGCGCGTATAAACTCCACGTGGATCATGGACCCGAGATTCTTGGATACTGATGCCGACATGCAGCATTCAGCTTATCTGCGCTCAACCTCACGTAATTCCCTTTTTCTCCATTGAGAAAATGTGTTTCAGGATTTAATTTGGTGTTTGAAACATTCAGGTTTCTTCTTTCACCTGTTTCTTTTCTGACCTGCTACTGCTAGAATTTTGCGCACAAGAACAACAACCCTGTCACTGTGAAGAATTATTGTTGCCTAATGTTGTTGCACACTTGCACTACAATGTCAGCCACAGACTAGATCGACCAGCCGTGACTCCAACATTTCACCGGTGACGATGAAGCTGCCTGCTGAGGTTATTCAACAACTTCATCCACCTTGCATAATAATAATGCACATCGAATCCTGACCTCATCTTCACTTGAGTCTCTCCATCTTCAGCTTGGAGCACACGACCGATCCACATTATTGCTGCCATGTCAGCAATGGTAAAGCGACATTACGTGCGGGCCTGCTCCAATGATTCCAATAATTCCATCTCGTGGCCCTTCCGGTTGGGAAGATGCAGAAGCTAGCAGAATCAAATCCAATCCCTCTGCAGTCTGCACCACCAGCAGCTTCACATGACCTGCCAGCTCAAATGCATGAGATTCAGTTCATCCCCGACCAAACTCAGATGCGACGCTGCTCTTTCTGCTATGCTCATGGATGGACGTTTCTCTTTGACACCTGCATGAGTGTCATTGGCATGGCATCCTCAGTCTGGAATAATGAGTGTCATCTCCAATAATTACAATTCTTTATTAAGCTGCTTCCAATGAATGTGTATGTGTTGATTCTCGCTCAAATAATTGATTCATCCCCCACAATAATTCACTTGTTTAACCATTCCTGCGCCCGATCTTGAGGGCAAAGCCAACATCAGTATTATACTAGTATTCAGGCAATGATTACACAAGAGAACACCACCACCAGCTAAGGCTCTCCATCTCTAGTGCATGAGCAGCACATGAAAGCAAGCAAGCAAATCGCAGACAAATACGAGCTGGCGGCCTTGGTGTAAGGACATGGTTTTCCTGTTAGTCTGTCACAGCACCTGTGGACAAGTGGTGGATCTCAACAATGTCTCTTCTCTCCACTTGTTCTCTCAAATCTCTTTTTGAAAATAAATATGCTATCTCAAGGGTCTCAACCCACCCTTTCTGCAGCGAGAGCCGTGATTAAACTGGACCCTGAAGCACCATTACATTTGAGGCCGGGTGAGAAACAAGCCCTCTGTTTGAAGTTAGGCAAGTTTTATGTACATAACCATGGATGTAAATTTCCCCAACAAAGAGGCAGAGGAAACCATCCCATCTGAATTAGATGGGTCAATACAATAGTATCTTGTTCCTTTTTCTTTTTATTAAGTAATACCGTACTTTGTAAATAAAAAAGTAGCAGCAAGTCGAAGAGAAGAAAAATGGACACAGTGACACACAGCTGTGGTCTAGTTCAAATCAGGTACTGTTGGTTATACTAGGTATTAAAAAAAAACTCGATCAACCTGAGAAATTATTGTATAAACAGAAAAACATCCACTGAAATTGCTCCCGATGAAAAGATAATGGAGGCCCTGTTGGAGTACTAGATGCTTAATATCACTGGGCCAGATCGTTGGGCCTGTCCGCTATTCAACAAGGGCCATACCGTTGGGCCTGTCCGCTATTCAACAACAATACATACATGTGTTTGAAGGATGACAAAATTTTCGCAAGACCAAATAAGATGCCAGGATTAAGATGGGGCTGCAGAGAGATATAGTACTCCTACTAGTCTCTCAACCTAAACATAAAAGGCCCAAAAAAACCATGGGTGAACGCCCAAATGAACAAGGTTTAATAGAATGAGCTATCCCTCTAAATAAAATGAAAGCCCAAATGTTAGCACAACAAATTTTTTTACAGCTGATGCCAAACCTTAGCACAGGCAGCTGGTGAAAGGCAAAACACCACGGTGCTGAACTGATGCCAATTTATTAGAGTTTCACCACCCTGATGGATGATGAATTAGTTTACACACATCTCCGACATCTGGGAATAAGGAAATAACTAGGCACAGGTCCAAACAATAACATGGAACATACTGCTAGCACAGCATTCTAGTAGTAAATACAACATAAGGTTCTAGCAAACATCTGATCAGGGGTGTCCTCAGCAGCTGAACAAACTCTATAGTCCCCATGGCATACCACTACAAACATGCCACCACTGATGCATTTATTTGCCCTCCTCGACGATCCTGACAACATTTTTGACACCATTCCTCATCTCCTTAGGGATGGCTCCCCCTTCTGGGAGATCAAACTTCCTGCGGCTAAGTGTCCTTGGCTTCCCTGGTGGCTGAGGATCCACGATCTCCAGCATCCCCTCAAGTTCCTCAAGCATGGATCTCTTGGCGTTGCGAACCATGTAGTCTGGTCCCTGGTAAGCACATAGTAATACATTGACACATGAAACAGGAACATAAGGGGATTATCATTTAAATCATTTCTTGATTTCTTTTTCAGGATCATTTGCTAGACACAGTAACAGGAAATCAAACAGAAAACCCTTAATAGAATTGTTTTCCTGCAGTGAGCTATGTAATTTTGAGCTTTCACATTCCACATATTCAGAAAAAAGGCCTTACTATGAACATAAATAGGAGACTCTTTTTTCTTTTTGCAGGTCCTACAAGACAACTGGGAATTCTTTGCCATGGAGTTATCAAGTGGCGAAATAGAGGATAACTGGACTGATAATGTAAAAATTGGACTGACCAGATATAAATTAAAAGCCTAAAGGCTAACACCCTTACTAATAAACCTTAATGAATCATATTGTTGATGCCTGAGGAAGGCAGTCATCTGTCCGACATAGCATAGCATAAAATGTATACTATACCGATAATCATACCAAAACATCAACTATGCAAACAAGAAGTCAACTCCCCTACATGTTTCATATTTTTTAAGCTATTAATACGCACATTTCCCGTAAGAGATCATAGCGACAATGCTGCAGAGCATGTTAGCATGGTTTTCATCACTAATAGTAAAAGGTAGCAACTTCCTGCACTCTAAACAATATTGCATAAAGATGACAGATTCTTGTGTAAATTAACCATAATAAACAACACAACAGTTGTCAGAACCGAAATTGAAAATGAACAACTGCACATTCTAAAGATGCTCGAAATGCAAGTTTATGTTGACATGGAACCGTGAAATAGCACCAAACGGGGTCGAGAATTTACCTCAAGGGCATCAACAGTCAAGAGCAGCACAATGATTTTCTCAGCGAACCTCTGGCGCTCTTCAGAGTCATGTGCAATGCGGCGGCGGTACGAGATGTTGTAGAAGAGGGACCTGATCTCCTTGAGCTTGGCTTTGGCCACAGCAAGGTCGCGAAGGCATCGGAGCACCTGGGAGCGATGGGCCAGATGCGACCTGAAGCTCATCTGTATCAGCAATGCAGCGTCTTCTGGGGATAGTTCCTTCTTCTTTCCCTTGGCGTGGTTCATTTCAAAAGCCTTGGGAGAGGAGAATGATCCGATGTCAGTGCAGGTTGAAATGGCCAACAAATTGAATTATTCTTCTAGCTAAGAATGCAACAAGGTTTTTTTTTGTTTTGTTTTTCTTAACAGAAGAATGCAACAAGGTTTTTTTTATTTTAACATAAGAATGCAACAAGGTTGAACTGAAACCCCAACTTTCAGTAACTTCAGCACCCAAAATCCTCCACCTTTTTTTTAATCTAAAACCATAGGAATTCCTAAGATTCAAAAGATCATATTTCTCTCAGATCTCACCAAGTCGCAGCAGGAACTCCCCTAAAAACCCAACCTTTGCTGCTGTACATTTGACCGACCAAATCTAGTGCCATTATAATGCACCTAACCTACCAATCGGAGGCAGAAGCAGAAGCAGTAGTGTACAAAGGTTGGTTAGGTCTCACCTTCCTGATGGCGACGCATCCGGCGGTGTTGTCCTCGATCTCGACGATCTCGACGTTGGCCTTGTTCTTCTTCTCCTCTTTGACTTTGGTGGTGACGGCTGGGGCGGCTGCGGTCTTCTTCTCCTTGTGTTCGTAATCGTGGTCGTCGTCGTCGCCGTAGGTCTCCTCGACGGAGTAGGAGTTGGACCATGGCTCGAGCCAGCCCTTGCCCTTGATCTCCTTTGCCCACTTGACCTTGGTGGTGCCGGCGGCGGAGGCCTTGGACTCCCACTTCCACTTGCGGTCGAACCCGTCGTCGTTGGGGGTCCTGAGCTCGGCCTCCCACTTGTAGCTCCTCCCGCCGGCGGGCCTGTCCTCGGCGACCCACTTGAGCTTCCTGCCGTGGGACTCGGCGGCGTAGGTGTACTTGCGGCGCGGCGCGGGGGTTCGTGGTGGCGCGAGGGCGCGCTCGAGGGCGGAGACGCGGTGGCCGAGCGCGTCGAGGAGGAATGGGTCGGCGGCGAAGGCGGGGCACGAGGGGGGCGCGGCGGCGGCGGCGTGGGGCGGGAGGAGGAGGTCGAGGTCGAGGTGGAAGGTGTCGATCGGGGAGGTGGAGGTGAAGCCGAGGGGGCAGGATGGGTGGTCGTCCAGGAGGAGGAAGCGGTGGTAGGCGGCGGCGGAGGAGGTGGAGGAGGAGAAGGGGGCGGTGGGGAATGGGAAGAAGGGGTCCTCGTCGGCGTGGAGGTCGAGGAGGCGGAGGAAGTGATCGCGGCTCATGGTGGCCGGCGTGTGCAGGAGGGACGGGGAGTGGAGACCGCCGCGGGTGGCGAGATTCGGAGGGAGGACGGCGATGAGGACAGACAGGCAGGGAAGAAGGGAAGAAGACGGATGGGATGGGAAGTGACTGGTGTGCCCCCGCTCGTTGCCGTTGGGACGGGGGTAAAACCGGAAGGAATGCGGGAACCTTGTTTCTTTCCATTTCGCTATGATGAAACCGAATTACGAGTCCATGAGCCGCGATTATCAGAAAAGAAAAGAAACCGCAGCGCGTGCGCGATGAACAAACCTTACCTGCTCCAAAGTCCAATCTTCCTTTCCGCGCACTGTATTTGTCTTTGGTCTTTGTGGGTACACAAACTGAAAAGGAGGGAATCCCAAGGCGCTTTGCTTTTGGGTGTTTGTGGCAGTGGCCGCCATGTGCCATGCTTGCTCACATGTCCCCCCCAGGTGCCATTTTTTCTATTTCTTTGTGATAACTGGAACCGGTGAAGTCATCAATGATATGCAAGCGATAGCCAAACCAGTGGATATGCTACCAACCAAAAACATTCCTCCAAACCCCATCGGTCCAGGCCAGCCTCTTATGCAGGCAGCAAAATAGATTCTATCTCGGGGCCAAGCACTGAGATCCAAGCAACTAAACACGGGCCGAATGCATAGGATTGCCCGACAACCAAATATGTCCTCACAAAATAGAGCCATAGAAATCACAACACTGTTGAGACTCGAGAACGAGTGAATAATTACATTTGACGCTGAACCATATGGTCCTAGGTAATTATTACAACAGATTATTTTAATATTAAGGAGCATATTAACAAGTGTCAATAACTATAGAGCAAGTGGTTGATTACATCCCACGACGAGCCGGATGCTCCAAATTATTACAACACAAAATTTTTAGCATTAACAAACATATTAACAGGTGTTAATTACTAAAGAACAATATTGGTATAAGCTCGCGAATCACACGACCTACCATGATACGTTGAGATGTGGTAGTCGTAGTAATTAATTTAGAGGCCGAGGAGCTGGCTGTTCTCCCAGAGCGTCTTGGCCGAGCGCCTGAGCCTCCTAGCCTCCTCCTCAGTGAGCTCCATGTCGGCCACTCCAAGGACACCACCACAGCCAAGCCTAGCAGGGAGGCTGATAAACACCTCGTGATCATCCGCTATGCCATGGAACCCGGTGGCGAGCACGGAAACCGGGTGGATGCGGCGCTGGTCTCGGAGGATGGTAGCCACAAGGTTTGCCACCGAGTAGCCAATGGCCCAGGATGTATAGCCCTTGAGGTTGATCACCTCGTAGGCGCTGTTCACCACGGCGCGCCGGATGCCCTCCAGAGCTTCCTCGTTGAAGCTGCTGTGGCTCTCCTGCAGCGACTTGAGCACCGGCATCCCCGCCACGCTCACCGTCGACCAGATGGCCACCGAGCTGTCACCATGCTCGCCTACCATGTAAGCCTGTGTGTGTGCGCATGTACTTGCACTCGTCAGTAAAAATACAATTTTGTACTTGTGATTATTTGTGATAGCAGCAAATATGATAATATATTAGAGAAAAAGTGCTGGCGTCATATGCCAATTGACACAGGCTGCTGATCATATCTGACCTGCACGTCTTGGGCGTTGACGTCGAGATGCTCGGCGAGGAGGAAACGGAATCTGGAGGAGTCAAGGTTGGTGCCGGATCCGATGACGCGGTTGACCGGGAATCCCGACAGCTTCCACGCGACGTAGGTGAGGATGTCGACGGGGTTGGAGACGATGAGCAGGATGGCGTCGGGCGAGTGCTCCGCCAGCGCCGGCACGATCTTCCTGAACAGCGCCACGTTTCTGTGCAGCAAGTTCAGCCTCGTCTCCCCCGGGATCTGCCGGGCCCCCGCCGTGACGATGGCGAGGTCGGAGCCCCGGGTCACAGCGATGTCCGTGTCGGAGACGAGGCGCGTGCGCGGCAGGAACGCCGCCGCGTGCTGCAGGTCAAGCATCTCGCCGCGGAGCTTGTCCGGCAGCGCGTCCACCAGCGCGATCTCGTCGGCGAGGTCACGCGTCAGGATCGTCTGCGCGATGGCCATGCCGACGTTGCCGGCGCCGATCACCGACACCTTGGTCAGCCGGCGGCGGTGCGACGACGTCGGCGTGCAAAGGCTGTCGTCGGCCACCGGGCGGAAGAAGCCCGACGCCGCGCCGTTGGCGTCGAAACCCAGCTCCGACAAAGACGAAGCCTTCTTCATCGATCTTGGCTTGTTGTTGATGGGTAGGGAGGGGGTGTTCTGCTTGGCCGGAGGATCGGAGCAACGGGAAGTGTTTGTGGGTGCTTGATTTGCTTATTTGGCTGGTGTTTGGGGGACTTGAGAGAGAGATAGGTGATGGATGATAAGGGCTGTTGCTATTTATAAGGAAGCCCGGCGGCCCCAAGCAAGCAATGCTGAAAGCGATCGATTTCCGGTCACGGGGTACCTACCCCTGCACCAAGTTTAGTGATGGTCTGATGGATCATATGTCGATGGGTGTCCTTTTCATTCTGGAAAGAAAACTCTCTGTAGAAAATTACCTGTGTTCAAAGAAAATGACTTTGACTCGATCTCTAGAAAGACAAGAAGAATAAAATAAATGGTAAGCAGTAGTATTACTGAAACAATGGGTAGTTTATTGGTTTCCTACGTGCGTGCATATAAAACCGTCAACTAACAGTATGTATGTACACTAGCTAGTACCAATAAATACCAAATTAAGACTTAGGCAATATAACGGTGCGGCGATTTTATTTGCATCGAAACTACTGCACCGCTCTTATTAGTGCAGTGTTGTACGTAGCATGATGATGCATGCATAGGAATCAACTTGATTGTCACATTCATCTTGCCAAATATAACATGTTTTATAATGTACTTGGACAAAAAATGAAACTAAAGGTGTAGTACTGTGTTGCGCATTAGAATTATTGTGATGTGAGTACATAGACACGGCATAGATTATTAGATAAGGTGTGCTGCTGATGTACGCGAATCAGGGGGAAGCTAGCGTTGGATCAATTTGGACCACCCATTATATGTACTTATATGTCATTGTCGTGGTCGAAGTCGAGGAGGAAATGCGTGACATCATTCACTTTTCAACTCAAGTTGATGATAGTCGATTATCATATCATATAGATTAATTAGGCATAACAAAATAAGCACTACTATCTGGTCAGCTGGATTATATTGATTCTCGAGTGAGTGGTAAAGTTCAGCAGACAGCTAGTGTTGGTGCATATATATACTCCTCCATTAAGTAATTCATGTCGATGACCCCGGCCGTCCAATGCAAACTTTAACGTCGTCCCTTGAGTAGGCGGCGTTGAAAAGTTAATAAAGTAGTAGATGGATAGCACGCTGGTGCAAGTAAAATCCTGGAGGCCACAGCCCCCTGGATGGAGCTGCCCACCGGTTTTCATCCATGCACATGCACCAGCAAATCTCCGTACTACGCTTAGTACTCCCTCCTTCCACGTTTATAAGCGCACACGTAAAACGAGATTTAAACTTTACGATCTTTGACCAGTAGTTTATCCATCAATTTTTACATTTTGTCATATAAATTTGACATGGTTAGATTTATATTCAAAGGTGCTTTCCAATGAGTATAAATTCATAACCATAACTAATATAACATAAAAGAAATGAACAGTCAAAGTATGATTTAGGAGACCGTGTCATGTTATCTCATGCCTTATAAACGTGGAAGGAGGGAGTACTTCCATTAGGACTTAGGAGTAATATAATGGATGGGGAGTAATAATCTCCCGTTGTTGAATGGCTATGTTGTGTACTTCTGCTTTGTGCTATATACTGTACTGTATACTGTACTGTATCTCATATTTCATTAGATTAATTTTAGAGATTAACTATATACTGTACTGTATATGTTCATATGTGGTCCGTCGGCGTCCAATCCTCCTTCAGATCCTGTCATCGGTAGTAGTACGTACGGTGGAGCAACGGCAAGTGCTAATAAATAAGTCTGTCGGTGCTTAGGGAGCTTGGCTGCTTACTTGGCATGTACTGTACGCTGTGATGACGGTGACATGATCAGTAACACTAGCCACAATAATATGCTATTTAAACCCACAACTGAAACCAATTGCTGGTTACCACTGCACCACGTTACTGCTTAATTGTATGTGCCTCTGTGTGGTAGTGACGTTTTCCTTGTGCAAAAAGGAGAAGAATCTTCTTCGTTTTGTCTTGATGACTTGGCTACCTGCTTAGCCCATGGTTTGCGGTTTTCATAAGCGGTGATATGTCTGCATCGTAGTATTACTATTAGTGAAATAGTGGGACGAGTTCCGCAATGATCAGAATTTCAAAATAGAGGCCTTAGGCCCTGCTTGGTTCCCATCCTGGCTCGCCGTGCCTTGGGTTAGGTGGCACCATAAAAACCTGGCCGCTACTTAGGCCGCGTTTAGATGCCGAATGGGGACGGCCGATTCGGGCCTGCGGTCTGACAGGCCTGTCCCCCGGCTCCTGTAGCGTTTCGTTTGTTTGTGCGAAAAGTTGTCCAAAAATTTATCAATTAGGCTCAAAATATTCGTCTCGCAGAGTACAACAAAAATGTACAATTAATTTTTGATTTTATCTACATTTAGTACTCCATGCATGTTATGACATTTTGATGTGACGGGAAATCTTCTTTTTGCATAGTGTATTTGGGAGTTGCTTTTGGGGAACTTTTTGGACTAAACGCGGCCTTAGATGATCAATAGACTGCGGCATGTCATCATAGATTTCTAGCTTACAGTTGTTTATTTCCCCGCCGCAGGTGTGGTGCCGAAAATTAACGCTGCAGTTGTGGCGCGGATGGCGTGGCGATCTATGGCCGGGAGCCAAGCAGTTCCTTAATTGGTTGTTTACATTCGCCTTAGTTTGATATGATTGCACTCTAGCGTAATATAATTTGTATGTAACCATTAATATCTTGAACATGATTAAAGTCTGCTGTGTGCACCGATCTTGATTTCAAATATAATAGTATATATACGGTTAGGATCGGTTAGTTTAGGAAATAGTTTAGATTTTTAGTTTATATTTGAATTAAAAATTCAGATACAAACCACCCAATGAAAACCTAAATAAAACCAAATAAAATCCAAACTTCACAGTAAAGAAAAATTTACCTTAGCAATTTGATTTAATATTTTATTCTTTTAGCAATTTAGGATAGAGCACGAGATCGAAGACGTTCTTTCTTTTTTTTTTGAACGAACAACACTCGACGAGTGTGTTTCTATTACCCAACCCGCCACTCAGCATGCCTCACTCTCGTGCGCGGGGACCTCCAGCCCCGCTACATGGCTCACGCTCTGGACTCGTCTCAAGAATTGCCGTCGAGGTAGTAAGAAGGGGTGCCCCGCCCCCAGGAAGCCGTATCAAGCCTTCAGATCACCGCCGAGGTTTCGCTCGGTCGGATTGGGACGTCGACACGAGCCGCTTCACCACCAACACTCCATCACAGCTCCTCAAACACAGCACATGGCATTCGCCTACCACCACCATCGGTCCACCACCGCCACCCAAACGAGCAGTGCCGACCACCCAAGAAGTCAAAGGACACGCGGTCACCACTTGCGCCATCTTGTTGACGTTGTTCCGTACCGAGCCAGCCACTGCCGTGCAGGATTGGCCGCCACGAACCGCTGCAAGTCGTGTAGCCGCCGCTCCATCGTAGCTGCTTGCGCCGTCATACGACGCTGTTCTGCACCGCGTTAGCCCTGCCAAGCAAGACTAACCGCCGCAGCCCGCTGCAAGCTGCGAAGCCGAGTCGCGGGCAGCCACCAGTGACCATCGTCAGGTAGCCTCCACCGCTGCCGGCCACCCCAGGGAGCACACATCAGACAGCACTGTTGAAGGTCCTATGAAGCAATGCCTCCAACGAGGTGAATGGCGTCCAAGGACGTCATCATTGCCGCTCCGGACGGAGCATGGTTTTCACCATGAGGACCTCCTACCAGGGAAGGGCAGGGCCATATCGACGCCTCCAAGAAGGATCGTGGCACCCAAAGGCGTCACCGTCGCAAGCTTTCGCCCGTCCCGAACCCTCCTGGCAAGTAGCAGCACCAAGAAGAAAGGGGCTCCAGCGCCGCGAGCCACACCCCCATGGCGTCGCTGCCTCGCGCCCTCAAGCGTAGCTTGAAACGTCACCATGACGCCGCAGGCAATACCCGAGCAGTCCGCCGACGGCCGCACCACCACTGCGCAACCGGGACAGATCGTGAACCCCCACCTCCGCATCACTGCACCACAGCCGCTGTCTGGCGCTTGAAGAAAGCTCAAGGCCTCCACCATGCCTTTCCAACCGCACCCACAGCAGGAGATAAGCCATGGCCGCGCCGAGAAGCTGCACACCCGCCCGCCTCCTCCACGCACCGCCGGCCTCCAGAGCGCCCGCGGCCCTCGTACAGCTGTCGCGCCGCCACCGCGCGCCACGGCCGCCAACCGCCGGCATCACCGCGTGCCGCCAGCCGGCCGTCCCGCGGCCTCCATGAGACGCGCCGGCCGCCACAGATGCTCGGCCGCCGCACCTCTCGCAGCGCCTTGCCGGGCCGTCTCCGACGGGAGCCGTCAGCAGCCCCTGCCTCTGCCGCGGCACCGTCGTCCGCCGCCACCCCAACCACCGAAGCTCCGGCACGCCGTAGATCCGGCCAATGGACGACCGGATCCGGCCATGGGGCCTCGGATCCATAGCCCCGCGCCGCCGCCGTCGCCATGGCCGGCGGGGCCGAAGGACGCTGCTCCGCCGCCCCGAAGATGGCGTCACCGGCCAAAGAGGCCCTGCCGCCGCCGTCCTGGAGGTCCGCACGGGCTTCCGGCTGACCTCTCCGGCGGCGGCAGGGGAGGGAGGGAGGGAGGGAGGAGGCTCGGCGGCGGGGGGAGTCGCCGCTCGCGTCGCCCGAGCGGGGCGACCGAGCGGGGGGGGGGGGGAATCCCAGACGTTCTTTCTTTTAACTGGCAGTAAAATTACCGAATGTTTTTGAAATTCCACAATTTGGCACATGCAATATTCCATAAAAATACGGGATGTGCGGGGACAGCAGATCTCTGTCCCGTGCACATCCTCTTTGGTACTTCCACGCCTTCCTTAAACGGTGATATTTCGGTTCTCCTGTTTTTGTAAACCTGCTCAGTAAGAGATAGTAGATGAAAAACAATAGCGAGGAAAACAACCTTAATTAGTCCCTAGTAGGAGATTTTACCTTATTTTTCCCCCTCAAAATTAAACACTCATTGTTTCTTGATTTCCACATAGCCCAGCATATACTACTGCGACCCTCATCACAGAATGAATCAAACAAATAAATTAAATGTAGAGGCGATCGAAAGAGACTGCACAAAGCAGAAGTAATTCAAGGTGTGCCGCAGCTGAATGTAGTGTATATATGCAAATCAGGGGCAGGGCAGGATTAATTTGGATCTTCCACTACACGTATATTACATGACGTTAATTAATTATCGCCGTCGCGCGCAAGTAAGTACGTGTTGCCAAGAAGGAAATTAAATGTGTTTTCGACTCAAGTGGATGATCGATGGATCGGCTATATATATATACAGTACTCAAGTTGTAGTGCGGCAGGCAGGCAGGCGGACGATGCGATGGCCCCGCCGGCCGGCCGTTCATATGAATATTGAAACTCGAAGAAGGCTGTAGAGTATTTCATTCCTTGGAGGAGAGCGAGCGAGGTGCAGTTATATATACACGACGTAAAGAACACTTATAAAAGAATTTGTAAAAGTAAAACCACAGGGAAACAGATATTCAACAAATTAAACCACAGGGAAACAGAAGTAAAGAACACTTATAAAAGAATTTGTTCAGAGAATATAACCTCGGAACGACACACCACACAAGCTAGTACAGAGTACTATGAATCAATGACGATCAAAAGTAAATGTACCTTCAAAAGTAAATGTACCTTCAGTGGGCTTCTTCTTCATCGTGGCAACAAATTTTTCTCTAGCTTCACTAGGGATTTTGGAGCAATGTTCGGCAATATGATTCCTGAGACTATTTGTACCTGATTTCTTTGCAGCTGTTATCTTTGCGCCACAGTATTTGCACACGGCCTTAAGCGCGCCATCTATCTCGACCAATCTTGTCTCAAAATACTCCCAGACTGCTGACCTTTTTATTGGTGTTAGCAAAGAACTGTTGTTGGTGCTTCCACTGGTTCCAGATGTCTCAGAACGATGAGAAGCCATCTGTTTCAAATATCAAAAATAATTAGCACATCAAAAATCTGCAACTTGAAACTCTAATTAGCCATCTGTTTCCAGATCTATCAGGATAAAAAGTAGGGAAAGGACATCATCTAACATATGAAGACGCTGATGACTCAAACTCTTCCAAAGATAAATTAAATAGCTATTGATGTTGATTGAAAGGGCTAATTCAGTGCTTCAGAGCACTACTAAAAAATGATGCTGGTACTATAGCTTAAAAAATCAGAACTCGACTACTGTGATGGTAATTGTGTACTTCCATCAATTTAATTTAGTTGTCAGGCGGCCCACCTTAATTAAGTTGGAATATATAAATGATATATTCCCTTTGACCGAACATCGACAGCAAGCTAGTTTTACTAACAGAAGAGGAGAGGGAAATGATAGAGAGGTTCAACATTAATTTGCAGGTGAATTATATTGTCCCATTGCTTGCTAACAATCAGCAAGCAACTCCCCGCGCTACTCGATATAGATAGATGTAGCTCTGAATCCTAATCAAACTGAGAGGAGTTGACCAAAAAAGATAAAAGAAATTAGGGGAAATTGACCATCCAACCGCACGATTGAGCTCTGATTGAGCTCTGACCAAGAACATATGGCTGCCCGGAGAGGAGCGGACCAATTGACCAAACAACGCACAATGCCGAACCGGGAGGAGCGGGGCCAAACCTGGAGGTGGGGGTGCACGGCGGCCGGCGGGCGGGCGGGCAGAGGTCGTTGGACCGCGACGCGACGCGCGCGCCCTTCTCTTGGAGCGCGAGGGGGATGGAACCTGTCCCGCGGATCTAGCAGACAGAGAAACGGGTGAGGAGAAGGAGAGGGGAAAGGGTGCTGCAGACGAGGAGATTGGAGGGGAGATGAACGAGGTTCACCTGGATCCGTCGCCGTCGTTGGAGGAGGTCGCTGGGAGCGATGCAGGCGACGGCAGCTGCCGGCGGCGGCGCCGCCCTTCTTGCGACGGCGGCGACGCGAGAACGCCCCGTGAAAACCCACCCAGCACAATGGGTCAATAAGGACCCATTCCGACCCTCCCCGACCCATGCTTGCGGCAGACCCAGTCCAGCCCCGACCCGCTTCCCTCTAAGACCCATTACCACCCATCCACATAAAACCCACATGAGGACCCCACCCGAAACACCCATTTGGCCCCGGCCCATTAGCAGGCCTAATACACGTGTGTAGATCAGCCCTCTCGATCTGGATCGGATGGATGGAGCGGCCGGCTGCTGTCGTCCGAGTTTCTTGCATTGGACGTCGATGCAGAAATTTCCGCAGGCCGCCGCCGGGTCACTGCAACCGTACCGTCGTCGTCAAACCTCAAACGCATGCACGCACGCGTCCGATCGACGTTATTTCCTCCTGTCGTCGTCAGCCGTTTTCTTCTAGCTCTTTCTTCTTCTTCGACTTCTTCTTCTTCTTTTTCCTCGGTCTTCTTCCTCCCAGCTGACGTACGTACACGAATCCATCTGAGACCTACACGCTAGCTATTCCGACCGGCCTGTCCTCCGATCGCGTTTTTTTCCTTTCTTTGACGATCCCATGCGTATGTATGTACGTGCATCCCAGCTAGATCCAGAGACCATCACCAGCGTATATATCATCACCTTTTCCACGGTCCACACCGTACCATACATACACACCCAAATATTATTATTATATTATCGTTAAGTTTATCAGGCAACGGGTTGCGCTCCGCGCCGAGCAGGCAACCCACATGCGCCATCACCGGCCGGGTTAGCGGCCCGGGGTTAGGGATCAGGAGTTGCTGGGGAGATCCCCTATCGGCGGATCTAGAAGGAGGGATTGGAGGGCAACGGGCGATGGCAGCACCGGCCGGACGGTGGAAGATCCCGGTGGGCGGTGTCGACGGTGGGCGTGGAGACACCGTAAGAGAAGATTGGCGGAGGAGAGACTAACGTGGAGGCGGGCGGTGGGCGGCGGCGGAGGCGGTTCAACCGCCGGAGCCGGGGGCAGAGGAGGTAACGGAGGCGGCGACAGGAAGGGTTAGCGTGGAAGCGGGCAGTGGGCAGCGGCGTAGGCGGCTCGGCCCCCCGGAGCCGGGGACGGAGGAGACGAGGAGGACGCTGGGACGCGCCGTCCGCTTACAGCGTGACGGGTCGCGCGATGTCATGGTCCTATATTATACTCCGTTCTCCACATTTATAGCCGTGTTTCTTTAGTTTGTGAAAAATTTTACACACGTTTGACCACTAATTAAGGGTATTAAATAAAGTTAGTTTACAAACCTATCTAATGAGGCCTTGAACCGTAGGATTAAAGGATGGTTACTGGAGTAAATCATGGGTTAATTAGGCTCGTTAAATTCCTCGCGTAAAGTTACACTCATTCGGTTTTTGTAACGCCCGCGTTTAATCTCTGGGAAATTTACCTAATTAATGCACCGGTAAAAGCTTTTTCAAAATGTTTTTCCGCCCGAGCCCGCTCTCGGGTCGACCGCCGGGCCCGACCATCGCTGGCCGACCGCCGTCGACCGCCTGTCGGCCCCTCGCCGCGAATCCCGCCGGCGCCCCCCCTCTCTTTTCCCCTCCCCTTTTCCCCTTTTCTCCTTTTCTTTTTCCCTCTTTTTCCCTCTTTCCTTCCTTTTC
>OAMR01000480.1:355554-368124 GCA_900205405.1 Echinochloa crus-galli
GTTTGAATATTAGTCACTGCTAGAAATGCTTAGGACTGTTTTACTATATACTCTCTATAAAAATCATTTGGTATTTACAAAAGCAACCGTGTGCGTGCTTTAAAATGAAAGAAATGGATTTTAGGAAGAACTTCCTAAGGTAAATAACGACCCATCTGATCTCGTGAAGCAATTATCACTTATGATGGATGAAAAATTTTCAGTAGCAAATATTATTGGTGATAAGCATGCTTCTTTATCTGATGAATTAAGTGCCTTGAAAAAGAACAAAAATATTGTAGATGATTCTTTTCCATCGGATAACTTAAAATTTAGCTCGTTAGGTGTGCTAGAAAGTATTTTAGATCCAAATTTGGGCATACCAGCGAATTTCTTTGCAAGACAAACATCACATGCACCATCGGTCAGCAAACCGGTCAGACCGCTTTTCCAAACCGGTCAGACTGGTCTGCCCAGTTTCACAGCTGGTCAGGCCATTTCTGTGTTTGGTAGTCCATTGTCTTTAGTAACGCCTAGTTCGGCCGCTTCTGGTCGAGGAATTGATATGGGTAGTTCAAGTTTATATCAAAAACCATATCCTCCTGAGTTTGATCTTGTTCCCTATCCCGCTGGTTGGCGTGTTCCTGAGTTCACTAAATTTAATGGTTTTGATACTCGTACAACTTGGGATTATGTGAGTCAATATATTCTCCAGTTAGGTATAGTGTGTTTTTATGAAGATTTGCGTGTGCGCTTGTTCTCATTATCTCTTACTGGAAATGCTTTTGCTTGCTTCTCTTCGCTTGCTCCAAACTGAATACAAACATGGAGTCAATTAGAGCATAGATTTTGGGATCACTTCTTTAAAAAAGAGAACGAAGCTAAGGAAACGGACTTGACATCGGTTACACAAGGCTGCGATGAATCGGCCATTGATTATTTTAGAAGATTTAAAGATATTAAGAACCGATGTTGTAGTTTAACAATTTCCGAGAAGGATTTGGCAAACTTGGCTTTTGCGGGTTTACAACCTCATTCGAAGGAAAAGATAGAAGGTTTTAATTCTGTTAATCTGTTGCAAATGATGGTTATGAATTTAGAATATAGATTAAGAAATACAAAAGAACCCGTTAAAACTCATCAGCCCAACATGCGTATTGTTGATAATAATTCTGATATTTCAGACGATGAGGGTAAAGAAAATTGTGCTGCTGAGTTTGTTTGGCCATCGAAGGCCGAACCATGTTCTTGACCTTCACTCAAGCCGATGCAGAAAAATCAGCAAGGTGAAGTGAAATTTACTTTTGATGTTGCTAAATGTGATCATGTTTTTGATGAACCACTCAAGAGTGGCAATATTAAATTGTCTCATGCTATACCATCGTCGAAAGACCTGAAAGGGCATGCATATTGTAAGTGGAATAATTCTTTTTTGCATGCAACTATTGATTGTAATATTTTCCGTCGACGGATACAATCGGTCATTAATGAAGGATGATTGTTATTAGCTGAGACATAAATTGATGAAGCTCTTTTATCTGTTCATACTTTGAATCTAAATAATCCCAAAATACTTATTCGGCCAGAACAAGCCGAACGAGCCAAAGGGAAAAATGTGATCATTGGAGAACCAAGGCCGAATAATGTCAATGACAAAATTTTGGCTAGAAAGTTGATGATTGGAAAGACTCTGGATAGGAAAGAGTCTCTGAAGATTACTATTAGAACATCTAGGCCCGGGGTGCAAGAGAGTTCATCAACTGAAGGTCGGTCCGCTGATCAGGCGAAACCGGTCGGAAACCGGTCCGACCGATTTGTCACAAAACCGACCAAGAACTTTCAAACCTAGGCGCCCGGAAGTGGGTACTTGTAAGATGGATGATCAGCTCCTGAAAAAGTACACAGAGGCCGTTCAAGTTGATCAGCCAACAAGAAAGAAATCAAAAGCAACATCACGTTGGGATAATTCTACAGCTCTAAGAGGGAATAGCAAGCACCGAGGTGATGTTATTACTGTGTTTTCCCCACGAAAGGCGTATACTATCATGCCATGGGTACTTCCCGTATCAAATTCTCAATATCCGATGTGGGATCAAGGAGTGTGGTTGCAATGCTTCCCTATGCCACAACCACCTCAGGATTATATGGGGATGATCCTAGAACTCCAGTGCATGGCCGATTGGGCTCATACCAATCAGGTCCGATGCCAGTCACTAAAGCGGTCAGACCGGTTGCACCAAACCGGTCAGACCAGTTTCGGTCTGATCAGAAGCCACATGCTCCTCCTAAGAAAGAATACCATGTCAAGAAGAAGAAGGAGGATTTGCAGCCTGTAGTTGATCCAAAGCAAGCAAAAGTTGATGGGTTTGTGACAGTTGGTGATATTCCAGTAGTTATGCAAGATTTGGATACAGTGCCGATTGTTCGATTGCTGTTGCAAATAAAGGACCTGTCGAGACAGATGATCATGAAGCTAGCAGTAGCAAGTTTGCAAAAAAGTACTATCAATCCAGATGGTGTCCCTCGGGTTTGAATCATACGCAAAAAAGAAAATTGCAACGCTTGCGCAATAAAGAGAAAAGGGAGCAGGAAACAGAGATGTTGAGAAGTGAAAAGCTTAACCGTCACAAACACATGGTTCCTCAAGGCAAGGAGTGGTGAATCAAGTCAAGTGGCCAGCCAGCAGCCAGAGCGGTCAGATTGGTTTCGCCAACCGGTCAGACCGGATTCGAAGAATCCAGTACAAAACAGTCAACTGAATCGGCGGTACCCGTTTCAACTCCTGATGACTTTGTGGTACCAGAGGAAGAAGTTGCTTGTCTCCATTTTGGGCCTCATGATGCTGTATTCCATAAACCTAAGGAGTTGGTTGATCATTTGGAAGCTTTATATATGAAAGGATATATCAATGGAAAGCCGATTTCGCGGATGCTAGTCGATGGAGGGGCTGTTGTGAATCTCATGCCCTACACTCACTAGAAGGAACTTGGCGGGAAAGATGAAGAGTTGATCAAGACAAATGCAACAATTACCGGCGTGGGAGAAGATAATCTTATAAATATAAAGGGAATTGCTTCCATAGAATTGGCTGTTGGAAGCAAGACGCTCACTACAGTCTTATTCATTGCAAAGGTGCAAGGTAACTTTAGTTTAATTCTTGGGCGTGATTGGATTCATGCAAATCAATATGTACCGACTACCTTGCATCAATTACTTATTCAGTGGATCGGTGATGAGACTGAGGTGGTACATGGTGATAATTATTTTTCCAATGAGCGATCTTGATTTTATTGATGCACATGATAAACATTAAGGGCTTATCGGGCTTGTCTGTCTGATTAAGAATTATTCAGTTGCAACAAACATGTTTTATCCCTGCTACATTAAAACCGAAGAAAAATTGGTTTCATTTGCTATGATCAATGTCTCATGCAAGTCCATTCGACCGGTTTGCTCAGTCCATTCGAATTTAGAGCTGCTCCAGCAGCAAAACGATCACTATCGGGCGTATATGAACGATATGTGTAAATCAAGAAAAATGTTCATGAGGGATCCGGCTATTATATTTATTCTTTGGGCCGATTTCTCATTTTTTGTGATTAATATAATTTATGGATGCAATATTCGATTAATTTACCATTCTTCAATTCTCAAGTTGAAGTATTTCGAAGACCAATTAACATTTAAAGCAATTTGGTCATTTTTTGCATCCATGATGGTTTACAAGCGTGAGAATGGTTTTGTTCAAGAATTTCATAAGTTGGATCTTGATGATAATCTGATCTTGGCCATTTGTATCGTGATTGCGGCATATTCATTAATACGGCCGGTTGGAATATTTTGCACTAACAAGCAAGTCCCCTATGGTTCTTCTACTTTGGCTAAAGGTTTTTTGATTCAAGGATATGAAGCTGGTGGAGGCTATATATTTATTATACATTTTCAGTTGTGAGTATAGAAGACAAAAGACCAATTGCTATTCATTGTAATTGGGTCAGTTCGTGCATCCATGTTCATTTGAAGTACAAGATTGACTTTGAACCAAATTCTAGACAATCATAGCCGAAGTGCTATATATTCAGGTTTATATCTTATGGGAGATGCAGGAATATGAGCAGCATGGTGAATCTATTGTCATGAGAATCGAGATATATGGACAATTGAGGTTTTTCATCATTATAGGCAAGTTGGAACTAATGTGCGAGTGTTTATCATTACTTCAATGCAATTTTAGCTCGAAGAAATGTTTCTTGATACGCAAGCTTTACCAAGAAACAGGGGGGCATGTGTTGACAATCAAAATTGGCAATAGTGCAAACCGGTCTGACCGGTGTGCACAAACCGGTCAGACCGGTCAGACCGGTTTGGATAATATTGTTAAAATGCAATTTGGACTTCACCATTGTATAGCTCTCGTCGAGGCGATCAAGATGCATATGTAGAACGTTTAATTTGGACTCCGGATGAGAGAGTTACGACTTCAACAAGATTTGCTCTCAAGAAAAACCGGTCTGACCGGTTTGCCCAACCGATCAGACCGATTTTGGTTATGTAATTCGAGTAGGTTTAGGACAACATGTTTTATCTCGTATTGTAACCGACTCTAAAGGGGTACGACTTCCTCAGCCTATAAATATAAAGGCTCAAGGCCGATTGAAGTGTTCCTAATCGAACCAACACAATTGTACCTTACTTTTTTGTCCCCAAACCCTAATCTCTTCCAAACCCTATCCTATGTTCTTTGCTCGGTCTAGGTGTATTTCACACCTCCTTTAGCTTGAGCTAAAATAAGCTCGATATCAATAGCCTGATAGTGTTAGCTGAAGCCTAATTGTACTGATCGATAAATCTTAATTCATTATGATTAACGTGCTTTCGTGCAAGCGCTACTCATTTCCTATTCGAAACAATAATTATAAATATTAGCCACGCAATAATTGGGCGAAGGCAGACAACAAGTTGCTCGTGGCGGTTGAGCTTTTCGACAGCACCAACAATTAGATGCCGCAGGAGATGACGAGGCTAATATTCCAAGCACAGATGCTAGGGAACAAAGACAGGTGAGGGTGCAGATTATTTTTATGATGGGCAGGACTGCAGGAGGTTTGTGTGCGAGTGGGATTTTCTAGGGCTCAGAATCTTTGCCTTGCCTTTGTGCCTGTCTGTGATGATCTGTGGAGGCAGCTAGATTTAGTGGTGGGTTTAGGTGCAGTATCCCAGTATCCTCTTGCTGCAAGTTATGATTATTCTATTGTCTGGGTCATTCTCTGTGTCACTAGTGTTTGACTGCTTGTTTGACTGTATTATAGTGAGGTTATCATCTCGTATTTGCTCGATGGTGGTAGACCAAATAAAAGAAGTGTGTGGCTGTCAAAAATTCATATGTATGCTAAAGATTGCTTTTAGTTTCCTTTTGACCCCGCAGGACACTCTTAAATACTTGGAAGCATTTTTCTACTCATCGAGCGCTTATAATTCCAACAGTGCACCTGAAATTCATCCAGTTCACTTGTAGACTTGCAGTTTATGTAGGTTCATGGGAGATTTTTCACATGTCAAAAATCAAACGCATAACGATAAGAGGCAATTCTTATGACAATTGGTCAGCATGAATCCTCCAAAAAGTTGGTGACCATGTGCGTGTGGGAATTATCCTTTCTGTCAACCTCACCTCACCATTGATCTGGTTACAGCCAAAGTTGTCGTTGATAATCTGCACTAGACACGCCCCTGCTGCTGATTGACTTTTTAGAAAGTTCATGTGCACCAGTGCACCTAAGGTATACTACGACCAAAAGATTGTGCGGATTGGTTCATCAATCATCACCACCGTCATTCAGCACTAACACTTCGGACAAGCGCACTCTGCCCATAGAGGGTGGCAGAGACAACGTCTGGTTTGGTTGGTGCTATTGATCATCGTTGTGCGTTGATGTTGGAATGGGGGTGGTTGTGGAGGAGGGCCAGTGCAGCTAGCTAGATTTAGTGGTGGGTTTAGGTGCAGCCGTGCAGGATCCTCTTGCTGCAAGTTGTGATTATTCTATTGTCTGGGTCATTCTCTGTGTCACTAGTGTTTGACTGCTTGTTTGACTGTATTATAGTGAGGTTATCATCTCGTATTTGCTCGATGGTGGTAGACCAAATAAGAGAAGTGTGTGGCTGTCAAAAATTCATATGTATGCTAAAGATTGCTTTTAGTTTCCTTTTGACCCCGCAGGACACTCTTAAATACTTGGAAGCATTTTTCTACTCATCGAGCGCTTATAATTCCAACAGTGCACCTGAAATTCATCCAGTTCACTTGTAGACTTGCAGTTTATGTAGGTTCATGGGAGATTTTTCACATGTCAAAAATCAAACGCATAACGATAAGTTAGAGTATACTCTAAAGAGGCAATGTCTTACGACAATTGGTCAGCATGAATCCTCCAAAAAGTTGGTGACCATGTGCATGCGGGAATTATCCTTTATGTCAACCTCACCTCACCATCGATCTGGTGACAGCCAAAGTTGTCGTTTGTTCACCGCAGGTCCATCCCGGTTTTGCATGGCACTGTGCAACCCGGATTTGCTACAGGAACCGGTTTTGTTTTCCCCTTTTCTAATTTATTTTAGCTGAATCTTTGAAAAATCATAACTTTATTTTAGCTGAATCTTTGAAAAATCATAACTCTACGATACGATATCGGATGAAGATAATTTTTATATGAAAGTTGTAGCCCTCGACGAGATGTACAACTTTTTAGTTTTGAGTTTTTTCATTTGACGATGTTAAGGTGCTCAAAAAATTATATAAAATTACAGCATCATAATAATCACGTACTTTTGCTTGTCGCAGGTTCGGTGGCGCTCCTTTTCGGACGTGGCTGGCCCGCCTCCTCGCCGTCAATGTCAGCTAGTGCAGCTCTCCAGTCGTGGTCGAGGTCCAAGCGACCAATGTACCTGACGACGTCGCCACCGCTCACCCTGGCTGCGTGTAGATGAGGCTTCGACCAGCATTCCCGATGCCCATGGCCTCGACGTTGCTGCCGTGGAGTACACAGGGTGACGTGCTCCTTTCGCCTCTGGCGGTCAATGTTGGACTCGGATGCCGCGGCATTTATCGATGGCGCTTTGGTAGAAATGCACGCGTTTCCGACGCTAGTCCACCCTCCAAATCCTTATATACGACTCTTATAAGAAATGAAGAGTAAGCAGCTCTTCATTTTTTATAATGGTGCTGTAATTTTATATAAATTTTTTGAGCACCTTAACATTGTCAAATGAAAAAACTCAAAACTAGAAAGTTGTAGATCTCATCGAGGGCTACAATTTTCATGTAAAAATTATCTTCATCCGATGTCGTATCGAAGAGTTATGATTTTTCAAAGATTCAGCCAAAATAAATTAGAAAAGGGAAAAACAAAACCGGTTACTGTAGCAAATCCGGGTTGCACCGTACCATGCAAAACCGGGATGGACCTGCGGTGAACGGGTTCACAAGTTGGAGGGCCTGGATGTCTAGTTTCTAAGTTCGTGGACCTATTTGACACAGCGCTGCAAGTTCATGTACCCACGGTGCACTTTACTCTTTTTTTTTGTCTGTTGCTTCTTGATGAAATAATTAATGTGTTCCATTCTTCTATGGATCACAATGCAAGTTAAACTGAATGTGCTTCAATAACTAACACAACTTATTCTTTTATTGTGCATAGCCTGCTGTATTTCTTTTTTTTTTTTGAAATCGGTGCTGAAGACAGCGACGCGGCTCCACAACAAGAGGCGCTGCAGACCACATCATAGCTCCGCGATGGTTGCATAGCAACATTGGGCATTGCTAGAGATGGAGCGGAGCAGCCACGGGAAGAAGGCGCACAGGTGAGAGAGAGCCACAAATATAATGGACGACAAGGAGGTTGGGCCATTAGATCTGATAAGTAGTAGGCTCACTAGCGGAGAGAAGCTCCGAGCGACGGCAATGGTGGTAGAGGAACCATGCTCGATACCATGTTAGAATAGAAGCCATATGGTTGTATTCCCTATATGTACAGTTACATATATATGATATGGGCCTAAAATGGACCAAATGACCCTCACAGGCCACACTATATACACATATTAACACATATGAAAAAGTCCATCTTGCTTCCCGTATCTGTAACCGATGTTTGGTTTGGCTCCCCCATTTTGAATACCGGGTAAGCGACCTCTCCTATTTTACAAAACCGGTCACTTTTTCTCCCTCACTGGTTTTGAACCCCGGTTTTGACCGTTGACTTGCCACGTCGGTTTCTGACATGTAGGCCCTGCTGACTCAGCGTAAACCCTAAACAAAACAGCGGCCCGACCTGATTCGCTCGCCTCTCTCCCATTCTTTTCCCCTCGCTGGAACCTTAGCTGCGGCGACCAGCGGTCGGGAAGGCGACGCGGCGGCGGAGGCGGCTGGGAAGGCGACCTCGCGGCGGCGGCCGGGAAGGCGATCCCGCAACAACGGCCGGGAAGGCCCGCGGCGGTGGCTGGTAGCTCTCGATCTCCTCGCTGGTACACAACCGTTGGTCTTGATCCTCCTTTATTAGCATGCCTGAGAACTCGTCGAGGATCTGGAGGGTGCCATCGAGCGCGGAGGGCAAAGCGATGTAGCCAAGTGGGTTGCCATTGATTTGTTGCCCGATGTGCAAGAGGGAGTAGGTCCTGGAGCTAGTGTCGAAGAAATCCAGCAGCTACATGGAGAAATTTTTCAAATGCCTGAAGAAAACCATTGTTGTAAGTGAATTCAATTGATTTGTTGGTGGACTTTGGATTGGATTCGATGGAAATGGTTTGGTGAAATAATTTTTTTGCATTGCAGAACCCTCTCTATTCTTACTATTTGTGGGGAGCTGACTACGCAAAAGAACTTGAGAAGAAGGGTTTCATTAGAACTGATGATCTAAGGCAGTATTTACTGAAGCAAGATTGTCTGAGGCAAGAAGTTAAAGCTGAACGATTGAAGCAAGAGGTGGAGTCCTTGAGTGTAACATTCCGAAAATTCGCAGGAAAATGTTGAATGCAAAAATCCGGAATTTCAAAATTTTTGGTGAATTGTCGTGCATGCGAACAAACATATAAGGTTGTATTCATTTTTGCTCCCTAAATTCCTAGGAAATTTAAATTTAAATTAAAATTTAAATTGAAGTGCTAAGGAATAAAAATTAGAAGTGATTTGGTTTTTATTTGGGCTTCTTGGTTCTTTGTTTGGATTTGAATTCAAATCATCACACTAACTATCCTTGGGCCGAATCTCTTCCAAAGTCTGCTTCTCGCCCTTGAACTTCTTCCCATCCCGGCCTGCTAACAAAAACACCCCCCGGCCATCTCCAAGTCTGCTTCGCCTCCTCGATCTTTCTCACCAGCTCGCAACCCGCCTCGGCCCAGCCAGAAACCAGCCCAGCTCGGCCCAACCATCAGCCGCGCCCCCCTCCCTCTCTTTCCATCTCTGACCTATGGGCCCGCGTGCCACTGTGCTTCTTCCCCCTTCTTTCTTCTCCTTCACGCCCGACAGAGAGCTGTGCGCCGCGGCCAATCCCGGCGCGGGAGCTCGGGCGGCCCGTTGCGATGCCGCCGCGTGGCAGGGCACGGACGTCGAGTATCCCAAGCCGTCCGCTGCCCCAAACCCTAGGGTCTCGGCCCTATAAAACCACCAGCCGGCCGCTCTTCCCCTTCGAACCGCCGCCGCCCCTTTGGGGTTTCCCAATCCACCAATTCGAGCAAGGGAGTGTGGGAGGAGGTACCAGGGGTGGAGGAGGAGAGGAGGCCAGCCCAGGAGAGGCTGGAGCGTTTCCCCACCACGACGTCTCCGAGCCGCGGGCTGTCGCCGCCCAGAAAGACGCCGCCGGGGAAGGAGCCGGAGCAGCGTCTCGAGGAGGAGCCAAGGCATCGTCGGAGAACCTCGAGTCGCCCCCGAGCTGCCGCGATCGACTACACCGCGCCAAAGTGAGCCACCGCCATCACCTCCTCTGTTTCTCCCTTTCTACCGCCGTCGCCGTTTACCTCTGCAGCCGAGGCCACCGCGGACCGGGACGCCGGCCGCCGGGCCGAGAAGTCCCCTGACCTAGCCGCTCACCTTCGCGAAACCAAGGCCATTCTCCATCTGACTTTCCCGAGCCAATCCGACCCCTCTCTAGCGATCGCCGCCGTTGGGCGTTGCCGCCGGCCGCGCTCCAGAGCGCGCCGCGCGCGCATGCGTCCGTGCGTGGGCAAGGCCACACGGTAGACCACACCAAGGCAGCCACACCTTGTCCGTAGAGAATCCCGTGGCGGCCACATCTTGATCCTGTACGCCCGGTGCACCGTGGACCCATCTCACGGCGCACGGTAGATCACGTCCACCTAACCGCAGCCAGCGGCTCAGCCTTCGTGGGCCTAAAGTCCCGCACCCAAGTCCAGTTTTCCACCTCGAACTCTTCTGGCCTAGCCTCTTCCGGCCCAACAGCAGCCCGCCAAACTTAAACCTTTTCTTTTTTCTAACAGGTCAGCCCGGCCGCACCTGTCACTGATTGCTAGAGACTGACATGTGGGCCCATCTGATCCCGTTGACCCGCTGACCTTTGACCGTTGACTGGTCAACGTTGACCAAGTCAACGCTGACGTTATCCGGGCCCACGATGACGTCAGCAAAGCCGGCCCCACTGATGACGTCATGCTGACGTCAGTAGTGATGACGTGGTACGCCCTGGTGTTGCCACGTGTCCCAGCCTGATTGATTTTCTTTTTCAGAATTATTTAATATTTTCAGAAAATGATTTAAACTTCAAAAATTAATAATAAATCAACCGTAGCTCAGAAAAATATGAAACCAGTTTCTATATTTTTCTAAAATCATGATCTACGCATTAGTGTAGAGTTTGGTTTTGCTTGGGTCTTCTTGCTTCGTCGTTCTGGTGTTTCTTTGCTAAGTAGTCCCCGTTTTTATTTTCTTCCCGCGATCCTAGGAGGTCCGGAGAGTCCAGAGGAGGGCGTCTACTACCTCAACTACCTCTACGAAGTTCAAGAGCAGGTCCCAAGTTCACGTCCAGCCATTCTCTGAAATACCTATTAGACATGCAAACTAGTATGCTAGCGCTTTAATTTATATGCATGTTGATATGCCTGCACTGCCTTTTGTCTACCCTGTTTCCTTGCTACCTATTATCCACTATATGAGAATGCTATGCTTGCATGTGTTGGGATGGTTGTGATTGATCTTCTTGGCATGAGTTTGGGTGGCTTGGGAGGAGTAGTTCAGCTAGGCGGTGGAGGCGAGTACAACCCGGTCTTTTGATCGGGGTGCTTTGGAACTGCACTCGGACAGTTCCTACGGAGTACCTGTTGCGGGTACATTTATGGATTACTTGAGATTGATGGATTTGAGGAGTTTGGGCGGCAATACCTGTATTGGGTGCCGATTGCGGACCGTTGCGGCGGATCGCTTTGACGCTGATACACGCCTTGCCGACAATTAAGGACCCGGTTTGAAGTCACCTTTCAGACGTGGATTACAGTGCTCACCATCTACCCAGAATGGGGAGGGTTCTGGCAAGCCTACTTAGTGCGGTGCTAGACCTGTAGGAGATTTGAGTTTGATATGTGTAAGGGGGACTCGATGCGGCGTACTCTCCCTGATTTACCACAGCCCCCGACTGGCCACGGTGAGAAGGTTTCATGACCCTGGGGCAGCTGTTAGCTCAGATTGTTTCCCGAGCCCAGGGAGGCAGTATGGCACCGTTACTGCTTAGGGTCTTTGCTGTGGGCTGTGTCTCAAGGCGGCTAGCTACCGTCTGCAGCCCGGGTGGTTCCTGGAGCGCAACCTCTACAGAGTGAAAACTATACGTATAGCCATGTCCATGGATGACCGCATCTGGATCAACGGAGATTAGCATGGGATTCTGCTTTCTTACCTCATCCTTGATTTGGGTTATGAGAGGTTGGACCAGCTGTGGCTGTTGAGACAATGTGGGAAGGGAGCTCACCGAGTCGACTAGTGAGCGAAAGGAGCTGGCGGATGCTTATTGCGGGAACCTGATGAGGCAGGACGAGCCCGATGTGGTTGTGAGGTTGATGGTTGGTTTTGGGGAGTTCGATCTCTCTGGTGAGGACAGGAGTTGGTGATGAGATGAACTTGGGTTATTGCTGCTGCGCGCATAGGAAAACCCCAGCTTATATCCCTTGAATATTTTATTACTAGTTTAGGCCACTTTAAAGCTTTGCTGCATATTATGGTTGGTGACGTGGACCTGTCCCATTTCCTTGGGGACAGACTCTGGGTTTACAGGGGAGGACTCCAAGTTCAAGATTGACTTCGACGGGTGACGTAAATGAGGGCTGTGCGCTACGCTCAAGGATGCCTGTGGAGGAGGAGGCCTGAAGCTCCAGAAGCTTTTAGCTATCCACTGCGTAGTGTTTTCCTTTTGTCGCTTAGCCCAGTGGGCTTGTACCTTACCGCTATGTATTTATGTCATGTTGTGGACCTTAATCAATGTATGGATGTGATATTCTCCTGAAATGAGTTCTGTACGTGATAGCTGTTGATTCTGGGACTATCACAAGGGTACAGGGAGTCGGATTCTCGTAATTGGGAATCCGGTTCGTTTCAAT
>OAMR01000480.1:372409-386260 GCA_900205405.1 Echinochloa crus-galli
GACTTCGACGGGTGACGTAAATGAGGGCTGTGCGCTACGCTCAAGGATGCCTGTGGAGGAGGAGGCCTGAAGCTCCAGAAGCTTTTAGCTATCCACTGCGTAGTGTTTTCCTTTTGTCGTTTAGCCCAGTGGGCTTGTACCTTACCGCTATGTATTTATGTCATGTTGTGGACCTTAATCAATGTATGGATGTGATATTCTCCTGAAATGAGTTCTGTACGTGATAGCTGTTGATTCTGGGACTATCACAAGGGTACAGAGAGTCGGATTCTCGTAAATGGGAATCCGGTTCGTTTCATTGAGGAAGGAGTTAGGAGGTGTTGATGAGTTGAAGGAAAAAATGCAGGTGTTGAGGTTGCAGCTAGGAGGTCCTGCTGATCTAAAGGAATATATCTAGATGTTGAGGATGGAGTTTGTTGAACACAGACAAATGGTGGAAAGTAGCATACAAATGGTCATTAGATGTTGGAAAAGTGATGTAGTTGCTTTGTCTGTTGTGACATCCACTCTTGTACTCATTCATGTTGTTTCTAGTCGTGTGAACTGATGATAGCGTGTAGCAGTATTGAGCAGAACAATCCATGTATCTGTGCAATATGTTAAGATGACTGAATGAAGTACCAGTTATTTATGTGATTTGTTTGTGCAATATGGATATCTGGTTGGTCTATGCATGAGACTTCATGTTGCAAAAATAATATCATACAAAATGTAACAGGATGCATTTCAATTGGCCAACAAAGTCTTCCATTCATAACTCACATATTGTCTCACAACAGATTACATCATAATAATAGCCATAAAGTTTGGCATAGCAAATTACATGACAAAGGTCCAAATTGACATAAAGTTTGGCACAACTGGAACACTAATGCAACTTGCAGAACATTAACTAGAACATTAACTCAGAGTTTGTCATTCTGCCATGGAGGAAGCAACATAAGTGGTGCGTGCACATGTCTTGTTGTCAATGCTTTTTTGGAGGTGGCAGGTTCATGAGCTGAAACTTGAGCACTTGTTGTACCAGACCTAATGTTGATTGTCACAATTGAGCTTGCTTGGGAAACTAGGACATGGGCATGCATCTTGATCTGTGCAGAGCCACGAGCAGTTGTGGTAACCTTTGTCTTGGCACTTGATGTGGTCATCATCTTCTGCTTTTTGTTATTTGACTGAATTACAAAGAAGAAAATAGACAAGTCGTCAAATGACGTGCAAGAATATGTTACAAAGATGAATGTGTGTGCAAGAATATTACCTGTCTTCTTGGTTGACCACTGATTGGAAGAGATGTTTGGCTTCCAGCTCAAGAGACTTTCCTTTTCCTTGTAGTAGACTGTCTTTGTGGTGTGCTAGACACAATGGCTAGATTTGCAGCTGAAGATGGTCCAGCTAGGGCACCTATTCCTTGAGCTCTAGCTTGGGACGGTGTTCCTTGAACACTAACCTGGGAGCTTTGACCTTGAGCATTCCTCTTGTCACAGGTTGTTATGTTGTGACCTACACCATGACACTTCCTACATCTGATGACAGTTCCAACCTTTGGCATACTAGCTTTCTTGCGAGGTTCAGTTGCATCTCTTCTCCTTTCAGTCTTGGGTCTGCCAGGCATTTTAACATAACCAGGAGCTTTGACTGGTAGCCTCTCATACACAGGTCAGCCATTCATTCCCTCTAATGGTTGTAGACAATGGGCATATATTTTCTTGAAATGTCCTAACACATATGACCTATTAACTGCTTTCTTTCATAATTCATAATGAAAATAGCCTCTTTAGAGCCTCCGATATCTGATAGAAGTGTTTCTAAACTATGAAGGCCTACATAAACTGCACAGGGTCAGCTATGTGCTCGTCAGATTAGAGGTTGAAAGGAGGAACAAAGCAATAATAAAGGGCATGTATGGGAGAGAGTTCCATCTTGGCCTTGTGTCTCTAGATCCACTCACTCATAGCGATGGTGTTTGGTTGTTTAAGATTATTCCAATGTTCCATTGAAAGCACACATTTAATCCTCCGCCTTTTGCATATAAATAGGGTATTATGCATAAATCCTACAGATATCATAGAGGTTTAGATGATTCTTTTTTTTCTAAAAAAATGAATCATGCACATAAATGCAACAAGTAAACCTTAAGCTTTGGTTTAAGAAAAATATAACATGAGTTACGGTTATCCACTCAATGGTGTTTGGGACCTTCTGGAACCACGAATCGAAGCTGCTTTATTATTTTTTACCTTCTACAATTAATGTTTTAATTTCAAAAATTTTGAAGATAATTTATTTTAAAATGCTAGTATAAAGTAAGAATTCTAAAAAAATAAGAGTAAAGCTCATTTTACCCCTGATCTTGTCACGGGATCTAAAAGACCCCTAATCTCAAAATTGAACGTTATAAACGCTCCTGAAACAAAAGAGTTGGGGATGTATAATGTTCAGTTTCGAGATCAGGAGGGTCTTTAAAATTTTGTGACAAGATCAGAGAGTTAAAATGGACTTTACTAAAAAACTAATTATCATGGCAGGGCCTTGGAGGTCCATGCCACCATATTCACCCATAATACCCAATTGTATGAAAGCCATGGCAAAGTTCCTTATTATTTTTTAGATCTAGGTAGGTTTTATAGGCAAATAGGACAAGATTAAAGAAAGTTGTAAATGTTCCTCTCTAGAGAGGCGAATGGGCATATCTTCCCTTTTCACAAGGGGATATTAGGTCCCATTTGTCAAAGCTCACAGAGCTGATTCTCTGGTGAATTCAGGAGATGCTCTGCCAAACAGTTTTCAGAGAGATGTGATTCTCTGCTAATTCTGTGAAGTGATTCTCTGAAATGAACTAAGAGGCATTGAGCTGAAAAAAGTAGCTTCTCCTGATTCTTTGGAGTGATTCTCCATCCTGATTTTGAGAGTTTATGATAAAGAATAAAAGAGAATCACTTTCAGCCACGTAATCACTTCTCTATTGAATCAGATTCAATAGAGAATCAGAATCAGGTGGAGCTCTACCAAATAGGCCCTTAAGGCAAGTACATTGGTGTCGTCTGATAGACGGTCTCATGCAATGACACGTAATCTTAAGACGATTTATCAGACAACCTATACAATGGGTTGTTGTTTTAGTTGTCTCATAGTAATAGAAAATCCATTAATTTATAGAGAAATAAAGAAATATTATTGGTTACATGGCAACAAAACTCGTACAATGGTGGGGGAGTTGTCTCATAGTCCTAAAATTTAGCTCATGAGGCGGTTGTTTCGCGAAACAACGACCACAATCTCTTGCCTTGCTCTCTCTCATCCACATCAGCAAAAATCATACGTGACACTGCATGAGACGACTTATCAGACCGCTGACGTATAGCAATGTACCTCCCCTTAGTGGTCGCATTTTCTACCAGATGCATTTTGTCGAATATGTCTTTTTGCTCGGAACATAACCGTTTTGTTCCAGAACAATTTATATTTTTCCTAGAACAATTTTTTCTTTTATTTTTGGAGCAATTTGGTTAACAATTGTTCCATTTTTAAAAACATGTTTTCAACTTTTATCGAAATAGAGTGTGGTCCAGTTTTGAAGATCATATTATAGAAAATACAGTGATGAAATCAAATTTAATTTGGATATCTAGTTTGGAAACTATAACTTTTGGATTTTAAGTTTATGTCTTGGTTTGCATGCCCAGCCCACCCTGTCCTTTGTGACAACGAATCACAGTCGCATATGCCAACGCAATTAGCGTCCCTTTTTATCTCTCTTATGCTCTCACCTACTCCAACTGTCCCCTTTTATGTGTCGCTTGGGAACCGGGAATGTGAGGGGAGCACGATTCCCTAGCGACACATATAAAGGGACGGAGGGAGTATATTCCTAGGACGTTCAGGGTGAGTGGATATTTTAAAAAGGTGGCCATTACACTTTCTCAGTCCTAACACACTAGTAATATGCATTTTAACAGTAAGCCAAAAAGGATCAAAATAGATGAGATGTTTCAAATGATGGACCAAAAGATGTCAACCTGTTCACTACTTCCCATGTTATTTCGTCGTCCAATACAAGCTGCAAAAAATCGCTGCTAGTTGAAATGACATATTATAATACAGTAAAGTAGATTGTTGCTCTCAAAACCATCTGTCATTTATTCTCTGTCATTTTTCTTTAGCGACTGTTTGAGGCTCAGATAGAAAACACTACGGGAGAGAACATCATCTGCTGGCTCAAAAATCCTATCTCTGACGGTTATTGGGCCAGTACGGATGTGCAGTATCCATGCTGTCATACTACAAGCAGAGACAAATAGTTTGAACAAGAATATGCAAATAATAATAGCAAAAATCATATTTATCTAGGTCTGGAGGACTATCCCTTATGTATCCTCATGGCCCCGATCGATTCAAAAAGTATGTCATGTTGAGTTTTGAAGGTACTTGAATCATGATGAATAGCTTGGGGATCTATATGTATGATAGATTAGTGAATGCAAATATCCTTGATTAATTTTGTTGCTACTTCGATCGCTCTAGAAGTATATGTGTACCTTTCAAGCACTAGTACTTATAATTTGAGAATAATGTTCCAATGGATCATTTGATCGAGGATGAGTGACATCTAATCATGGGGATATTGTTGGCACTTGCCAAAGGCACCTTTTAGGTGTTGTTTTAATGGTGTTTCCATGTTGATTCTTATCTATATTATAACCTATATAATTGGTACCCACTAATATGCCATAGTTGATTTCTCTCAACATGCAAACATTCCACATCATCATCCACTATACGACATGTCACCATCTTCCACTAGATCATACATTTATGTCTTCAACCGATTTTCTATATATGGTTAGTACCATGCCTTTGTGAGTAGCATGCTATAGAGAAAAAATATAGGATCAATAATTTAAAATGGTTCTCTCTCAACAAAATTATCGTGCTTCCATGTATAATATTGTTAACAAAAGAATGTTATCATGAAATCACTTTGATGTTCCTAGTTTCCCATTGCACCTTAAAAATTTGTTTAAAAAATTTCCGCAGCATCGCTCAGGGTATCACCCATTTTGAAATTTCACCTTAAAATTTTGTTCAAAAATTCTCGCAGTAACACTTGGCACCTCAAATAACCCTATAACAATTGGCACCTAACATGTGTGCTGTATCTCAAAGCATATTATGTGAATTTACAGAAGAAAGCATGAAAGTGTTGATGGCCCCAGAGGGGTGGGGTGAATTTGGGACTTCTTCAAATTTATAAAGCATAAGAAAAACCTTAGTCTAGATTAGTTTTCCCAATCCTATAAGTCTTTGTCAAGAAGGGATTTTGAATGAACAAACTACTAAGCACACTAGCAAAAAGCTCCTTATAATTTGAACAAATAAACTAGCATTCAGAGTACCTAAGACCAACTTGCAGGAAGAAAACACATGAAATAAATTGAAAGCAAAATACGGAGAGTAAAGAGAGTGATACGAGACACCGAGATGTTTTCTCATGAGTCTTTTACCTGTGTGCCATTATATAAGTTGGTGATTACCTGCATGCTACTGAAAAGTTCATAAACACCTGTATGCCATCGCACAAACTTTCTTTTACCCGTGTGCCATTTTGGATGGATGGAGGCTAACTAGTTGAAAATAGACTATTTTGCCTATATACGGGGCCCACTTGTCATCCCTAACCTCCGTCCCTCTCCTCCCTCTCTCACTGTCGCAGCCCGCCCGCGCCGTCGCCCGCGCCAGGCCGAGGCGGACGCATATGTGGGTCCGATCTGTCAGGGCTAAATTCTAACAGAACGCGAACGGAATGGCACACAGATAAAAAAAAAAGTTTGCTCGATGGCACACAGGTGCCTACGAACTTTTTAGTTGCACACAGGTAACCATCAGCTTTTATAATGGCATACAGGTAAAAGAATCTTTTCTCATTGCATTGACGCTCCTCCCTAGTTCATGTTGAGGCTCTCAGTAACATATATGCCACCTTGACTTGCTAAGAATCAAGTGCTATCTTTCTCTTTCGATGTTGTCTTTGTCTTTACATGTCAGTTTGACCATATATCACATTAGATATTTTGAACTTTAAACCTAATACCCCTTTATTTGTAAAGCATTGCTAGGTTTTTTGGACACCGGCGATTTATTTACGCTGCGTTACCTCACGGTCTCAATGGTAAGCACTCCAAACATAGATGAATTATATTGGTTCGGGCAAAGACCTACGCCCAGTCTGACGAAGCCGTCTTCCTTGTGAGGGGTGCTTCTTGCTTACAACAGGGGTGCGCGTAAGCATATGTGTGTGCATATGTGTGAATTGATGTCTCTGTGCACTTTCTAGGGCTACTGTCCCCTTATATACGTTCTGAGGTTCGGTTACATGGTGGGAAAAGGAAGAAAGAAGTTGGTGGAGAAGGGTCGTGTGGGTCCTTTGCTTGGTCTACTGTTGCCGCTGTCCCCCGACCTCATGACGCCTGATCGGAGGCCTTCGTCTTGCGTCGTACGCTTATTGCCATGCTGTGTTATGGCGGAGACGTGGGCACAGTTCTGTTTGTGCCACACAGGGCTGCTCTCATTACTGGATAAGTTGCTATTGGCACCGGTTGGAAACCCGCTTTAGCACCGGGTTTTCCAACCGGTGCTATTCATCCGATGCTAAAGGATGCCACCTTTAGTATCGGGTCAAATAACCGGTGCTAAAGGTGGGCGATAGCTAAAAAATATTTGCATATTTGCGTGTTACGAGATTCGAACTCGAGACCTCTTGGCTCGCGCGTACCAACCTAACCATCCCACCTACACAACACATGTGATAGGATTGAAGATGTGCTCCTTTTGAAATAGCATGTGACAGTCCCATTAGCACCGGATCGTATTTACGAACCGGTGCTAAAGGACCTTTAGCACCGGGTCGTAACACCACCCGGTGCTAAAGGGGGTCGTAATACCACCCGGTGCTAAAGGAGGGGGACCCTTTAGCACAGTTTGGTAACACCAACCGGTGCTCCCGAGGGCGCCTCAATTTTGCACCCGGTGCTAACGTTACATTAGCACTGGATCTTGAGTGCACCGAGGCATATGAAGGGTGCGGATGTGAGTTATTCTTGTAGTGTCTGTGTCACTGTCTATATCACCATGCTGGCCGTTGTGCTCGCTATTGGTGGAGTTGTTGGCTGCGTCGTACACTATAGTAGAGTTTTTGGGGGAGTACGGCCTGTGCTGCAGGGCATTGCCTGGCCCCTCCCCGACCTTGCATATGTGGTCGAGGGTCAACCATGTGGCAGGTCCATGCGGCCCCCTATTGCAGCTGTCTCTCTGAGTTGTGCCTCGGTCTTGATGCGGTAAGCTTGATTGTTGTTGTCACCTCGATGTTCATGGGCCGAACCTGTAAGTAGAGCCGAAGATCTAGAGCGGCGCCCTCAGATCCTTGGCCTGGAAGCATGGCTGGTTGCATGGTCTGACCAACCCCCTGGACGGTTGCGGGCTTGCCACGCGTTGAGGTAAGCCAGGCCCTCCCGAGCGGTCAGGCAGGCAGCACGTATCCTTGTGGGTTATGGGTACATTAGAGCCCATCACCGAGGGCGGCGGCGGCCTGCCCAAAGAAGACCGAGTCCTAGTAGACTTCTACTAGGACCCCCCAATTGTAAATAGTCCCATATGAAAAATACTCATACTATAACCTTACCTCCTAGATATATAAAGGAGGGAAAGGGTCTCTAGATAGGGGCATCACATCAAACCATACAAGCAATTGTTGACGTAAAATCTGCAGTTCACGCCAAGCACACAGTAAGCCGAATTAGCTAGCTTCACACGTGAACGTTTGAATCCAGAGCGTGCCAGTCAATTTTCCCTGAAACTGACAAAGGAAGAAAATGTTTAGATAAAAACCTGGAACGTGCCGGATGATACCAGACAGTTCCATATCTACGGCTTCTCAAAGCCACATTTGATCAACATATAGCTATGAACAAGCTATCTGTCAGCAATTGAAGCGTTCATTACATAATCGGCAAAGCATGTAAGAAGTATACTGCCGACCGCATGACGTCCCCATGATGAAAGATCGGTATTTAATTAAATGATCGCTGCAGTACTTAATCACAACCGATTAACGAGAATGAGGCATAATAAATGTGAAAAGCATGATCGTGAATCTCTAGTAAACAATAATGCATAGGTTTAAAAGCACTAGTCTACCGCATGTCTAGATACTTTCGAACCCGTCAAGTATAAAAAAACAAACATGTTAATCCACCGCATGATACAACTTGCTTGAAAATCACACCACCAACCAAGAATAGATCAATCTACCGCATGATATACTCTAAACATGGAAGGCTAAAAGCATTCATTATTTAAAACAAAGTCACGAACATGTTTAACTCGTGAAGGGACTACCGAATACGGCTAAATACCCGAATCGGGTTCCATGAAGAAGGAACAAACTTTGTCAACGATGATAGATCTATCAGGTCAATTTCGAGCTCTAATCCACCGGATGATTAGTTCTAAAACGACCCAAAAACCTGCATCTACCGCATGATACCCGGCTCTGTCAAGATCCATACAAAATCAACAAGTTTGAACCCGCGACACGTGGCAATCAAGATTGATTCGAATTCGGCTATGTAGAGAAACATAATTTCGTCGTGCAATGGACCAAAACCAAATTTTAATCAATCTAGATTGGGCAAAAGAGTGTTAATATGAATTAAACATAAAGTAAAACCCAAACAACACAATGTAACTTAATGAATCTATTAGATCCTTGCCGAAAATCTAATAGAGCCGGTAACTTGCCTCAAGCTAAACCTTAGCCTACCGCATGGCTCATGATCTAGCGAGAAAAGCCTTCTTGAATCAAGCCTAAATCCACCGCATGATACTAAGCATGATACAAGGTTGTCGATACTTACGGAGGTCGACGGATCGATGATTCCCCTCGAAAGAGACTAGACGACACGACTAAAGGACTCAAAAGTTGGCGCAAGGCCGGTTTGTTGTATGATTGTTCGATCCCTATTACATTCACCATGGGTTTATATTTATACCCTGGTTTTGACACAATTCCTAGTCGATTACGATTACAAAACGTTTATTTCCAAGAAATACGTCGAAGCGCCGTATTCATCTCATACTCTTCACCAAATCGGCTTCTTCCTTATATCAATCCACGTCATCATGCTTTCCCGAATACTCCCGTTTCCAACTGTGGAACAGTTCCTTTGCCGAACGATGACGGATTCCCGATCGCAGAGCATCTTTTGCCGAATGCTTCGAAGAAGGCCTTCCTGCCGAATGGAATCTTTCTACCGAATCTGGCCCACTTGTCAGCCTCTCTCAGGTGCCAGTTTTTGGTGTTAACACATGCCCCTTTTCGGAATTAACCATAAATACTCAGCGTTTCTAGGTCATCTCAGCTCAATCCCCGCTTTTTCCTCTCTTAATTCTTCGAAGCTTCGTCCAGATCCAAACCCTAGTTCATCGACCTCCGCAAGCTTCAACCTTCAAATGGTGCACCAAGATCAAGCTCTCCAGGTAATTCTCAATCTTCTTCAAGTACATTCGGCACCATCCTTTTGAATCGCATCCTTTTAAATTTTCTTTTCGCCTCTTTCTGTTCTTGGTAGGCCCTAGCTGCCGAACTCTTGATTCCCATCGAGGAAAAAGCACCATCTTATTTCCTTGGGCCTGTAGGGGATTCAGACCCCTCTGAGTTTATTGCTGCCGAATCCCAGAGGATTCCTTTCAAGACCTCCTTGACCAAGCCTCATGAATGGCCAAGAATTGGCCTCTGCCCCCAATCGCCGGTTGGAGAAATTGGTACAAGAGAGTCCTTGATGACAAAAGCCCCCAAACCAATAATTGGGATAATCTCCACATTTCTCATTGCCTAGAATTATCCCTGGCTAAAACACCCAGGAATGAAAGCCTCCTGATTGCAGCCTGTCACTTTTGGTCTAATGGCGCAAATGCTTTCCTTTTTGGCCATGGACCAATGTCTCCTACCTTGGCCGATGTCTACATGATGACCGGCCTGAATATTACAGAGTCCGTGCGTCCATACAAGTCCAAAGGCTCCTCCAAGCAGACAGGAGTAAAGACAGGAGTTGGATATAAGAAATATATCCAGAATTATATGTCTGACGGCCCTCTGTCTGATGTTGAATACAGGGCCTTTCTGAATATGTGGCTATGCAGATTCATCTTTTGCGGCAAAGCCAATGAGCCAACTCTGAATCATATTGTGATGGCTGAAGACTTGGCTGCTCGTACACTCATCCCTCTTGGGAAGTACCTGCTGGGAAGTGTCTATCATATGCTCCATCAGACCACTCGCCTAATGCATGTCAATGGTCCTTGGTGGTTCATCCAGATGTGGTTGCAGTTGTACGTGCACCAGATTGTCACTATTGACATCAACAGTCGGCACTTCCCCTCAATCAATTACAAGGAAGGGGAACCTCAAAGCACCAAAGGCTGTCAAACCTATGGAGAGGCTGCTTCTACTGTATCTGTGGATAAGAGCATTGGTGAATTCTTTGAGCTTTTCTCCAAAGGCTTTGCTGATCCTCTTTTGTTCCCCTATTTTGATAATGACAACCTCACCCTTCCTTGTGAGTTCATCTTGGACTCATGCCTAACTACCAGCCAATTTCAGAGGTAATGTGCTCACCCTCCATATGTTTTAATAATATTCACCATTGATTTCTGACTCTGTCATTCTGCAGGACATAGTACCTCCCCCCCTTGCTAGGACAATCTCATACAAGATTGCAGGTCCAATATCTGCTTTAGGGCACCAATCTCCTGCTTTGGCTCAGTTAATGTCTAGGCAGGCTACTCTAGATCCAACTCTCATCAGGCCATCTTCTGCCAAGAGGAAAACCTCTTCTCTGTCTGCTCCCAGGATTCAGTTCCAGCTCCAGAGGCTCCACCCTCACCAAGAAGCTCTCCAATCTCTCCTCAGCATGGTACACAAGACCCAGCCATTGAACATGAGAAATCTCCTTCTCCCATTCAAGAAATCAGAAAAGAGGTAAGCACTGTCACACCCAGGTTTTATATAAACCAGAAGTGCTGCTATATGTGTGCCCAGGACGTCCACAGAACACATACCGCTAACAAATATGGTAAACAGAGTACATATGCTCGAAATAAAATAATTTAAATCAGAGTTAGCACATACACAGCGGAAGACTAATCTTCAACTCCAAGGCGAGGCCGCAATCCACAGGGACACCGACTGGTTGACCACAGCTTAGTAGTACTCCATCTGTTACCCATCCGGGATTTTGTTGAATAATAGCAAGCGTAAGTAAATGTCTTACTTAGCAAGTATAGCACGGGGGTATGTAAGCTTAAAAGAAAGGCTTGACACGGCTGTACTGCATTAGCAATTTTAGTTGATTCATTTTAACATTATCCAAGTTACTATAATTAAGTGAATCCCAGTTGAAACCCAATTAATATAGTATAAGTGACACTAAGCATAAATAACATCATCTTCTAATCAAAAACGATCCAGGCCGCTCGTGACCCTGAGCAAGGCTATCATGATAGATCGTACACTCTGCAGAGGTTTCGCCCTTTACCCACCAGTCGCGTAAAAGTTCAAAGGAACTTTGCACCCAACCACGCACATCAACACTACCGAGGTGTGACAGCATAGGGACGCTACGAGGCTTTTGAGGATTTTCACAAGACACTCTAACAAAACAGTAGCCGTTATGGTACAACACAGGCAGCATGACCCAAGGCACCGAGATTGACTTACGCCTACGGAGTCCACCATAGGGGGTCAATAGCATCCAATGCGCGGCACGAAGGCCAGCAAGAAAAGTAAAAGCGCAACGTGTAGAGCTTCCGCTGAACGGTTGCTCCCACACGGGACTGTGCCTCACAGGGGCATAGCCGACGGATCTCCCGCCCTCGGTGGATCAAACCATACTCTCACCCATGCTTCCCATAACGCCGTCGGCCCGTCGGTAACTACTGTCAAGCTAGAGACGTACAAGCTACTCAACCAAGACCAGAGCCATTATAGTTCCGGCGGCGGCGACAGGCTCCCAGGTTGCCGCTTTTACGAACCAGACCTTAGGGAGAGACACGGTACATCAATTTAGACTCATGCACGTATGAAATAATGATTAAAAGGGTGAATGGGTAGCAAGGATTATCCGTGCTATGACTTGCCTCAAATCCGGTATATACACTTTAGTCTTCGGGTCTTGATCTTCAATTCCTCTTCTTGAATGCTCTTGATGGCGTTCCTCTACTCGCAGCAATCATCGGGCACAACATACAAACAAACAAACAAGAATAACTGAGAAAAATACACCAAACAGTAGAAACAAAACAAAAGGAGGCTACGAAACTAATCTACACTTCGCTACGAACACGTGAGCGCAAGAATCGCCTAAATCGGAGCTAAAACGGAGAAGTTATGGCTTTTCTAAGGTTGGAGGACTTGCTGGCAAAGTTTTAAAAGTTTCCAGGGGCTTAAACGCAATTTTACAGGGGCCAAAACATAATTACACGTAAAATCCGAGGGCTAACGGGTACAAGATCAGAGCTGGGCTTCTGGATGCAATAACAGAGAAATCCAGGGTCTATATTGTAAACCAGGGGCATATTTATAATTACTTTTGAACTTGGCAGGATGGCGGGTTGATTTCTAAAAAGTCCAGGTGCTCTTTTGCAAAAGCTTCAGGCGCTGACCGGTATGGGCTAGCTTTGACTTGGGGCTGGGCGGATCTGGTTCGTTGGATCGAGATCGGATGGCGTGGATTGGATCGGGGCTGGTCTGGGCTTAAGCGCAAAGGGGAAAACTTGCAGGGGTCTAATCACAAAGATCCATCTTCTTCTCTGGACGCAGGGGAGCTCGGCCATGGCGGGGCGCTCGGGCGGTTCTGCTTGCCGGCGGTGGGGTGGCCCAGGGCCGCGGTGAGGCGACGCAAAAGAGGGAGAATGGAGAGGGGATCGCGTGGAGGAGCTCACCACTGCCGGCGATGGACGGGAGGCGGGCCACCGGCGTACGCAGTGGATGGCGGCGGCGCGTTCACGCGGGGAAGCTCCTCTGGCGGCCGAGCGGCGAAGGGAAGTGGTGGAGGAGCTTCGGCTTGGCGCGGTGAAGCTCGAGGTGGCCACGGCCCCTCCTGAGGGAGCACAAAGGCGGCGAGTCGAGGCGACGATGGCCGGCGCTAATGGCCGACGGCTGCTCGGGTCGTCCTTCGCGCCGGCGTTATGGTGACCAAGGGCGACGGGGAATTAGCGCGGGAGGTAAAGGAGGACCAGGGGAGCCCGCAGGTGTGCTTACCGACGGCGGAGGTGGCAGGGAAGCGGGTCGCCGGCGTACGCAGGGCCGTGGCGGACGGCGCACGTGGGGAGGGGGCTCCGGCGGCCGAACGTCGGCGAGGAGACGTGGAGGAGGTGCGGCTCGACGTGCTGGTACTCGTGGTGGTGTCTTTTTGCCCCGAGGACGACGAGGCTTGGCGAGCCCGCGGCAATGGCACCGGCGGCGTTTCTTGCTCCGGCGGCGGCGCTGCGCAGCTAAGGGCGCAAGGCGAGGGCTGTTGACACTTCTTACGGTCCACTATCAGGATTGTTTATCCCGGTAATGGTGCAAGGAGTGTTTACCGATATTCTTACGACACAGATGTAAATCCGCAAGTGCACGGATATTGATGTAGCATTTCACCCGGGAGTATTCCTAGGTATCGTATTTATATCCACATGGAAGCATTGGTTAAAGAGTATTGACTATTAACAGGGATGTATCTACTAAATAAAGTACCAATGGAATCTTTCTACCGAATCTGGCCCACTTGTCAGCCTCTTTTAGGTGCCAATTTTTGG
>OAMR01000480.1:405029-421064 GCA_900205405.1 Echinochloa crus-galli
CTCCTGACGGCTCAGCTCCTCTTCTTCTTCTTCTTCCGGCTCAGCATGCTGATCCGGAAGCGCGTCGTCCTCGATCTCTGGCATGGCCGGCTCCTCTTCGTCGGCCTGAGCGTCCGGCCTGGCCTCTGCCTCTACGATCACCAAGGCCCCTGGGCCCGACCCAGCAGTGGCGCCCCTTGCTGACGACTCGGGCAGCTCCGCCATTGGAGCACCCTGCTCCGTAGCGGGCACATCTTGCGTCAAAGTATCCCCCAAATCGCCGCCACTGTCAGACCGAGTGCGCGAGGTATCTGACAACACGGTCGACCTCCTGAAAAGCGTCATTAACACAAACAAAAGCAACGTCAAAGATTTGAGTCAGCAAGAAAGTGATGCCCGAGCAGAACCAACTTAACTGAGCTAGGGCTCCAACCTGTTACTCCTGCTCGGCCGTTTGAGTACCAAGCCAGCTGGACGAGGGGGCCGGCCGTCGCCTGACGAGCGCGCAGGTGTAGAAGACTGCACCGGCGCGGCCTCCACAACGGCGTCCGGAGCCTGATCTTCGTCATCTACGTCCAGGGAGGCATCCGCACTCCCTCCAGCAGGTGAAGATCGGTCCGACCTGTGCCTTTTGGTGCGCAGCGCCCCAGACGATTCCGCCTGCGCCTGTGCCGACCTCTTCCGCGACTCGGCCGCTGTAGTCTGCGCTTGGGAGGAGAGCCTCCGCGTACCAGCCCGGGTCCGAGCGGCGGTAACTGCGGACTCCACGGGAGCCGCTTCGGCTGAGCTCGGGGGAGAGCCTAGCTCCTCAGAAACCCAGTCCTCGAGGTCTTTCAGGACAGGCAGCTGGTCATTCCTTGCTTCCTCCGGCCGCATCACCTTCTGTCTTGGCGCTGCACCCGCCCCAGGCAGTGGTGCCGGGCAGAAGAAACGATTGGTGACCTCCTAGCACAAAGAGTAAAGCCAAAAGTTCAGTTAACAAGCGATGGAAATGACAAAAGAAACCAAAACAAGGAACAAGTACTCGGCATGGAAACCTTATCGGAGGAGGAGGGTTCTTGAGCGCAAAGAGACGCGGCGCGTTGAGGTTGTTCACCTCGCCCTTCATCATCGTCCCCACGCGCCGCATAACTTCATCTGAGTCGAATCCCCGAGACGTCGCCCGAGCTGGGTCCAGGTGACCCGAGAACTCGAACGCCGGGTGGACTCGGTCCTTGATCGGCTGAATCGTCCGGGCCACGAATGACACAGTAACGGCCATGGCGGTCAATCCCCTCTGCTTTACGCCGGAAATCATCGACATAAGCTCAGGGATGTGATTGCATTTGGCCCCGACCAGAACAGCGCGCCAGGACTCCTGCTCCTTTGGTGCCTTGCCAGTCCTACTCGGCAACAGAGGCGGCTGGTCCACCATGTAGAACCAGTCGCGGCGCCATTCCTTATGGCAGTCAAGCAGCTGCAGATCGAAGTAATCTTTCTGCCTACCCATGCACAACGCAATTCTAGCCCCGCCGGTAATCCGAGTAGGACCATCTCCCCTGAGTCCAGACCCGATGCGCTTGACGCGGTACAAGTGCCGCTAGAGATGGAAATGGGGGGCAATTCCAAGAAAAGCCTGTACACATGGGAAACTCAAGACGACGACGCACAGGCCTCCGCTCACTTTCTATGACGCGTTTCAGCTCGGCACAGAAGTAGATGAAGAATGAAATATCAAAAATCCCATTGGGATTAAGATGAGAGAGCTCCAGACCATAGTAATGCAGCAGCCCGCGGAAGAAATCGCGGAGCTTCGTCCAGATCCAAACCCTAGTTCATCGACTTTTTCAAGCCCCAATCTTTGAATGGCAAACCAAGATGAAGCCCTCTAGGTAAATTTTATTCTCCTTAAGTACATTTGGCATCACCCTTTTGAATTGCATCTTAAATTTTTTCCTTTTCGCCTCCTTCTGTTCTAGATAGGCCCTAGCTGCCGAAATCTTGACTCCCATCGAGGAAAAAGCAACATCCTATTTCCTCGGGCCTGTAGGAGATTCAGACCCCTCCTATTTCCTCGGGCCTATAGGAGATTCAGACCCCTCCGAGCTCATTGCGGCCGAATCCCAGAGGATTCCCTTCAAGACCTCATTGACAAAGCCTCAGGAATGGCAAGATACTTTCAAGAACTGGCCTCTACCCCCAATCGCTGGCTGGAGAAATTGGTACAAGAGGATATTTGATGACAAAAGCCCCCAAACAAAGAACTGGGATAATCTTCATATTTCTCATTGTCTAGAGTTATCTCTAGCTGAAACATCTAAGAATGAGAGCCTCCTGATTGCAGCCTACCACTTTTGGTCCAAAGGCGCAAATGCTTTTCTTTTTGGCCATGGACCAATGTCTCCCACCTTGGCCGATGTTTACATGATAACCGGCCTGAATGTTACAGGAACTATGCGCCCGTATAAGCATAAAGGCTCCTCCAAGCAAACAGGAGTGAAGACAGGAGTTGGATATAAGAAATATATCCAGAATTATATGTCTGACGGCCCTCTGACCGATGTTGAATACAGAGCCTTTCTGAACATGTGGCTATGTAGATTTATCTTCTGTGGTAAAGCTAATAAGCCAACCTTGAACCATATCGTGATGGCTGAAGATTTGGCTGCTGGTACACTCATCCCCCTCGGGAAGTATTTTCTGGGAAGTGTTTACCATATGCTCTATCAAACCACTCGTCTGATGCATACCAGCAAGAAAATCCCCTGTGTCAACGGTCCCTGGTGGTTTGTTCAGATGTGGTTACAGTTGTACATGCGCCACATTGTCACCATTGATCTCAACAATCGGCACTTCCCTTCAATTAATTATAAGGAAGGAGAAGCTCAACGCACCAAAGGTTGTCAAACCTATGGAGAGGCTGCCTCTACTATGTCTGTTAATAAGAATATTGGTGAACTTTTCGAGCTTTTCTCCAGAGGCTTTGCTTACCCTCTCTGGTTTCCTTATCTGGATAATGATAATCTTACTCTTCCTTGTGAGTTCAGTTTTGACGCTGGATGTGTATATGCACAATCCACAGCAGTTTTTAATTCTTTCATCCAGCCCTGCATTCTGCCAGCAGAATTTTGTGGAGGGAGGCTGGTTCAGAGCACTTTTGAGTACTATCAGCCGAACATGGTGGCCAGGCAATTAGGCTGCAGCCAAGTGCCCCCAAGATTATTCCTTCATGAATTCCTCAAGTCCAGGGAAATTGTTAAGGACTCCACAGAAACAAGAAGGATCTTTGATTATAAATGATGTACCACCATTTATGCACCTGAACCTTTTGTGCCAATAACATCTGTTCATCCTTCTTTCACCCTCTGGTGGCAAGAATTTCATGATCATATCTTCAATATGCCAATTCATCCCTTCTGTCTTGAATTAATGCCTGACTACCGGCCAATTTCAGAGGTAATATGCTCATCCCTTATCTGTTTTAATAACATTCCTCCCTATTGATTTTGACCCTGTCATTTTGCAGGACATAGTACCTGCCCCTCTTGCCAGGACAATCCTGTATAAAATTGAAGGTCCAATATCTGCTTTGGGGCATCAATCTCCTACCTTGGCTCAGCTGATATCTAGGCAGGCCACTCTAGACCCAATTCTTACTAGGGCATCCTCTGCCAAAAGGAAAACCCCTTCTTTACTTGCTTCCCCAGCTGTAAAAAAGAAAAGAACAAGCAGCAGGAAAACTATCCAGGTCAGAACCTTCCCCCCTCGAGTATAGTACTATTTTCATCTTGCTCATCTCTATCTCTTTGTGATTTCAGGCCAAGACACAGCAATTAACAACCATCACAGACTCTGCCGATGCTTCATTAACTGGTATAAATTTTTACCATCTTATCCACTCTTTTTCATCGGCATTCATCCCTTGTTAGTTGCAGAACAAACCTCGATGGATCAAATTTTGGAGAGCCCTTCTTTTCGTCTTGATTCAGCCCCAGTTTCACCAACTCTTCCTCAACCAGAAGGTTCACCTTTACCAAGAAACTCTCCAATCTCTCCTCAGCATAACACACAAGACCCTTCCATCGAGCCTGAGAAGCTTCCTTCTCCTATTCAGGAAATCAGAAACGAGGTAAGCATAGCCATCCATTATTCTCTATTTCTCCCCAATAAATTATCACTAATTCAACAGGAATTTCCTCTCAGGAGAAATTTGCTTCATCATCCAGTTATTCCTTTGTCGTGGATGATTTAATTGCTGAACAAGGAGAAGAAACATCTCCTGGTCAAGCTTTATCAAAAGAAAATCAAGCAAAGTTGAAAGATATCTTTTCCTTGCTGCACAAAGGCATCCAAGATCAAGTCAAGGATATTGATCTTTTAACGGATGTGCTTGAATCCATCGATCAAGATCTTCCTGCTGATATCAAAGCTTCTTTAGAACCAGTCTCCCAGTTGGACCATCATTTTGTTGCAGTGAAACAGGCTCTGAAGAACCAATCTTCTCAACCAGCTTTGGAACAAAGGAGAGCCACAGCCAAACAATCTGTGAAAGATTTGTATTTTCAAGCCCAGAGCAACAAAGAATTGCTAGCCAGATTGCAACCTGCACTTGAACTGAAGAAAAACAGAAAAGCTGAGCTAGAGGCTGAGCTGAAAAATCTGTCGGCTGAAATTGAAGCTGATGAGAAGAAGATAGCCGAACTTCCTGAATTGACAAAGAAGATACGAAAGGAAGCTTCAGCGGCCTTGAATGAGGAAAAGCAGCTCAAAACAAAACTTTCTGCTCTGGTCAAAACCCAAGAAGCTGATAAGAAGCTGCTGGAAAACATCAGCAATATGATATCAAATGCCAGAAATGTAATCTCAAAATATTTGGGTGTGTAATTGCAACAAACAACTGGTAACCGAATATTTTATTATCTTTGCAGTCTCGCCATTCCTTATTTCTGTTTTGCTCCATTGTGGACGATTCATTCGGCAAGGCTGGCTATAGCAGTGTCAGTCCCGAAAGGCGACTCAAACATAACACAGCCGAATTTCATTTGGTCAAATAGAATATGACTCAGCATTAATCCCAAACGACGCGGAAACCGTTCGGTTCGAGAATCCTTTCCACCTTCCGAACTTCTTGGGATACGCGCCACGATCTCCGGCCATTATTTCTTTGTTAGTTCCATAAATAAGAACTTCGAGTGCCCCTAACCTTTCATCAAATCTTCTGCCTTCCAAACTTCTATCAGCCTGAGCTTTTCTTTTCTCAAGCACAATAATCTCAAGAAAACCCCAATGGCCAACAACAATGGAAGGCGACCGGCCGCCGACGAAGCTGAAGGAAGCCGCGCCGGCGCTCGTCGGAGCTCGTGATTGTCTGCCTCTTCTCATTCTTTCCCCCAGATTTCGCCTTTTTTCTAACAACTTCCTTTGTTTTTTCCAGGCTCATCCAATGGAACCCTGCTGTTGCTTCGGCTGCGACTCCAGCTACGGCGGTTGATTCCTCGAATTCATCCAGTCGATCCTCCAGGTCCAGCTGGGATTTGCGCTATTCAGATAGCGATGCCCGCTGTCACACCCCAAAATTTTCAGATTTTGGGCTGTGAATTTTTTTAATGTAATTAATACAATAATTTTCTCAATTTTCTAAAATTTTCTAAGCTTTGTTTAAATTTACAGGGAATTTATAGAAGAAAAAAATATTTATGAATTATAAATAAATTACCTTGAATGTTGCATTCATGCTGTTGCATTGAGCTTTGTTTGTGTGTTGTTCAAACAAGAATTTAAATCCAATTTAAATTCGCGTTTTAAATTCGCGTTTGAACTGCTTTGTTTTGAGGCCTACCAAAGTTGTTTGACCCAGAGTTCACCTTTGCTCCCTAAACTTTTCCTCGGCCTGTTTTTCCCCCTTCTTTCCCAGATAGCCCAGCCCGGCCAGCTGCTTGGGCCATCTCCCTCGCCCCGGCCCACTCCACTCCCCTCTCCCCACCAGCGCGTCTTCGGCCCACCTCCGCGCTCTCCCGGCCCAGCCCATCGCTCCTGCGCTAGCCAGCCTCCGCGGCCCAGCTTCCGCGCGCCCCGCTCCAGCCCAGCTCGGCCCACCGCTCCTCCCTGCGCCAGGCGCTGTGCGCCGCCGCCGCCCCCTTGGCGTGCGCGCCGCCGGCCTCGGCGTTTGCACCACCTCGGCTGCCGAGCCGTTCCGCACACCCCCCGGCCCTACTTAAATCGCCGAACTCCGGCCTCTCAACACCAAGCCAGACACCGCCTCCCTCATAGCACATGTTGCTTCCGCGCGCCCCGCTCCAGCCCAGCTCGGCCCACCGCTCCTCCCTGCGCCAGGCGCTGTGCGCCGCCGCCGCCCCCTTGGCGTGCGCGCCGCCGGCCTCGGCGTTTGCACCACCTCGGCGGCCGAGCCGTTCCGCACACCCCCCGGCCCTACTTAAATCGCCGAACTCCAGCCTCTCAACACCCAGCCAGCCACCGCCGCCTCCACCGGCTCTCCTCGCACAGCGCCGCCGCCAGAGCCGAGCACCGCCATAGCCGCCGGCCAGCCATCCTCCGCTCGTGCAGAGCCCGTCCTCGCGATCCACTCGCCGAATCACATCGATTCCGCCGGTCGCCGTCGCCGTCCTACTGCCAGCGCGCTTCAACGACGCAAAGGCGCCGCCGCTGGCCGTCCCCTCCACCGGCCTCCGAAATCCCGGCGCCTCCACACGCCTCCGCCCTCGGTGAGCCTATCCACATGATCCCCTCTCCCTCCCCTCTTTATTACGCACCTAGCCAGGACCCCAGCCGCCCCCCCATCGCCGGCTAGCTCGACGCCCAGAGCACCGGCGAGCCCCTGTCCAGAACCGAGGTAGAAGAAGACCCTTTTTGCGATTGGACCCCTGAAGGACCACATAATTATTAGATGTAAACTTGTGTCTTGTGGGTTTTACAGAAAACCCCCTGCACATATTAGATGCCTGCACATAAACCCCACCCAAACCTCTCTTACAGATCTAACCCCAACCTTTGTCTTATTTACGAGCACTATTTATAGTGTCTTGTAAAAGTTCTCTGCTAGCCCTTTTCATCTACGGTTAATTACAACTAGGTCCCCGAAATCATGTTTCAGCCATAAATTACGTGTTTTAACTCCGATTTACTCCATTCTCGTTGCGTTCGAATCATGTCAACTTAAACTACTTGTTAGCACTGTTAATTGACATCTAATTTGATTCTGAATTTTATTTAATACTAATTTGACTAAATATTATTTAAATGTGTTTTCTAACTAAAATCCAATTACGGTTTATACTCGGCTTTATATATTAAATGTTAAAATTAACTAATAAATTATTCAATTTATTTCTGAATAAAATATAATCAAGTTTCATCTCGGTTCTTGTAAAGTGCAATTAATTTGATTAATGTTTATTTAACAAGCTTTTTCAATTTAAAAGCTAATTAAGGATTAAACTTCGAGTTTTCATGAATAATTCCTAATATTGATTAATATCAACATAAATGTGTTGTGAATAATAATATGACTAAGTTTACTCCATTCATCATTTATACACGGTTTTTATTAAATTAAAATAAATGAAGCTTATAGTCTTTCATTAAATACAAACCTTCCGATAGTTGTATCTTTCCAACCGTTGCTCCGTTTTCAACGATCCTTGCACTCACGTGACCACCAAAACCAAGCCCTATCCCTTAACGCGCTCCTTTAAAGCTTTTCTTTTGATTGGTGTATTGTTCTTAGTTATTCTTGTTTGCTTGCTTGTATGTTTGTGCCGATGTTTGCTGCGTCTAGAAGGGACGCGTTTCGAGTGCTATCAAGGAGAAGAGCTTGAAGATCAAGAGCTGAAGGCTTTGAGTGAATAAACTATGGATTGAGGCAAGTTATAGCACGGACAATCCTTGCTACCTATTCACCCTTAATCATTTATTTCATACATGCATTTGTCTAATTTGATGTACCATTAAGGTTGTACCTAGAATTTGTTTATCCTATCCCTTGTTACCTTGGGTTTATGCATATGGGTACAATCTTGCTTTGCGCAGCTACTGCCACCTTTATTATTAACGTTAATCTTGATGTAGTGGTTCACTTCAACTTTAATGTTAAAATATGCTTTTTAGCAACATGGTTAAGGAAACTAGGGCGTCAGCTGCGTGCCAGGCCCTAGTGTCTCTCCGTAAGGACCGTTTCTTAAAGCGGAAACCCAGGAGCCTGTTGCCACCACCAGAACTATCATGGCTCTGGTCTTGGACAAGTAGCTTGTACGGCTCTAGCTTGACAGTAGTTACCGACCGGGCCAGCGGCGTGGTGGGAAGCATAGGTGAGAGTATGGTTGATCCACCGAGGGCGGAAGGTCCGCCGGCTATGTCCTCGTGAGACACAGTCCCGTGTGGGAGTCCTCGCGTTGGAAGTGCGGAGGCTCCACACGTATTGCGCTATTTACTTTGTTGTTGTTATTCTCTGTTGCGCATGGACGCCATTGACCCGCTCACGTTGCGCCCTGAGCGTCAGTCAATCTCGGTGCCTAAGGTCTCACCACCTTGTATTACTGCAACGGCCACTGTCTTGTTAGGGTGTCTTGTGAAAGGCCTCGTAGCGTCCCTATGCCGTCACACCTCGGTAGTGTTGATGTGCGTGGTTGGGTGCAAAGTTCCTTTGAACTTTTACGCGACTGGTGGGTAAAGGGTGAAACCTCTGCAGAGTGTACAATCTATCATGATAGCCTTGCTCAAGGTCATGAGCGGCCTGGCGTTCCTTTTCGAATAGAACTTGATGGTTATTATTGTTGTTTAATGACTTACACTATATAATTGGGTTACAACTGGGAGTCCTTTTCACCTGTAGTAAATTGGATGCAGTTAAAATGAATCAACTAAAAATGCTAATGCAGTCAAACCGAGTCAAACCTTTTGGCCTCATACCCCGTTCCAGTCGGTGTCCCTGTGGACTGCGGCCTCACCTTCGAGTTGAAGATTAGACTTACGTTGTGTACGTGCTAACTCTGATTTAAATTATTTATTTGAGCATGTGTACTCTGTTTATCATATTTGTTAGCTGTATGTGTTCTGTGGACATCCTGGGCACACATATAGCAGCATTCGGGTTTCTGTGTAAATCCGGGTGTGACACCCGCCGGTTCATGAGAGAGCGCGACGAGACCCGACACGAGCTGGAGGTTATCTCCAAACAAGCTGGGATTGCGGACCTCGAGTGGCAACACCAACGCAAGCAGCTGCTCGAGACCATCGACGGTGAGTTTCTTGCTCAGTTTTAATCTGGCCTCGAACAACATTAATCCGCTGTCGTTTCGTGATCCCGCAGATCGTGATGCCGAGCTCAATCGGCTGAAGGCGCTGGTTGAGACATTGGCGAACAAGGTGAATGCTCACGGGGATTCACCAGAAGTTTGCCTTGGTGCAGTAGCAGGCCGTATTGACGAGGTGGCAAGGCATGGCGTTCGTATGGGCGCCGCCGTGGGTTTAGTCGCCATGTCGACACACACCGGCGTTGATTATTCCAGGCGACCGCACGGCTTTGCCAATGGCAACCCGGAGGAAATTGACAATATCGATGCCTCCATAGATCGCCTCGATGGTCATGGCGCCGCCATCGCCGATTCCATCCATCCCCAGTCTGTCCTGAACAGGCTGTTTCATTAATTTGTACTAGGGATTTTATGGAATTTCAGTAATGAAACTTGTCTTTTGCAGTCCTTTTATGATAACTCTGTTAAACTTATGATGTAAAATATTTGCACCAAGGGCAATACATTCTAGTATTGGCCATTCCCCTTCTGTTGGAATTTTTGTTCTGAAGGCGGATTCTTCCTGAATGCCGGCTATTTCCATTACTCTGATATCTAGCATATCAATCAGCGATCAATTTCAACAATAGGATAATATTTCTTCAAGTATCTTCCATTTATAGCAGCAGTAAACTTTTCTCCCAGTAAAGTTTTTAGGATATATGCATTTTCAGGCACGCATTTAACCACCCTGAAAGGACCTTCCCAATTTGGAGACCACTTACCGAATGCACTGTATTTAGTTCCAATAGGCAATAGTGCTTTCCAAACCAAATCTCCTTCTGCAAATTGCTTGACTTTTACTTTCTTGTTGTAATATTTAGCAACTCGCATTTTATTTTTTTCAATATTTTCCAAGGCTCTGAGACGAATCATATGCAAATCTTCTAATTCGTCCATCATTAAATCATTGTAATCTTTAAAGCTTAAATCCTTCTGCAACTTTATTCTCCTTGAGTCTGACTGCATTTCCCATGGCAAGATAGCATGATGTCCATATACCAGCTCATAAGGAGATGTCTGCGTAGCTCCATGAGGAGCCATTCGGTAGGCCCATAGGGCCTCATTGAGTACAGAATGCCACTTTTGTGGCTTCTGATCAATCTTCTTCTGTATAATTTTAATCATGATTTTATTAGAAGCTTCTGCCTGACCATTAGCTTGGGCATAATAAGGAGAAGAATTTAACAATTTGATCCCCATGCTTTCAGCAAAACCCCTGAATTCTGAAGATGTAAACTGAGTCCCTTGATCTGTGGTGATTGTCTGAGGAATTCCAAATCTGTAAATGACATGTTTTTTAACAAATTCAATCATATTCTCTGATGTCACTTTTTTCAATGGAATCGCCTCGACCCACTTAGTGAAATAATCTGTCGCCAAAAGCACAAACTTATGCCCCTTGCTAGATGGAGGATTTATTTGGCCAATCAAATCTATTCCCCATCCCCTGAATGGCCATGGTTTGATAATAGAATTTAGAGCTGACGCTGGAACTCTCTGAATGTTTCCAAACCTCTGACAATCTTGGCATCCCTTATAATATTCAAAGCAATCTTCCAGCATTGTCGGCCAATAATATCCAGTTCACCTAATAACCCATTTCATTCGGAAAGCCGACTGATGCGCTCCACACAACCCATTATGCACTTCACTTATCAGCTTCTTTGCTTCTTCGTGATTCAAGCAATGTAACAACACCCCATCCAAGGATTTATAATATAAATTTCCATCAAGAAGTACAAGCTTTATAGATTTATACCTGAGCTTCCTAGAAACCTTTCGGGATGGATTCTCCAAATAATCAGCAATCTCTTTTCTCCAATCATCTTTTGCCAGATCACTGCCAAAAGCATATACATCACTGGCAAACACTTCTTGATTTTCTCTGTAACCCGAAGCACTTTGAGCCAATCTGTTTGCTTCTCCATTATCCCCTGTAGGAATATGTCGTAGAATTACTGGCTGAAAGCCCTTTAAGATTTGCTTGCATTCTTCATAGTAATTCCTTAGGATATCATTTCTGCACTCATATTCGCCATTCAATTGTTTTATGACTAACTCTGAATCTCCAAGACTAACTCTGAATCTTCAATTGTTTTATGACTAACTCTGAATCTCCAAAAATCTCGACTGCAATGGCCTTTGCCCCTCTCAAGTATCGAAGTCCTTTGAGCAATGCCTCATACTCAGCCTGTTATTGGTGACAGTAGGTTGAATAGGAATAGCAAATTCAAATACTTCTCCTTTGGGTGAAACTAATAAAATACCTACTCCACCACCTTTGTTACATGAAGATCCATCAAAGAATAACACCCAAGGAGTAATTTCAAGCAGATTAATTGATGAATCACGATGTTCAGTAATAAAGTCAGCAATAATCTGTCCCTTAACAGCTTTTGCCGATTCAAACCTCAATTCAAATTCAGACAAGGCTAAAATCCATTTGCCAATCCTTCCATTCAAAATTGGCATAGACAACATGTGTTTAATCAAATCAAATTTTGAATACACAACGCATTCGGCATTTAACAAATAGTGCCGAAACTTTGTACAGAAGTAATAAACACATAAGCAAAGCTTCTCTGTAGCTGAATATCTTGTTTCAGGATCAAGCAATTTCCGGCTAAGGTATGCAACCACTCTTTCTTTTCCCTCAAATTCTTGTATGAGGGCCGATCCAATAGTTTGGACATCGGCCGCCATGTACAACTTAAAAGGCTTGTTCAGTCGTGGAGGTACCAATACTGGTGGTTCCTTCATGTATTCCTTGATCTCATTGAAAGCCTTCTGTTGTTCGTCACCCCATACAAACTTTTGATCCTTTTTGACTTTCAACAGTGAAGAAAAAGGCAACACCTTTTGCGACAAATTTGATATGAACCTTCTCACAAAATTGATCTTGCCAAGTAATGATTGCAATTCCTTAAGATTAGTTGGAGGAATAACTTCATCAATGGCTTTCATACCTTTCTTGCCAACTCCTATCCCTCCTTCATGCACCAGAAAACCCTGAAATTCTCCAGCTAAAACTCCAAAAGCACATTTATTCGGGTGCATCTTAAGCCCATGTTTCCTAGTGCACTCTAGAGTTTTCCATATGTCAGCTAAATGCGATTCATGATCCAATGACTTGATCACAACATCATCAATATATATCTCTACAATCTTGCCGATCAACTCGTGAAAAATATAATTCATGGCTCTCTGATAAGTTGCACCAGCATTTTTTAATCCAAACGTCATGACAATCCACTCAAACAACCCTACATGTCCAGGACATCTGAAAGTTGTTTTTGCTATATCCTCCAATGCCATAAAAATCTGATTGTACCCTGCATTGCCATCCATGAAACTAATCAATCACTTTATATCCAACAGCTGCATCAACCAACAAGTCAGCAACAGGCATTGGATATCCATCCATGGGTGTAGCCCTGTTCAGATCTCTAAAGTCTATGCAAACTCTCATCTTTCCATTTTTCTTGTAAACAGGAACAATATTAGAGATCCACTCTGCATATCTGCATGGCCGAATGAAATTTGCTTCTATTAATCTTTCAACCTCTTTTTTCACATCGGCCAACACTTCATCCTTGTAGATTTTTCGGGGCGGTTGTTTGTAAGGTTTATAACCATGCTTAATCGGCAACCGATGCTCAACAATAGAACGGTCCAAACCAGGCATCTCCGAATAATCCCAAGCAAAGCAATCTCTATATTCCTTTAATAGCTTAACCAACTTTTCTCTGAAAACTGGATCCAGGTTAGCACTGATGAACGTCGGCCTTGGTTTGTCACCATCTCCGATGTCTACTTCTTCCAATTTATCGGCCGACACAAATCCACGTCCTAACTTCCCGTCAGTTCCATCAATTGGATTCTCCATCAAAAATTACTATGAGAGCCGACTGCTTCGATCGGTTGTTGATCACTGCTGACCGGTTCAACAGGACCTCCTCCCCAATCCTTGCCTGAGAAGCAATCTATGCCCTGATATTCCCAGAAGGCTGGTTCTACGTTAGCCACGCTTATTGAATCATCTGCTTGGACAATTTCCACCTCATCATCTATCCACTGAATAAGCTGTTGATGCATAGTAGATGGAATACAGCAATTCGCATGGATCCAATCTCTTCCAAGCAACAAACTATATGCCCCTTTGCCCTCAATAACAAAGAAGGTTGTAAGCAGAATTTTAGATCCAATCATCAAATCCACATGTACACATCCTTTGGTATCCGAAGGATTTTCAGCAAAATCATTTAGAACTATGCTTGTTGGTGTCAAATCTTCAGGGGCCATGCCAAGCTTTCTGAATGTAGTGTATGGCATCACATTAACAGCAGCTCCACCATCAACAAACATCTTAGTTAATGGCTTTCCATTGACAAACCCTTTCAAGTACAATGGTTTCATGTGTCGATTCTTGACTGACTTCTCAAAAATAGCTTGCTTAGTCAGGATTAATTGTGCCATCAACCCAAATTGCTCGGTTTCATCCATCTCTGGCAATATTTCTTCCTGTACAATTTGATTAGCTGGAGCCATGAATTCAGTCGGCAAAAAACATACCATGCATGTGGGAGCCGAACGACCAGATTCATCAGGTTTGTCCTTTGGGCGCCATATCGATCTCATCTTAGTTCTTGCCTGCTTCAATTCTTGATTTCTCAGGCGTTGTATCCTTCTCTTCTGGCTCTTCCTTAAACCAGGTGGGCACCACTGTCCTTCTTGCCAGACATACCCATGATCTTCTTCTCCTTTTTCATGATCAACACACCTGAGATCAGCATACCTCTTCCTCTGTTGACCATCATTCTCATATATCTCTAAACGCCGACCATCACTAGGATGTATTCTTCCAATTCTTTCATGGACGGATCAGCGACTGGCAATATCTTGCCTGTATTCAGCATACCTATCGTTGCACTCAGGACAATTATTCCATGTGGGAAGCTTTAAACCCTCGTTCCAACAGTGTCTGAAGAAGGCACATCCCCAATGTGCATGCTCTTGTTCTCGGGCATATTCTTCTTGTTCTTCTCTATACATTTCTTCTTCATATCTTCTTTTCTCTTCTTCGTACTTATGCCTTTGGTAGCGCTCCTTTTCTTGCTGACGCTGCCATTTATTGAGGAGAATACGCGTAGTGACTCTTGGTTTAGAGGATTCTCCAATTTCAAATCGACAATTCGGGAAACGAGACTCTTTCTTGTGAATTTGTTCAATTGTGATTTGCCGAGTGGGGTCAATTGAGCCATCCTGTCTCGCCTTTTTTGAAGTTAAGACTTTCACCTTTCCTTTCTCTTCAGGTTTGACAGTGTTTACCATATTAACTGAGAACCCAATCATGTTTTGAGGAAACGGGTTACTGTCCAATTTCATCTTATTGTCAAATTTCAGATGCCCCTCTTGGATAGCTTTCTGAATCCTCACTCTAAATACCCTGCACTCATTGATGGAATGAGAGTTCCTGTCATGGAATCTACAATACCTCTTATCTCTTACTCCATCAGGCAGAAGCATAGAATGCCCTTCTGGCAGCATGATCCGGCCTTCTTTTACGAGGAAGTCAAACAGTTTATCTGCTTTAGTCACATCGAAATCATATGTGCCCTTAGTCTGCTTGATCCACTTCTGATTTACCGTAACTGGCTCTTTGCCCCACACTATCTCTACAGCAGCCACTTCCTCGTTATCTTCATACTCATCCCCTTGATCTGCTCTTTCGAGGAACTGATTGTAAATGTCAGCTACATCATTGTGTTTAGCAAATCTGGCATCCTTCTTGAAACCATACGCTTGGTTACTCATCAACGCCAATCTGTGTGACAACTGGCCTAGATCATCAAACTCCATCCCGAACAGCTTTTTACGAATTGCAGGCAGCATCCCAGCCACAGCCATACCAGCCAGCTGATCATCAGGTATGTTCAGAGAAAAGCACATACTTTTTGTTTCCCTAAATCTCCTGAGGAACTCTGTAGGTGTTTCCTATTCCTTTGCCTCAAGCTGGTCAGATCAACCAACTTCTTCTCGGTACTACCAATATAGTAGCAAGCATGGAACTTCTGCTCTAGATCCTTCCAAGTGCAAATTGACTGAGCAGGCAAAGAAGCAAACCATGTAAAAGCTGGACCTGTCAACGATAGAGGAAAATATCTGATTCTGAAGGCTTCATCTGCCGAAGCCTCTCTGAGCTGCATCAAGTACCGAGCTATATGTTCCACAGTGCTAGTATCATCTTGTCCTGAGAATTTGGTGAACTCTGTAGGAACCTTAACCCTGTTAGGCAATGACACCCTTTGGTACCACTCCGGGAAGGGAGACGAATATATATACCCTTGACTTTTGGGCTTTGTTGACACTTCTTACGGTCCACTATCAGGACTGCCAATCCTAGTAATGGTGCAAGGAGTGTTCATTGGTATTCTTACGATACAGATATAAACCCGCAAGCGCACGGATACCAATGTAGCATTTCACCCGGGAGTATTCCTAGGTATCGTATTTATATTTCAGCAGGGAAGCATTGGACAAAGAGTATCGACTATTGACAAGGATGTAACTACTAATTAAAGTACCGGCTAACAAGGAGGGGGTAAAGGATAGGATAGGAGTGATATTCAGTTGACACACACAAGAAGAAGTTCAGGATAGAGATAGAAGAGCGGTCTAGCTAGTGGGAGAACAACGAGACAGGAAAGGATTCCTATATAAACTTGACATGACCAAAGTTGGTTTTAGTGGAGTCACCCCCATGCTG